>CM075024.1:11113756-11135320 GCA_037576675.1 Pangasius sanitwongsei
ACACTATTAGCCCACACTGTACACTATTAGCCCACACATTTCACTATTAGCCCACACTGTACACTATTAGCCCACACTGTACACTATTAGCCCACACTGTACACTATTAGCCCACACATTTCACTATTAGCCCACACTGTACACTATTAGCCCACACTGTACACTATTAGCCCACACTGTACACTATTAGCCCACACATTTCACTATTAGCCCACACTGTACACTATTAGCCCACACGGTACACTATTAGCCCACACGGTTCACTATTAGCCCACATGGTATACTATTAGCCCACACTGTACACTATTAGCCCACATGATTTACTATTAGCCCACATGGTTTACTATTAGCCTACACTGTGATCACTCTGGACTGGGAAACTATGGAAGCTTGAAGAACTGGTACAAAACACAGCAGTGCTCAAAATATCTTTAACTGTTTCTGAAACTGTTCTTTACAATGCGCACTTAATGCAAAGCCATTCCAAAGAAGTCAACGTGGCCGAGACTACAGGATAAAACTTCATTTCCCATCATGCTCTTGAGCCTGGGTGCTGTTTTGGTCAGGTGACTGTTCTTATGATCAATGTCAACAGCTCCAGTAACATCCCTGCAGCTGAGGAGTTAAGGATACATTAACTACTGTAAATCGCTGTAGGTGTACAGAACCGCTGCAGTGGCTGAGCCCCTCTGTCTTTTTATTAAGTTCAGAGAACCGACGCGTTTCTTCGCTGTGTTTCTGGGTGAATTAACGGCTGTGGCTAGCTATTAGCAGTGAGCTATGTCGGAAGTGGAGGAGCAGGTAACTGTCTACATTAGAAAAATAAGTTATTTAAGTTCATTTATGCCTTTTAAGGTATATTTTGCTGAATGTGAATGTACAGTTAGTTTAGAGGTATATTGTAAATGGTGGGGAATGGTGGGGTGGGGTGGGGTATGGTGGGGTGGGGTGGGGTCTATTTGCTAAGTCACAGCGGCATGTAAAACTGAATACCAAATAAAGGTTTGATACAGGAGAGGGTTCAAATGACTAATTATCTAATCTTAATATCAATTTAAACAACTAAATATGTTTCCTCAGTCATGTAAACTACAGTTTAAAGCCCCCTACACTGGACTATACCATTCTAACTTCACAAAATACACTGCTGGACTCCCTCATTACTCCCTCCATCATCTATTCAGAAGACTGAAGTGCACAACTTTTTTGTTTGTGAATTATCTTAGTCTTGTAAAATTCACATTCTGTGCATAGACTTTCTTATAAAGGTATACGTATGATTTTATGTGTATATATATATGTGTGTGTGTGTGTGTGTAGGTGTAATACTAAGGTGTCTCTTATTTTCCAGGGAAAGAAACCTAGTGAGGAGTCCACAGATGATTCAGAGGTAGGATTGTGGGTCTGGTTTTTAAGCACATTATATTTGCTTTTCATTTTGAGATCATTTTTATCACAAATCAAATAGCCGGCATTATAAATGTATTATCTTTTTTTTTTTGTTCATTTCTTCTAAATGAGACCAGGGAGGACTAAAACATGGTTTGTCCCATACACATGAAGCCAGTAAATTTTTCAGATTGCCTTTGTGTTATGTCACAGGCAATACGGGCATAACTTTATTTGGGCAAGAATGATGACAGTACAGAAAAATGCACCTTAAAGTTTTTGAAACATTGGTTGTGCAGTGGGTAGCGTTGCCTCCTTATAGATCCAGGGTTCCTTGTTCGATTACTATCTCTGCAGGGTTTCCCATGTTCTCCCTGTGTTCGCTTGTGCTTCCTCCAGGTTCTCTGGTTTCCTTTACTTCCCAAGCACATGCCAGTAGGTCAGGGATTCCCAAACTTTTTGGGCAAATAACCTCAAATGGACATTATGAATTTTCTGCAACCCCAAGCCTTGTCCACCCTACATCTCTTTAAATTCCAGATTTATAATATAGGGCTACTGTAACATTTGAACATTTTATTATGTCATGCATTATTTATTGTGCAGCATATGTATGAGTAATGTAAGTGACTAAAAAACCTAAAGGTTTTATTCCTTGCATCACTGACTTACCACTCTAGTGGGAAGTGTTGTGTTGTTACACGCCATGGTGGTGCAATTACGGCCCAATGAGAAGCAGCCTGCTTTATACTCGATGCATTATTTTGCATATTTTATGTACATCCAGAAGATTTAAAAGCCACTAGATGACATCAGAGCCAAAACGTCCCTGTCCATCAGGTTTCCAAGTCGAACTGTAAAATGTTTAGTGATTCTATGCACACTCGTGAACTCCGTCGCTTTTAAAACGTTCCGCTGTCGTCCTGATTGTTGTTATTAACTTTATATTAGATGTGAAAAACAGTGTTGTTGTCTGCCATCCCTGCAAAAATGAACTCAAATACCGTAACAGCATATCTCATCAATGCTGCAGCACCTGAAAAGGCGAGATCCAGGTTTCACAGGCCCACCGCCAGACAATGCACGGTAAATTCAATACTAATTTCTTTAGCGGAGGTAGATGGACAGGGGAAATTTGGCCACTCTGCTACTGCGGTGTGTCAGGATAGTGAAAAAGACTAAAATAGCACCTGTTCATTTAAACGTGGGTATTTATTGTCATTCCTCTATATGTATATATTGGAATGAAATGTCGTTTCTCTAGTACCATGATGGAACACATAACAGTACACGAGACTACATAAAATGCAAATACACACCAGTGTGAGATGAGTGCAGGACAATGAATAGACAGAACAGTGAACACACAGGGCAGCAGAACAGTGTTGTGTGGGAAAGCTATTGCACAATGCACAGTAAACTACTGTGTAGTGTAGCAGCAATGTTGGCAGCAAAAAGAGTGACATTAAAAAAAAAAAGTGTCTGATGCAGCTTTGTAAATTGCAGGTGTGCAGTGGTATTGAGTCGTACTTGAGTGCTGGGAGGCAGCAGCATGTTGCGTAATCTGACTAGTGGTGACACGGATGCTCTGGTACCTTCTGCCAGGTGGCAGGAGGGTGAAGAGTCCGTGAGAGGGGTCATCTGTAGTTCCGGTTGGCTTTATGGATGCAGTGGTTATTGTAAGAGGTCTATGATTATGGTGGGTAGAGAGACCCCGAAGATCTTTTCAGCTGTTCTCACAATCCGCTGTAGGGTTTTGCTAACTCCTCAATGTTGCTGATGAGGCCCACAACTGTAGTGTTGTCAGCAAACTTGATGATGTGATTGGAACTGTACTTTGCAGCACAGTCATGAGTCAGCAGTGTAAACAGCAGTGGACTGAGCACAGAGCCCTGCAGAGCGCAGGTGTTCAGTGTAGTGGTGCTGGAGGTGGTGTTGCCGATTAATTTCTTCGATATTAATATTAAGTTTGAGATTCTCTCATGACCCCATTTGTAAATCAAGCGACCCCTCTTTGGGAACCCGTGCAGTAGGTTGAAACAGGCACCTAGACGTGAAAGTATGTGAATGCACGGTGCCTTGCGATGGTCCCGTCCAGGGTGTATTCCCACCTCGTGCCCAGTGCTCCTGGGATAGGCTCCGGAATTCAACCATGACCCTGACCAGAACAAAACAAAACAGCGACTGAAGACGAATTAATGAATGTATAAAGCAGTTTGTGTATTGAAATTCTACCTTCAGTCTACCTAGTGTTAATATACGCACCAGATTTTCAAACTCTCTAGCAATCACGAAATGATGCGTTATTATTTTTTAAACGAGCTACACTACACAAACTCCAGCTCTCTTTTTCTTTTATGAGTTTAAATTGAGTTTGAAAAGGAAAAAGTCACATGGTTTTTAGAAATGTCTCTTTATCCGAGGTCCATCTTAAACCTGATGTGTACGTTGGAGATGTCCTGGTCTGATACTGTGTGCTGGTGCGGATACAGCCTTGAAATTCTGGGTCAGTATTGGATCAGATTGACTTCTTTTCCTATCTGATCCACTGACATATTTTATTCTGCGAATGTTCATGGTGGCTTTTAATGTTTCCTGAGGGTTTTAGGGGAATCTTCAAATGCTAAACATGTTCTTTTGAGAATTTTGAGCATTTTGTCGGGGATATTTGTCGGGGATACTTTTGCATCTGTCTTCCATAACTTTGAGACATTGTCTAACATACGCGATTTTGAAGAGTTATTTATTTATTTATTTAGCTGTTGCCATGGTTGCCATGATTTACTTGATGATTTTCCTCTTAGGTGTGTTATACCTTAGGTATGCAAGTTAATTACTACAGAAACAATAATATTAGAATGAGTGCGTTAATATTGACCTGTCGTTCACGTTGCAAGCCGGCACTACTGTCTGAGCTGTGCTGTTATACAGAAATAATGCACATTCTGAATAAACTGATCTGAGATTTAAGATTAAAATCATAAATAAAATAACTTCTCTTATTTATAAACACAAATATAGGCTTAAGCGAAATTCACACTCTCGGCAGCTTGTTGTGTAAAAGCTATTAGTAAGAAATGATTCATCTAAAATTATAACACGCGTTTTGATATTGCCAGTGATAAGTCCAACTTCAGAGGGTTAATTTCATCCTCTCTGAGAGTGTAAAGTCATAAACAGACACCGTGACATGCAGAGAAACTTGTACGGCAAGAATAATCAGTTTCACTCCTGACCTGCAGGTCACTCTCTCTTTGTATTTACTGGTGCACCCTGCAATCACAAATCTGCAGTCTGCTGCTCAGAAATGTAACAGAATTAAACAGATGAGATGCACAGACTAGAAAAATTAACCATTCAATCACCTAAAATATTTATGTTCAAAACACACAAAAGCAACTAGGGTAGCTAATGACAATTATGTATAAATAATATACGTAATATAATAGTATAAATAAAATATTATTACCGTGCTGTTTTTCTTCAGATGAAATCCTGAAATACATTTATTATTCAATTATGTAATTCTTGACCTATGTCTTACTTGGTTTATAGACATTTATATCTGTTTATTTAGCAGCCGTGTTTATCTCACAACCATCACAACCTGCGAACCTTCCGGTCACTAGGACAGAACCTTAACTACTGAGTAATGCGGAATGTGGTTTAGACTGTAGGAGGCAGATGAATATGATTCTGAAAAGGGTTCTCTGTCACCAGTGTATCCACATGCCTGCGAGCGGATAAATAAAATACCGTGTGTCAGGCTGAGATGGGATGGAGGCTGTAAGTGATGGAGAGAATGAAATGTCAAGCAGTCACTGAATACCTCCACTGCAGCTCCTTACAATGTAGAATGAATAAATAAATAATAATAAAAAAAATTTTGTCTGGGTTCAGGGTAAAACCTCAGTGTGTGTAGTGATTTATTATAATTCCTCACAGTCTTCCTTCAGACTATATATATATATTTTTTTTTTACTCCTACTTTATTTCCTCTGTCTCTTCCTGTACATTTTTTTTTTTAAAGTCTCCGCACTATGGCTACGCTTTTACTTACTGTACTGTATATAGTACTCAAGGCATGCTGTTACAGGAAAATAATCAACAACAGTGTGGTGTATTGTGGTGGCATAGAATAACATCATTATCCAATAGTAAACGTGAACATTTCTGTTCTGGAACAGTTAAAGACGATTTTTTTTTTTTTTTTTCCGTTTGAAGTAAATTCCCTTCGTACCTTTTTTCGTTTCATTCCTTGAACCAGTTTCAACCCTGGAACCCTTTATGTAAGTAGCCTTAGATTACGTGGAGGACATGCCATACAAGTCCCTGTGTATGAGCTGTTACCATAGAAACCATAAAGTATTAGAATGAGTGCATTAATATTAACCTATCGTTCATGTTACAGCCGGAACTGCTGTCTGAGTCATGCTGTTATACAGAAATAACGCACCTTCTAACTAATCTGAACCGAGAATTCAACCACACTGTGCTGTAAATTGCATGAATAATTGGTCTTGGTATTCCAACTATGCCTTTATTATATCAAATATAAATAAAATAGCTTCTCCCTTATTTATAATGCAAATGTAAGATTAAATGGCATTCACATTTTCAACAGCTTGTTTTATATAAGCTATTAATAAGAAATAACTCGTAATAAAACTACAACATCCGGTTCGATATTGCCAGTGATAATTTCTTGCAATCTGCTGCTCAGAAATTTCTTGCCAGCAAAGAATTATGTGCGGGACGGAAAGCAGGAAAAAAAAAAAAAAGCGAGTGCTGCAGTCTCGAGACGTGATGTCACACAGGGAATCGAAGGAGGATGCAGGCTTAGACTGACATTAATCTGAGTGTCAGTTTGATGCTCTGCGTCGACAATCTGGAGAATCCGAGGAGCGAGAGAGATACAAGGAAGATAGAATGAGGAGAGAGATATAGAATTGTGTGTGTGAGGCAGAAGAGTATGTGCTTGGTCACACCACTCTAAGAACAGGGCAATTAAAGACAGACTCCCCTTCATCCCCCTCTCCCCAGGGCACCAATTAGGAGCGGCACGAAACACCAGCACAACACTCATCCGCCACAGCGGCAAACACTAACAAGAGGCAGAAATTATGGGATATGAAATGGCAGAGCTATCACTCTAAACCACCCCCCCCCCCCCAACACACACACACACACACACACACACCAATGTAGAAAGTTTTTGTGCCTTTTTCCTCCCATCCTTTTTTTTTTTTCTCGCTCCACAACTATAATGGCTTTGTAGACCATGACAAATGTCCAGGTATTCGAAATTTCACATCTGGAGAAGACAGGAAATGGACGTGGGAGCTTGGGCGATGAGGAGAGAAAACACCCTTTAGAAGTAAAAGAAGCTGCTCTGTACTTACAAATCACACTTTTCCACAAACATCCACGAGTACAGGTAGAACAGTGTGAGAAAACCTAGGATTTGACACAACTGTAAAACCTAAAATTACAGTTTTCATATATCATATACAATGTTCAAATGACAACACTGAAGTGGCAGTGCAAGTATTGAATTATTTGGTCAGGGTATTGCTGGAATGAAAAAGGAAAAAAAAAAAAAAAAAAAACTTTTTTTTTTTTTATTACTGTAGTATCTGGTTCTCCACCAAATACTGGCAGCAGCAAATAAAAGTTAAAACTGTAGGGTTTGTAGCTGCTCTATTTTCCAAAAGCTTTACCTCGGTGCATGTGTTTTGGAGGGAACACTGAAGGTATGAGTTGCATTTATGCCACTAGCCTGTTTTAGCAAACAAAACGTTTAGGTCCAAATAACAAGGTTCCAAATAAGAAGTACCAATTTGCATGTACCATCTGATAAACTGTGCAGGCAAAAAATAATTGTGCAAAGGAAACAAGATGTTGCTTAGATTTTTGTGTGTGTCTTTTGATATTTAAAGCCGCGGCGAGTAGCAAACCGAGTGAAACTGAAGATAAAACTCGTGTATGATCGATATTAAACGCAGTGAAACAAAAATGTTTCTACAAAAATGTTCAATTTATGACATCATTTGACAAAATACAGGAATGTGGGCATCTCACCATCGCACTCGTATGTGGGTCTTGCCCAAACTGTTGCCGCAAAGTTGGAAGCACACAATTGTACTGAACGTCGTTGTATACTGTAGCATTAAGATTTCCCTTCACTGGAACTATAAGGCCTAGAGACCGAACATGTTCCAGCATGACAATGCCCCTGTGCACAAAGCGAGGTCCGTAAAGTCCATGGTTTGCCAAGGCTGGTGTGGAAGAACTCTAGTGGCCTGCACCGAGCCCTGACTCCAACCCCACTGAGCACCATCACTAATGATCCCCACAGCCACGCTCCAAAATCTAGCAGAAAGCCTTCCCAGAAGCGTGGAAGTTATAGCAGCAAAGGGAGGACTCAACCTGGAATGGGATGTTCAACAAGCACATATGGGGTGTGCTGGTGAGGTGTCCACAGTCTTTTGGCCATGTAGTATAAATCTGAATGAAAACTTTTTCAAAAGCTCTATTTAAATGCTCTTAGCATCTAATGTTCAAATGTGCAGCAAATGTCTAATATAAAATAATTTCAAGAATTTTGATCTTTTTTTTTTTTTTTTTTTGTACATTGTAAATCAACGTACTGATTTCTGCTTTCGAAGACCAAGGCATAATTTAGATAAACATACTCATTACTCAGACTTAGTAAATATTTAAAAAATGTCGCGAGAAATTGTAGAAAAAAAAAAAACGTAAATATAAAAATTGTAATTTTGTCCTCAGACAGCAAAAAGGCGTTTTGCAAATTTAATACCTGCCCTTTGCTTCTGTCAGCACACAGTCGCAGTCCCTGAACTGACTTTGGGATGTAGTAAATTATAGTGCTCGGGTAAATCTGTGTGCGTTGCTGTATTATCACCTCAGTGTAGAAACATTCGTTAAAGCAAACATTCAAAACAGACAGCTCATGCTATTTAGCTGATGTGAAAGACGTAAACGTTCATAAGTGATGTTAGTCAGTCAGCTTGTTTGTTTTGTTTTTTTCTCCTTTACACTATTTTTTTTGGATGTTAACAAATTTGCAAGTGGTTTACGCAGTAAATTAGGGCCTTGGTGTGTTAGGTTTCACAGATGTTTATTAATTAATTATCACAAGTAACAAAATGCTCAAATCATGTGTGTGAAGACATTAAATACATGCATTTAAAAATGCACAGGCCTATACTGTGAGCAGCTTTTGGGTCCTCTCCTCTATATTAGATCTTATACTCTCAGATTGCTGGGCAAATCTTTGCCTATTTTTCTTGACATATCTGTTATAACCCTGAGATATCATACACTGCCCTCTTTAAATCAGGTCAGGACGCCAAGCAAGTCCCCAGGAAGTCACTTCTTGCTTTTGGTGCTTTTCAAACTATTTATTTTTCTACTGATTCTGCCTCGTTTCAGATCGTTGTCTTGTTGCATCCACCTGACACATCCACATTTGTTTTTTTTTCAGTGCTTGGCATTATTTTTGTTTGTAGACACATTGTAAAATTCCTTTTTTTTTTTCCCATCATGTTACCACTCTATCCATAATTCTGGTTTGATTTGTTCCGTGTAGCGTCCTATAAATGGCAAATGAAACTTCCTTCAGGAGATTGAATGGTGTGGTGAACAGCAGGGTTGAAGGGCTGAGCTAAATATAATGCCGAAAGTTTTACTGCTCATTGTCTGAGATCTTGAGAGCATTTGCTAAGATGTGTGTGAGGGCATTCTGACAGTGCGAGTCTCTGTGAAGGGATAAGGCTCTTATTAAGGATGAAGAAATAGCAGCCTCAGGACAGCTTTGGTTCAGGTGCTCAGAATCTGCCAGCGAACCATGTTTGATTCCGTTTCACACAAACTTGCTCTAGAAGTTTCACAAAGTGAAACATAAATGAAGAGTCTTAGTGGTAGGGTAGTGTTGGATTTTTATACCAAGCTTACTGCGCTTTGGGGGTCATATCAGGTGTGTAAAATAGCGTGTGTGTGTGTGTGTTCCCCTTTAGGAAGAAGACAGTGAGGAGGAACCTAAATTGAAATATGAGCGATTGGCCAATGGGGTGACGGAGATTCTGCAGAAGGATGCGGCCAGCTGCTTGACCGTACATGACAAGGTATTATTTTGCTTTATTTAGAACAAGTTTAACACAACTTTGCATGTTTAAATTAGTGTTCTGCAAAAATAATCGCTCTCCATCATTATTATTATTATTATTATTATTATTATTATTATTATTATGTGGGTTGTTTTTGCAAATTTCAAATGCATGTCTTTTATCATCTTGTAATTTGCATTCCTCATGTTGAGTGTAAATATATATTAATCATAAGAGCGTCCTCGCTTTCCAAGGAACACAGTGTTTGTACAAACATATAGTGTACATATATATATATATACCAGCCAGCTACCACCGCTATCCTTTCATTTCCTCATATATTGTCTCTCCCCACATTTTTTTTTTTTTTTTTGCAAATTCTGTGATCATTTATATTGGCCAGAAACCATCATGGCAGCGAGTTCACTCATGCACACCCGCTTTGGAGGAATAGTCATACCTAGTAATGCCTCCTCACCTGATGTTTTATTAACCGCTATTGATTTTTGGTTTTTTTTTTCCTCCTTTCCTTTTTGCCCCCTGGAGATCTCTCTCTCTCTCTTTCTTCTTTAAAAAAAAAAAAAAAGAAGATGCATCACAGGGCTGAATCTCCAATAAGAGACTCTGTCCCATTCTGTGTCTTTCTGTCATTTTATTCTTCTATACGTGTTCCTGTGTAGCTCCTGTAACCTCATACCATGTACACGCTCCAGCAGGCCTAATGTAGCCTCATGTTTTAAGTGGTCACAATCAGAATTTCATTTGCACCATTCCATTTCAATAAATCCCTTTAAGAGCTGCTCTGGCTGCTGGGGCCACCCCGTTTATTTATTTATTATGGCTGATTTTATTTGGGCAGATGGTGGGGGGGGGCTCTGTCGGACATGCTCTGCTGTGCCTGTAAATATAAGCATTTCATTATAGACTGCACTGAAGCATGGGAGCACACTGTGGGCTGGGCAAGGGGTGTGTGTGTGTGTGTGTGTGTGTTTGTTTGTTTGTGTGTGTGTGTATGTGGACAGCTTCTTACATCTCTCGCTGCTTTTCTGGCTGCAGATGTTTTGAGCAGAGTTACTGGACTTATTGTCCCACTATCATTAATTTGCTGATATTTTGCTTCAGGTCAAATTTGTGGCATATTTCATTTAATTCTTAGCATTTAAACATTTGGAATTTATTTTTTTTTTTTTTAATCTTCTGCTATAAGTCGACTAGATTTTCAGTTTTTTTCAGAAATTCAAACCATTAAGAGCTTGGATTTACTGTATGTTGTCTGTTAATCATTGCAGTCAGAGCTACACCCTACAGTTGTGTTTCATTGTTGTTGTTGTTGTTGTTGTTGTTGTTTTTTCTTCAGGAAATTCTGTGTTGGGATAGGAGAGTTGAATATTTAAAAAAAAAAAAAAAAAATGTTTAAAAAGCCATGCAATGATTTTCCACCTGTCCAGTTTTGGTGAACCTGTGTCCACGGTACCCTCAGATTCCTGTGCTTGGCTGAAAGGAATGAAAGCTGATGTAGGTTTGAAGTGTTGTGAGTTTTCTGCTTTTCTGCACACTATGGTTGTAAAGAGTGGTTATTTGAGTTAATGTAGACTTCCTGTCAGCTTGAAACAGTCAGGCCATTCTCCTCATCAAGAAACGGTTTCTGCCTGCAGAACGGAGAGAACAGGCTCTCACTGGATATTTTTGTTTTTCACACCATTCTGTGTAAACTCTAGAGAATGCTGTGTCTTAAAATGCATGCAGAGCAACTGAAATGCTCAAACCAGCCCATCCGGCACCAACAACCATGCCATGGTCCAAGTCACTGAGATCGGATTTTTCCCCATTCTGTTTGATGTGAACATTTACTGAAGCTCTTGACCTGCATGATTTTATACGTCGTGCTGCTGCCACTTGATCGGCTGATTTCATAATTGCACATATAGTATATTTATTTAAGTGAAATAACGCCAGTGTATTGCTAATTTGCTTGGGCATAAGTCAGTATTTCCTGTTACTTCCAGCTGCTGTTTTTTTGTGGTCAGAAAATCTGCAGTATAAGTCCTGTCCCATTTCTTACAATCCGGTTTTGTAGATGTTAATTATTTATTTCATCCCACTTCAGCTTTAATGTTAACCAACTACTAAGTAAATACATCTGGCTAAACTATTCTACTTGAAACAAATTAGATCAAACAACTCAGTTAAGCCCACTAAACATAACTCAGACAGTTGACAGATGATAAGGACATCAATATAAGTCATAGAATCAATAAAATGTTTAACAAATACCAGACTCACCAAATCTATTGATAATAAATTAGCCAATATAAGTGCTATGTCCTAGAGGCTCACACAGGAGTGAACACTCACAAAAGTGCACGGGAATTTATGTCTGTTAGCAGGTTATTACTATGTCTAAAATATTGATGTAAAATCTAGATAAGAAATCTCTGTCATTCTGAAAATGTTACTTCTATTTATGTCTCTATTTATCATATAATGCATTATTTGGGCGTCATACATTTTGTTGTGTTGTCCAAATTGTCACTGGGCAAATTATATTCCCTGGATAGTTGACTATAATTATTATCCATAGTGTACCATAAATCCAATGTGGAACTAATTAACGCTTTTTTTTTTTTTTTTTTTTTTTTTTTTTTTTTTAACTGACGTATCATAATACCTTCATATATACATTGGAGTCCAAAAGTCTGAGACCATTAGTGAAAATGCTTTTATTTTGCATTCTTTTGTAATTTAATATAGCAATTTTTATTACAAATTATATTATTGACAACAACTTAAGCGAAAAATAGAATCTCTGAAACATTTACATAAATTTCAGAGCATTTGGTACATCCCCTTTTTGCTTTAATGACAGTGTGCACTCGAGCTGGCATGGACTCCACAAGCCTGTGCAAAACCTTGTGAGGAGTGTCGTCTGAACGCGTGCTTCAATAGAAGAGATTAGGCATGAGGAAAATCTGATCTTTTGTACAAATCAGTTAACACGGTCAATATCACACATTTGCTTGCATTTAAATAGGGACCTAGAAATAGTGCAAAATCCTGAATATTAAATATTCAAGATATTGAACATATACTTTCTTTGTTTTAAATATTTCAAAATTCTAAAACCTTCTGTTTATTTAAAAAAATAAATAAATAAATCCCAGATTTTCACCGTGGTCTCAGACTTTTGGACCCCACTGTATGTTATGTCATGACGTGTCACGGCAGCAGCGCAATGCATAAAAAGCAAATACAAGTCAAGAGCTTCAGTTAATGTTCACATGAAACATCCAAATGGGGGGAAATGTGATCTCAGTGACTTTGTGTTATTGTTGTTGGTGCCAGATGGGCTGATTTGAGTATTTCAGAAACTCCTGGGAGTTTTACACAGAATGGTGCAAAAAACAGAAAAAAAAAAAAAAAAACAAGAAAAAAGAAAAAAAAAAATCCAGCGAGCAGAGTTCTGCTGGCAGAAAGGCCTTGTTTTATGAGAGAATTTCAGAGGAGAATTGCCAGACTGGTTTTAGTTGACAGGAATGCTATAGTAACTTAACTAAACATTCTTTATAGCCGCGTTGAACAGAAAAGCATCTCAGCCTGCGTAATATCCTGAACCCTCGAGGCAGCTGGGCTACAACAGCTGAGCACATCAGGTTCCACTCCTGAGCCTACAGTTGGCACAGGCTCACCAAAACTAGACAGCTGAAGTTATGGAATCAAACTCTTTACCATTTTGTAGTATTGAAAAAATATCAAACAGATAAATTTAAAAAAATATATATATTTTCTATAATTATGTATTGTTGTGGTTTTAGTTTGTATTATATATACAAAATTGTTTTGTTTGTATAAAACAGCAAAATCAAAACTATAGTTATATAGCTATATTTCCTTTTTGGTTTTTGTATTAATGTGTTTTGTTATGCATTTGTCTCCTCAGACAGAGTGTCTGGTTTTTGCTAAGGAGGTTTGAGGATGTGATCCACGGTGCATATATTATGTTGAGGCATTTTGATATTTTGGAAAAAAAAAATGCCATTTCACACTGGCATGCTCTGATAAATAGGCTTTTCTGGCCTCCAGCAATTTCACACTTTTTTGCCCCTGAGGGGACAAGCTGAAGCCGCACACACACACACACACACACTCGCAGACACACACACTCCTTCAAACACACTCATGAGAGTACACTAATACTCCAGTACAGCAGATTAAAGTTCAAATTCCTGACAAATGTCTACGGATCTCATGTATACTAAAGTTTGTGTCTCCTCTGTGGCTTCCAGTTTCTGGCTCTGGGGACTCACTTTGGGAAGGTCTTCCTTCTCGATGTCCAAGGAAACGTCACCCAGAAGTATGAAATCGTAAGTAAATAAGGGAATGGTTGTGGTAAAATTACCAAGGTTAAGACTGTTTGTATTTCATTTGTATAGTATTGAGATTTGCAGAGCATTATATTGGCTAGGGAATACCACAGTCACTAAATCACTCTCTGTCTATCTGTCTCTCACAGAGTTCGGTGAAGATAAATCAGATCAGTCTGGATGAGAGCGGAGAGCATGTGGGGATCTGCTCAGAGGATGGAAAGGTAAGCTTTCTCTTCTCTGCTGGCATTAGGCAGGGTTGAACCAGATGAATGACAAATTAAACTCTCACAAGGCTGGTTGAAAAGTGAGGTGGTGCGTCTCTGTATTACTGGTGGCTGCGTCAAGCGGTGCTTAACCTTTGATCACTTATATATATTCACTTATATCTATATCATACTGACAGAGCCATTCAGCTGATTACATGCTGAAATTCAGTAAGGTGTGTTTGTGAGTGACTGGAGTATGACTGCAATAACTAATTGACTAAATCACTAAACGTCTATGATAAAAATGGTTGGCAATGAAATTCATTACTCATTACTGTTATTAAGCATTCTGCAGCACTCACTATGTCACAGCACACCAGAAGTAGCAAGCAGTTTGAATTAGTTATGTTGAAAGTAAATAAACTATTTTTTTTATTTTCACTTCTTTTTCTGTTTCTTCGGCATCTGACATTCTCGGGAGACCACGGATCTGCGCACAGAAAATATGTCACTGTATCAGGTGATGCTGGAACACATGGAAAGGCAGTCTTTGTTACACTAGCCACATTTGAAGTTGGTATCAGCAGGTCCCATCCTCTGGCTGTTTTTCTGCTGAGTACGCTTTTCATCTGCACCTCACTTGCACCTCACCTGCCTTCATTGGTTGCAGTTGCTGGCTAGCTTCTTCCAGTTCTCCACATCCATGTCCAGCAACCTCAAGTCTCTTTTACAAGCATCTTTGAAACAGAGGTGGAGCTACCCTTGTGCTGTCTTTTCAGGAATTCACCCATCCACCATGCAATGAACTTGGCCAAGCCATCACTCTAAAGTGACAGAAAGCAGTATATGCTTCCCCATACAATTGGGTGTGGGTAAGGATTTGACTTTGGTGATCTGATCAGATCACCTGATGCCAAGAATACATCTTAGCCTGAGCGGGTGGAAGGAGTCTTCTTTCTTGCTGGGAGTCCAGGAGTCAGGAGTCATTACTGTACAGAAGTGTTGAGGAAGCACATACTGCTTTCTGTCACTTTAGAGTGGACCGTAGTTGTTTTCCCACACTATCTTTGTTAGCTGTGTGAAGATTGGAGAGATCATCTGTAACTGTGGAAATGAGGTAGGTAAACTCCAAAACTGCTTGATGCCACTGCAGATGTCAAAAGCCTATGATGATGCACCATCAAACTGGACAGTCCTCTTCATGTCCGTATGGAGTGACTGGAAAAGTTGAGGAGTTTGGGTGGGTATCCAATCTTGGCTGTGTAAAGTGGCTGCCTTCCTAGTGGGCAGACAGTCGAGGACCTTGTTCAGCTACCCTATAATGGGCATCTCGTGTAGCTCGGCCATGATGGGGAGTCACTCAATAGAGTCGAGGGTTGTGTCCGAGATGGCGTTTCCCTGGAAGTACAGTTCAGAGTAGTGCTCCACCTATCTCTCCAGCTGTTTGCTTTTGTTGTTGAGAGTTTCCCCAGTGGTATCACTTTGCTGCATGTGGAACCAAAGGCTCTTTCGATCCCATCATACACTCCACGAAAGCTGCTGGAATCAGCCACAAGCTGGATGTCTGTACATAGTTGAAGCCAGTAATCATGGGCACAGCAAGGAGGTGTATTCTGGACGTTGCTTTTCGCTGCCTTTAGAGCTTTTAAAGTTGCCTGAGTAGGATAGTGTCTTGGTGGAGTTGGCTTCAAACCAGTCATGTGTCTTGATCTCATTCTTTTCAAAGACTGAGAATGCAGTGGTATGAAGACTGTCCCTCAGTTGAATCCATCTCTTCTGGGCATCTCACTCTGGTGTGGGAGGGAATGATTGGGTGGTTGAGGTCTTCACAAAATGCATCTTCTAGTGTTTTGAAGATGCACTTCGAACACTGGGTGTTCGGTATTCTTTGCATCTGCCCATGGTTTTCCTAGTGACTTGGACCGATGCATTTTCTTTGGTCATAGACTGACCTTACACCAGATTAGTGTATGAAAGTGTGATGAGTGTATTTCTGAGGTGGTGGCATCTTGTGATGATCAAGTTCAGCTGGTGCCAGTGTTTAGAATGGGGATGTTTCCATGATACTTTATGTTGTGGTTTGGTCTGGAAGAAGGCCAACTCCAAATTGTCCGAGACACCTGGGCCAGGAGTCTTGATCAGCACCCACTCTGGCGTTGAAGTCACTGAGTATTATCAGCTGTTCTTGGCTGGGGATCACCTCTATGACAGTCTTCAGCTGGCTTTAGAGTTCATCCTTGATCTCCTATGAGGAGTAGAGCATGGGCACATACACTTGACAGGTCCATCAATTGTATGGACCTTCAGTGATAGAATTTTCTCTGTTCCCTTTTTCACCTGGCTCTTTAGCAGTGAGTTTTTAATGGCAAAGACAACGCCATGCTCTCTGGTTTAGTCTGAGTCTTTACCTTGCCAGAGGAAAATATAATCTCTTTCACAAAGGATACCTGATTCTGCCAAGCAGGTCTCCTGGAGAGTAGCTATATCAACTTGGAGTCTCAGCAGATTGTTATTGATCACTGCCGTCTTGCTTGTTTTGCTGATCTCCTGCAGGTCTTCTGTTAGCCTGATAGTCATGGTCCGAATGTTCCAACACCCCAGTCTGAGTGCTTATCATGTTTTTGTGTTCTTTGCCTTGTCTGGTGCTCGGCTCTACAATCTGTGGTTCAAGCTGTTTGGCCCTGAGCCCCATACACCCAGTAGGGCAGGCAGACTATGGCAGGACAGCACCTTACTGTCTGGGGGCTGCCTTGCTTGAGGTGGGCGGTAGCTTTACAGTAAGATGCGAAGATCTCTCCCACTGTCGATAGCGATCCATGCATCGCAAACAGCCCCTGCACCAGCAACTGAGCTAGGCTTATCACCAGTAATTACTGCTGTCTGTGTTATGCCATCATGGTGAAACAACATTGGAGTAACCTCTCCAATGTGCAGGCCTGGGAAGGGTTTGTACGGGAGACATCCTGTTCCCCATGTAACAAGTCCTTCTCGGCTTCACCGTTGTAGTCCCGTAGTCAATACAGCTTGGCACCGATGTTGCAGCAGGAGTTGCCAGAATGAGGCTAACAACCTCAGATTGCCTTCAGGACTCCAGCTCCAATTTTCTAGTCAGGGTTGACTCCTGAAGCCTTTGCCTCTCCCGAGGCTGCCCACAAGGCAGTATGACGTGTGGTCTTTAAACACTTTGATCCTGGCTATGGACTCCAGAGGAGTTTGCCCAGCCAGTGATGCCATGTAAACATCACGCCCTCACATCGTATAGCCTGCCAGCTGAGGCAGTGTACCAGAGTGTGGGGCATAGGCCCAGATGTGACAGAGGAGATGGGTGAAGACCAGTGTGCCTGTCCACAGAAGGGAGTGCAGCTGCTAGGCAACAAAGTTTCTACCTCTCCCCAGAGCCCCAGATGTAGAGAGATGATTAACAATACATTTGTTTAATTTTATTAAGTTACAAAATATATTAATATTGTGTCAAGTCAAGTTGCCATCCTACATTAGGTTCACGTCGAATGTGCTCGGAGTTGATCCCAAAAGAGTCAATGTCAGACACTGAAATCTAAGAGTCATCTCCAATGTTGGATTTAATTGCACACACCAAATGATCTACCTCACGCAAACATGACAAGTAAAATGAATTTAGCATACAAGTGTTTCTGTTAGTGAGACAATCAGTGGTTATTGGCCTTTATTTTGAGTTTGACCGGTTCAAGATTTAAGCTTTTTGTTGGATTGCATTATATGCAAGGAAAACATGCAGAACAGGAAAAAACAGGAAAACATTCATTTTACAATATAAAATATTAATTTTATATTTTACAATGTAAAACTAATAATTATTTTACAATAACAGTTCCTGTTATCACTGGTGTTGTAGCAACTATAAACAGTTGTTTCCTCACCAGGTTCCGTTTTTCCGTTGGCACTGTTGTCAGAATTGCCGTTAATGGAAAATTAATTAATACCTGACCAATCATATTTGGGGATTTCAAATTCCCAATTCAATGTTTTTAATGAACATAATGAATATGAAGTTTGACTCTGAAGAATTCTGCATCTATGGAAAGACAGCAAAGCCAATGTTAACAACATTTAAAATAAAATCCCCTTTCTTCATCCACACATTTGTGCTTCCTTTACTTTTACCTATATCTGCTCAGTGATCTAGACATGAGTGTTTAGTAGGGTTGACCAGGCTAATCAGCACCACAGCGGGTGGCTTTCTCAGACTGATTTTAGCATGGATAGCAGACAAACGACAACATTGAGGCCTGTGCCGTGACTCTGCCAATTAAAATCGACACGCCAGCCATTGTTCACTCTACAGAGGTGTTAACGTTGGTGCCACTTATCCTCTGCTTCAATAACCGAGATATGTCAGACATGAGACAATTGTAGGAGGAAGAGTCCTCGATTGGTGGCGCAGGGTTTATTATTTATTTATTATTTTGTTATGTGTTTGGCAACATGCCTCTCAAGACCTTATTGTGGTTCAACTTCATTTTGAACTTCAAGCACACACCTGATTTTGACTTGCCCACCCTGTTAACACTGAGATCTTAGCAAACAGACATACAAAGATGCCATGATATGACAATGATATAACCCTGTTCGAACTAGAGAGTTCTTCTTTCTGAACAACTTTCCTTTCAGACTTCACACTCTCTTTTTTCTTAGCTCACACAGACAGGTGTAAGTGAATTGCTAAGTTAAGGTTTGCCTGTAGCCTTCAGGGAGTACAGCAGAACCACAGATTAAGACCGCTCTATGAAGTCTTGTCAGGGCAGTGGGAGTTGACCTGTCCACTAATTGGGAGCCTAGTGGATGTATAACTTGTCTGCTGAAAGATGTGACGTGTTTGTGATATCTGGTCCAGGACAACTTGAAGAGTACAACCAGCCATTTTAACTTAAAATGGTTCTTTTAATTATTTTTGTCGTAACACTTTTCTTTATCTTTTAACTCTCAGGTGCAAGTGTTTGGTCTCTACACCAGAGAGGGCTTCCACGAGAACTTTGACTGTCCTATTAAAGTAAGTTATTGTGGGTAACATCCCCCCTTTTTCCTCTAGCAGATTGCTGGTGCTTGGTGGACATTTTCCTGTAAAGTTTGACTTTGTGTCAGAAATCGCTCTGTTGGATTTTCAAATTGTGTTTCTGTTCTCCATCAGTTTTAATTGATTTCTCTGGGGCTTCCTTAGCTTGGATCACTCTCATATATTGCTCAAGTAGGAGCAAAAGGGATTCTGTTGTGTCTAATATTAGGAAGGCAAGGGGGGGGTTCAGAGTACCACAAGCAAAACCTTCATTTCCATTTCCAAGTGAATTGGTCTCTGCGAAGTGATGTTGAAACTGTTGACCATCTATTATTACATGATCCCTGCTTGGATTTTTCAGTTTGTGTATGTTTATGCACTTTTTGATCTTATAATTCTATTCAGATGAAGGGTTTCATTCCAGTTAGTTAGATTTTGTTCAGAATGCAGCTAACTGTATTTTTTCTGTATGTCTTCCAGGTGGTGGCTTTACATCCTCAGTTCAGCAAGTCAAACAACAAGCAATTTGTAACTGGAGGAAACAAGGTAAAAGATTCTGATTTTTAATATTGGCAAAAGACAAAGACACAACATATTAGCAAAAGACAAACCTTTTACCAAGTATATTTGCTGTAATTTACATGCATTAAATTCACCTTTTTACCCTTTCCAGCAAGACAACATGTCTTCTGGTTTTTTGCTGTCCCCTCCCTCCCTCCTCCATCTAAAGCATAAGCTCTAAACACTGAAGCTTCCATATCTTTGGCTTTCTGAGCTAAAATACAGCTTGGCCTTGTAGCAGGGTCAAAGAGAGAGAAAGAAAAGAAAGACAGCAAACAAGAAAGAGGTCCATTTTCTCAAAGTGTTGTTCACTGGGAGAGGTGTTGTCTCCCCGTGCGGAACAAATAACAGTCATTACCCAGAGTGCCATAGTGTCTGCAACATGTAGAACATGGACTAAAACAAATACACACTCATTTTTCAGAGGAAACTGTGTCACCCTGGAAATATGGAGTTCTGACTTTTACAGCATAAATAGTCTTTCCAGCATACAGCTTATAGAATATGGTTTTTCTGAAGGAGAACATTTTTGGAAACAAAATGATTATGCATCCTTGTCTTGGGTAAGTCTCAGATACTGTAGGGATAGGCTTAGGGTAATGTTATTATACAATATCAGTATATAATAACTTTTTGTAATGTACATATCATCTTTTATAACACTGACTGACTCCATCCTTACTCACTAGGGGTGTAACAATCGGAAGATTTGGATTTAGCATGTTTCCCATCAGCATGGGTCCTGCTTTTAAACCATATAAAATACAACATTACTCCTAAATGGTGCAAAAATAGACCTGCAGTTAAAACCTTATGTGAACTGTATGCATCTCATTATCAAAACATGATAAATGACAAATTCTCAGATTGGTCCTCATTTATTAATCTTTTAGTACATTTGTGTACAAATATTTTGTATAAGCCATTCTGAACAAGACGTTAAGGAAATGCTATTTTTTTTTTTTTTTTTTTTTTTTTTTTGTATTTGTATGGATATGTTGATGTAAAGGACAAAAACCATTCCTGACACAGCTCATTAGCATTTAGTAACACACACAAAACTTCATAAAATGTAAACCGCACAGGGGGCTGGAAATACGGAATGACAGCTAAACTGTGGAAAAAAAAAAAAAAAAAAGAAGAAGTGCCAATAAAAAATATTAAACAGCATAACAGAACATGAAAAGGCCAACGATCTAGAGACAAACTACAGAAAGAGTGAATTAGGTGTGAATTAAGTGAAGTGAAAACTAAATGGTTTGACACGGAAAAAAGTGTTCCCAGGTAATCGCTGAGACCAAGCTCATCACACAGGGAAACTGCTCTTTTTAAAATTGCCTGAACCAATGTGCTGAATCTAAAGTGTTGCACAGCATTAAATGGTGGCCAGTGGAACCAAATTATAAGCCAGCTTTCATCCTCAAAAAAAAAAAAAAAAAAAAATCATACTGGTCTGTAAACATCTGGTCCCTCTTGGGTTTGTGCTGGCTCACTTTCTTTATTTACATTTCATATTGTTTAGTTAATTTCATTCATATAAAATGACAGGGTTTCACAAAACTGTTTCTCAATGGTATTCCTTATCCCTGACATAGGGAGCTAGGACGAGGATGTCATTTTGACAGAGACTACAGAGCACTTGTGTAAGTCACTACGAGCATCTGTTAAATGCTGTGAACGTAAATAAATAAGCAATAAGAAATAAATTGTATTTAGTTATATTAAATGGGACAAGACTTATAAGGCTGCACAGGAAGAATCATCTGTGCTGGGGGGGGGGGGGGGGGGGGTTTGTATTGGAAGGTGATAACGCACGTGCATTTTATAACCAAAAAATGTTTGAAAAACCCACGCCAGCAGCATATTTTTAATGCCACGACAGT
>CM075024.1:11135420-11160212 GCA_037576675.1 Pangasius sanitwongsei
TTATCCAATCAGCCAATAAAGTGGCAGCAGCACAACACAAATATACATATATATATATATATATATATATATATATATATATATATATATATATATATATAGATATAGATATAGATATATATAGATAGATAGATAGATAGATAGATATAAATCATCACTGGCAGTTAATTGATGTTGATATTTATCAAATGAACAAAATAATGCCAGGGTTTCGGGTAAAGTATAAACTGACCAAGCACTTGTGCTACTCTTACAGCTCACTTAGTTCACAACTTTATCCATTAAAAAAAGTATCCTTAAGAAGATAAGCTATGTATTTAATATTCACTACACATATACTGTAAATCAGGTCTGAATTCTTCCCTTGTATTTATGTATGACACATATTAATATCCGATCACAAGGTTTTATACGCAAGGCCCCGGGCTGCAATTCATGTAGGTACAGAAGCACGTCTTAAATCCAGGATCGTTAAATGATAGCCTGCGGACAGGAGCGAGTTTTCTCTGGCCCCAGACATTTTTCAATTTCTTTAAAATTATGTAGTATTTCAAAAAAGGTAAAGTTGTTTAATATGGTCCTACCATAAAGACCTGCTGAAATGTATAACTACAGTGTATCTATATACAAAGCTCTCTTGTGCTGTACACTGTGTGTGTTTGTGCCACAGACATCATTAGAGTAAAACTACAGAGTGAAAACATGTATAAACAGACAAAACAACTGCTATTACTGCGATTGGCTATTAGACTGAAAAAAATAATAATTGCTGTTAGACCAAACATCAGGAAAAAAACAGAGGTAAAAAAAAAAATTCAGTTTTAAACAGGCTGATCATCACAGTCTGAAATTTTCAGTAATTTTAGTACTTTCTTACTCCAGTAAATACAGTATGTAAAGTCAGATATGGACATGGAATGTAATGTAATAATTTCCCACTGAAAGTTGGAATTCATTATTAATACATTATTAATGTCAACCATTGTAAGTAGCATTGACAGTGTATGATGTGAAGCAGCAGGTGACTGGATAAGAACTTCCAAGAGTTAAGAGTATATGTGTGAAGGAGTGAGCAGGGGTTAAGCAACATGTTAAGAGGCCACATCTTTTTTTTTTTGAAGACCCCATCTTAAAAATATGTACATACTATATAATATTTCACCAGTGCACATCTTGAAGACTGTGTTTTCTAAGCAATGGGATTGTCATAGCCAAAACTTTCTCCCGATTTCAAATTACAGTTACAAATAGTTCAAGCTAAGGTTATATGGATGTGTCTAGCTTTTCTTCATTTACTGACTTGAAGTTTGAAATCCAAAAACTGGTTCTCATTCATAGAATCTCTTGGACTTTTTAGAGAACAGATGATTACATTTATGGACAATACCTTTATATACAGAATTTCTAATTGAAGGGCATGAGGTTCTTGAGCATCCCCATAGGCTCCATTATAGCATTACTGAGTGACATCACTACATTACCAACATCTAAACATTGCAAACTCTTTATATCAATACTCTTCATATTACACTATATGGCCAGAAGTACGTGGACACCTGACCATCACACCCATATGTGCCCATTCCAAAACCATGGGCATTAACATGGACTTGGTCTCCATAATAACTCCATAATAACTATAATAACCTCTACTCTTCTAGGAAGGCTTTTCACTAGATTTAGATGGTGGCTGTGGGGATTTGAGCTCATTCAGTCACAAAAGCATTAGTGAAGTCAGGCACTGATATCAGTCAGCGTTCCAGTTCATCCCAAAGGTGTTCAGTGGGGTTGAGGTCAGGGCTCTGTGCACGCCACTTGAGTTCTTCCACTCCAACCTTGGCAAACCATGTCTTCAAATGGGACCACATATGGGAGTGATGATCAGGTGTCCACAAACTGTTCGCCATATAGTGTATAACTAGCTTTAACACAAAATGTCATATTACACAGCTGGAAGGAGAAAACCAAAGTATCAATAAGGAAATATCACAGTCTTTGAATAAGCTTTATTTTGGGTCTGCGCTGAGAGAGAGGTGTTTAGGAACGAGCTAAAGGGATAATAACTAATGTGGCACACCTAAGCATTATTGTCCAACATATATTTGTGATATTTCTGTCTGTCTCTCTCTGCCTCTCTCTGTCTTTCTCACTCCCTCTCTGAGCTGCAATGTTATATGTTTTATGTTACTGTCTGACTGCCATGCCAAAGGCACGAGCACAAATACTAAAAGTAATCGACACTTGAAATCTATCCACTTCAGTCCAAACTTGGTTTGTTTTGCAATGGTTTATATTTATGACCAACATTTTAATAAGTGCTGTTTTTTTAAAGCTGTGAAAAATTAGCTCTTAAATGCTGTTTTTTCCAATTTTTTCTTCGCAGGAGTGCATGCCTCCCGACTCCTAGTAGCATCGATGAGTCCCTCCAGGGGACAATTTACAGGAGTGTACGAGAGCATACACAACACAGAATTACAATATATCTGAGAGATTGACTGAAAATAAAGTGAAAATAGAGAAGGTTCAAGGGAGGAGAAACAAGAGCAACAAAGCAAAACAAACAAGTGGGAGTGGTGGCAGAGAGGTGAAGGCCTAGAGAAGAACAACAGACCACCATCTAACCAATGCAATTCTACAGAAAAAAAGAGAGAGAGAAGGAGAGAGGTAATGATGATGAAGATTATAGTCACTGTATTTACTTGGATGAATGTTAAAAAAAATTACATCTAGAGAGAGAAATGGGTAGAGACACATTGAGAGAAAAGAAGGACAGACAGAGGAAGATCAAAAGAGAGAAACAGAGAGAAAAAGAAAATGCTGAGAAATAAGGGAGAAATGTTGAGGAAAGATAAACAGCAAGAAAAAAGAGGACAACTATGGTGAGGAAGAAGAAACAGTAAGAAATAAGTGAGAATCTGTGCGAGAAATAGAGAAATAGTATGAGGTGAGGGAGAAATGGGGGGAGGAAAGAAGAGAGGAATAGAGTGAGGAAAGGGAACTGTGAGAAATAAGAGAGAAACAGGGGGAGGAAAGAGAAATGGTAAGAAATGCAAGAAAAGCAGGGTGAGGTGTGAGAAACAGTGAGAAATAAAATGAAAACAGGGTGAGGAAAGAGAAATAAAGAGAAATAAGAGAAACAGGCTGAGGAAAGATAGAATGGTGAGAAATAAAAGAAACAGGCTGAGGAAAGAGAAGTGCTGAGAAATAAAAATAAAACAAGGTGAGGAAAAAGAAATCATGACAAATAACAGAGAAACAGGTGGAAGAAAGAGAAATAGTGAGAAATAAAAGATACAGTGTGAGAAAAGACAGAGAGGAAGTCATAACAGTGAGAAGAGAAAAAGGCTGAGGAAAGAAACATTAGAGAGGGCAAAAAGAAAACAGAGTGAGAAAAGAAAAAATGGTGATGAATGAGAAACAGGGAGGAAAGGAGGCAGACAGGGACAGGGAGACAGAAACATAGCAAGGAGAGAGAAAGAGAAACAGAAGAGCATGGGGACAAAAATGGAAGAAAAAACAATATCAGTTAAGAAAATAGTGAGGAAAGAAAAACAGATGAAAGAAAAACAGACAGAGAAAAGAAAGAAACCAAGGGGAGAAATAAAGGCAAGACAGAGAATGGAAACAAAAAGATGAGAAACAGAGAGAGGGGAAAGAACAGAAGAAAAAGAGGGAAATATTGAGAGGGAATAGAGAAAGAGAAACCCAAGAGAAAAGAGGAGAGAGAAGAGATATAAACTGAGAGAAACAAAGAAAAACAGGAAGAGAAAGAAAACATGAATACAGAGGGATGAAGAGATGGAATGAGAAAGAAACAGAGAGAAAATGTAAAACAGAAAACAGAGAGAGAAAAGAGAGAAAGAGAAAGTCCAGACACAGGCCTGAACTGCACGATTCTGAGGTGGGTGTGAGAGTTACAGTGATGCTCAGAAGTTCTGACCAAGGGTGTGTGTGTGTGTGTGTGTGTGTGTCATGCCTTTTTCCAGGCCTGTGATCTGGTTCTTCAGTGTGTCTCTCTGCTGTTCCACCTCCAGTTTCTGGTCCTCGATGAGACGTAGCTTCTTCTGAGTGGCCTCCCTTATCTTAGTAAGCTTAGCAATCTCCTGCTTCATCTGACTCACCTCCTCTCTCTCAATCTATAAACACACACACACACACACACACACACACACACAGTCTCAGACTCAGTATGCATATCAGTGTATGCCTCCAGCAAGTTTCAGAGTTCCGTTGTTCCCACTTTCCTGATTAAGACTTCCCAAGGTTTATAGATGTGTGTGTGTGTGTGTATGTGTGTGTGTGTGCGATCCCTCAAGAGGATTCAACCCTCAACCAACAGGAAATCTAAACATCCACTTAAGTCCAAATCAATGAGGCCAAAGTCAAAAAAGGACAAAGGGCAAAAGAGAAAAGGAGGGGAAGAAGACCAAAAAACTTATTTGGGCTAACTCCATTTTGTAGGAATTGTTATTATTATTATTATTATTATTATTATTATTATTATTATTGCTGTTGCTGTTAAGGGATAATATAACAAAATATTAGATTATAAACATGTATGATAACAGTAATAATTCATCGTTGTACAAATTGCAGCAGATGGGTTTTCTCTCTTTTTGTATGAAAGTACAAATGAGAAAAAATGATCTCAGTTTGAGTCCTTATTACTTTATGACAATATGAACACAATATGAATGTCAATTTTACAAAATATTAAATTGGTGTAGTAGATAATTACTATCTACTACCTCTGCATACCAAAATCTCTTTGGACCAGCCATGGTGCCTAGTCGCTTTTCTTTTTTATTTTCCCTGATTTTTTTTACCCCTTCTCCCTCCTTCCTTTCTTCTTTTACTTTCTTCCCTCTCTTTCATATCAACCCATCTTCTTTATTTTCACCCTGGTTACCCAACTCTTCTCTCTTACATCTATAATAATAATAATCTGAATGACCAAACATAACATTAAATGGATGGTAAAGTATCGAGGAAGTTAGCTATGTTGTGACAGAAAGTGCAGTGTATCAGCCCAGCGCTGGATATAAATTGATTTATAACATTCTTTGTCGTTTTTAAAAGTTTATTTTGCTTTTTTTTTTCCCCACAGAGGCCAGATCACGCTCCACACACTCAATTGAGAGGCTTTGTCTATAATTTCTATTTGCTGACACACCCATTTAGCTGTTGTGTTTGCAATATTAATATAAATTGAGTAGATAATGGAGGCACCGCTACTTATCTCGGTTTCCATAATTCAAAACGGAAAGCATAGCCAAGGGTGAAACTGTAACACAATTTCTGACAATGTGTTAAATTGTAAATTGAGCTTTTCCAGTAATCCTCAACAAACTAAAAGGGTGTGTCCGCTCTGTTGTAATTATATATATAATGAGCACTATAGTTAATGGATTTTGAATCTTTACAGATAGTAGAATTGGCAACACACATTAGGAACATAATGAAATAGTATATGAATAGTGTATATGAATAGAAATAGAAATGAATAGTGTCTTTACTTTACTGATTAATCTGAACATCATTAAGTAAGGAATAAAACAGGACAGGGCATGCTGCATATAGGAAAGTAATCAAGGAACCAAAGCAAAGTTACTGTTACATCCCCAAAGCTCATTATTTTCATCAAACAGTAGGTCATGAAGTGTTTTGTTAAGCTAACAACATGAAAATTGGCCAGTGATTACATTTTTAATTAGTTAACGAACAATATGCCATATGTTTATCCATTTTCATTATATTTCATGTTGTGGAGCGTCTATGAAACAGGTTAGGTCCTGTTATCAATACGTTACAGCAGCTATGTAAGGAATAACACATAACAGACCATGCTGTTATATGCAAATAATCCATGCCAGGGTGATTTACAATCCATGCCAACAATTACAATTTTTAATTTATTAATAAACAACACATTGTTTTTTTTTAACCGTTTAAGACATGAGATTAGACTTAATGTTGTGGAACGTCCACGAGACAAGTTACTTCCTGTTATCACTTATGTTATAGGAGCGATAAACAGTCATTCCCTCACCAGCCTCTCTTTTTTACTCTCGACGTTAATAAGACATAATTTTTTAAAAAAACGCAGCTTGTCATGTGACCAGCAAATACATACTCCTCTGTCTGGAAGATATGAGACTCCTTTTATAAATGTTGCATAAGCATTTAGATTTCACATAAATTATGTGGAGCATCAGCCATACAAGTCCCTGTTACTATAGAAACGATAATATATAAGAACAAGCGCATTAATATAAAGGTATTGTTCATGTTACAGCCGGTCCTACTGTCTGAGCCATGTGGTTATATAAAAGTAATGCACACCTTCTGACCAATCAGATTCGAGAATTCAAGCACACCGTCTTTTTTTTTATCTCTCTATAAGTTAATAAGCCTAAAAAAATAAGCATATTTCAGATAAGTTTATTTGGAGCATTCGCTATACAAGTCCCTGTATAGGTTTTTTGCAATAAGAATGAGTGCATTAATATAAAGTTGTGATTTATCCTTCAGAGAACAACTTCTGACCCATCAGATTCAAGAATTTATAATGCGCTCTAGCCAGGATATACAGTATGTTATGAAAGGAAAGATAAGTACTTTATGAGTAATAACATCTCATAATGTTTATAACCATTACCTGGTGGGTCTCATCATCTGCACTTATATATCTCCACAGGATTTTCCCCCTCTTATTATGTCATACACTTTTCTCTGAATGGCTGGGTTTCATAGCTGAGCCTGGCATAAATATGAAAAGGCCATAATTGCATAAGATTTCCATATATAGGAGCCGCGTAGAGGAAGAGAGCTTGCTTATCCTTGCGTGTTGGTGAATGCGTTTGTGCAGTGCCCCCTTGTGGTACATTACAGCTTTCCCTGCATTACTCACTGAAGCAACTCAGATTCTCCAACAGGATGAATTAAGTACATTCCTGAGAATTAAATATTAACATCTGGTTGAGAGGCTTTTGTGCTGTGTGCCTTCTCTTACGTTTTTTTCTTTTTTTTTGACTGAGGTTAAAAGGGTTAACAGTTCAACACACTGCACTGCTAACATGTTCCTTGTGATGAATTCTCTATTTTTCTCTCAGAAATAATTCACAGGATGCAAAATTATAGGACACCATTTTGTTACACACTGAACTAACTGAAGAACAAAAACAGGGATCTTTAACATCCATGCAGTGTGTGTGTGTGTGTGTGTGTGTGTGTGCATGTTTTTATATCTTGGTGGGGACCAAATGTCCCCACAAGGACAGGAATATCTGACCATTCTGAGCTTATAGGGACATTAGACTGGTCCTCATGAGGAAAAAGAGCCAAAATGTTTCCTTTTGGTGTGTGTGTGTGTGTGTGTGTGTGTGTGTGTGTGTGTGCGTGTGTTTGTGTATGTTTTTGTATTTGTCTATAACTCTTCCAGCTATAGCAGACAAAGACATCAGGGATATTCGACCCTAAGCTAAATAGCTAACAGTAAAATTGTGAACTCACTCTTTTGTGCTCTGAAACTTAACAGTCTCCCTACGGACTTAATACTCTACACTGCAGCCAACAGCACTAATGTAAAGGGAACAACATGAATTCACAGTATGATATTTATACCAGTCTTATGAAGAGGTTTTTTTGATCACAAACATGAATATTTTAGATTTATTTTTATTCTTTTACCCACAGTATTTTGGTTTGTTTGATTGTTTCTGTGAGAACATTTTGCATTCTAGGCCAGTGGTTTTCACAGAGGGGTCTGTGAAACATAGCCAGGGGGTCAGTGATATATATATAGATATATAGATATATATATATATATATATATATATATATATATATATATAAATCACAATCACATGTTTAGAGTTATTATATTTAGGGTCCAAGTCAACTCAGACGTAATGTGCTCTACCGGTGGAAAGTTCAGGAATATACGTAAAATCTTCCAAAAATATTATCTGAAAAAAAAAATTAAATAATGTTTATGAAATAAATCCATCCTGAGGGGTTCCATGTATCAATCATTCCATCCCAGTTAAACTGAATCTCAAATGGCTTCCTATTCAATATATATGCTCACTCCATAGGGTGTTGTAGGACTTAGTGCACCATATAGTAGTTCCATAGTACTAATTCTAGTTGTTGTTTTTTTTTAATCAAGGTTCATCAAGGTTTTCCAAGGTTCTTTTTCCAAGTTCTTCATTTTAATGGACTAAGCTCAAGGTAGATCATGAGATGTTAAACATTTGAAAACATGAAATATTAAATCAAATGTTCTGAATATTTTAAATAGTATATAAACCGTGGAATTAATTCTAACAGTCCTAGTGTATGTGTGTGTGTGTGTGTGTGTGTTCACACTGTGAGTCTCTATGTGTGACTGTGTAGAAGAGACATGTCTTTGTGCTTGTATTGGTGAGTGAGACATATGTATATATCTGTATGTGTCCGTGTGTGTGTTTGTGTGTACCTTCTGTTCAGAGGCTCGCTGGTTATTTTCGTAGGTGAGCTGCTCTATGCTGAGCAAGTTTTGTTCATTCTCCTGCTGGAGTTTAGCGTTGCGCACATGCAGCTGCTCCAGCTCCTTAGAGACTCTCTCGTTAAGAATCTGTCACACACACGCACCACCACAAATTAAATACAGGGCTCAGTGGGACAGGCCGGGTGTGTGTGTGTAAGTGTACGAACATGTCAGCATTTCTGGGATAATTTTTGTGTCTATGTGAAAGGAATGTCTGTAAGCATTTGTGAGTAAGTAATTGGTATGGTGTTTGTGTGTGTGTGTGTGTGTGTGTGTTGGGGGGGGGGGGGGGGGGGGTTGGGGATATGTATTTAACCCTTCGTGAGGACCAAAAATGACTAAACGTCCTAATGATAGAATAGTGCCAGATGTCTTCACAATCACCACGTCCTTCACACCAATTAATAATTGCAACATCATTTTACTTCTCATTTGCAAAAACTATGCATTTAATCCATAAGCACTGAGTTAGCAATAAAAAAAAAGTATTCTAATCAGGCCTTCACCTTTTGCTCATGGAGCTGCTGCTCCATCCTCTGCTGCTCTTCATCACCACGCTGGCATTGTGCGTTTAGTGTTTTAATTTCCAACTGCTGGGCTTCAACGTCTGCAAGAAGCTGTTTCAGTTCCTTCTCCAGCTTCTCTTTCTGACGGGTCTCCCTCGAGCACTCGTTCAGACGCACCTGGATGTCCTGCTGCAGCTGGAATAAAGTGTATGAACAGCTGTTGAATGATTGTCTTGGTCAAAATGATCTCATTTATATTGAATAATAAATTATTCATTTCACAATAATGTTGAACTCCATAAGTGAAATATTAGTATGATTTTTCCAGCATAAAACGTTACTGTAGCTAAGCAAACTGTAGGCCGCCACTTTGTCTATTGGCCAACAATGAGCCAAACATTTGATTGAAAGGCCAATCAAATTTTGGCAACCTTTAAATCCACTTTCACACTTTCAACAGTGTAACTTCAGCCATTCTCTGGAGTAATTTTGAAACAAAATTCAAAGCTCAAATCAAAATGCCTTTTTCTGTCTCAGAAGGTCTTCTGATTCTTGTCACATGCATATGTGGGTGAGGAAAAAAGAAAAACCTTAAAAAAAATTTCGTTTCACCTCCAATGTCACCCCAACCCAACTAAGACCCAAGCAATAATACCTGTTTCTCTCAAAAACACATAAAGAAAAAAAAAAAGAATAATAGGAAATTAACTGACAGCAGGGTGATTATTTTCCAGTAAGAGTACATCCCATAGTGTTTTATTCCTCTTATACTACAGCATTTTGATAATGCTACCAACTTTTTATTTATATTACATTATAACAGCAATAAATAATCATTACCAAGTAACCACAAAGCCTTCTGTCCTGATGACTTTCTTGTGTCTGAAAACTTAACAGAACAGCTTTACCTCTGACTGTTACAAAGCCCTGACACTGGAGACTCCTTCCACAAATGTGTCTGCCACACAAGACCCCAGTGAAGTACCTGTTACTATAGAACCCATACCGTATTATAAAGATTGCATTATTATAAACTGAGCTGCTGTTATAGAAAATTAATCTATACCTTCTGGCCAATCAGAATTGAGAATTAAACAGCACTGTGATATACGTCAAGTTATAGAACAGAGTTCTGTCATGATAGCCCTTTCATGTTCCTACATTTTGCAAAAAATGCTAATGTTGCCGAACAAATGCTTACTGCAAGTGATACTGGTTTCTAGTTGGACTTTTTGAGAAGCTGTAAACTACATTGCCTACAATTCTTCAAAGTGGCTTTTAATTAGGTTATAGGAACAGGTGTAAGATGTGGGCTCTTGGATATACCTGGATATTCTCAGGTATTTGAATAAAAACTGCATAGCATGACAGGAAGCTAAGATCAGTAGTGCGCCAATAAAACGGAAGCATGTCACTGAAATTTAAATTGAAGTGTAAGATCCTGAGTCTTGGCTTTGGCGCACATAGGTTTTGTTTTCATGCATGCTCCTGCGGGGGGGGGGGGGGCCCCCCCCCCGGGGGGCTTGGAAGGTGATAACGCACGTGCATTTTCTAACCAAAATATGTTTGAAAATCCCACTGCAGCAGCAGATTTTGAATGCCACGTCAGTTTTATGACCATGAGCATTGCAGCACAGTGAAAAAGTGAAGAAACTGGTTTGCGCCAAACCAAATGTATAAATGCTAGTGTAAATTACGCTTCACATAATTTAAGCCAACAATAAAAATGTTTAACATTCTTTAACAAATTAAAACGTCTAGTAATTGTTATGATCAAGTTTTAAGTAAGAAAAATGTTTATTTAACATTTATGGCAGTGTTCAGTGTCAGCGCAAATGTCAAGGCGTTCAGATATAATCAGTAAAATTACAGTAAAAAGTAGTGGAATAATACACTCTGTTTCATATCGGGCCTCATCACACCACCCACATCATTAATCGTTTTTTTTTTTTTCTATAACAGCACATGCCTTTGTGTTTAATTCCTCACATATCATCATATCATATCATTAGCTCTATTAAATACCATGTAGTATTTCTGAAAACTAATATGAATATGTTTGTTGTTGCTTAATATTCACTAACGCATTAATTAAAACTAAAGATGTATTAATAGACCTACATACGCTGTTCAACACACATATTTTTTCATCACTGCTGATATTGCATATATTTAATTTAAATGGTAATACATGTACATTCAGTGTTAACTGCTGTCTTAACAACTAAAGCCTGATATGGACTCAATTTTTTTTTTTTTTTTTTTTTTTCTCCCCACATTCTCTGCAGAATGATAAACATGTTTAAGAAATAGAAATTGAAAATCTTTTCAGATACCCCTGAAAATATTTTGATGTGTAACCCACAATCCGATCAAATAAAATGGCTGCACATACTTTTCACATTCCGCATATAAGAAGTAATTAAATGCTGGATGGCTTTTGTCCACTAACTCAGTCCTAACCGGAGTTGGAGTGTGTCTGCTGCCTTTGGCTTCCCCTTTCTGCTGATTACCTTCTGTTTCCCTGGCTTAAGATTCCCATAATGCAGCATCGCCATGAAAATCAATACTGCTTCCACTGAGGACACATCTTTTCAAAGGCAATTCAATTCCGTCAGCAGGGCTCCTGAAGTGTCATCTCCCATTGCTGTGCCGTGATCTGTTAACACAGCTCAAAGTGCAGAATCGGAGCCGCTCTGAACGAGCTATTCTTTATGTCGTGTCAGGATACAGACAGGACAGGACAGGTCAGGTCACATATGTGTATGTGCACAAAAACCCCCTTGCTCTTCTAATTTAAGTGGGCTGGATCATTGTGGCATGCCCACTGGTTTTTCATATATAATCATTTCCACATAGTTTGCTATTACATCAATGAAGTGTATGCGGCTCAGACATTTCCCCAGACCAGACAGCAGTGTTTTCTTATAACAGCTTTTTATACTGAAGGTTAAAAGCAAATAAAGTGATGTCTAGTCTGGAGAAATATCCCAATCACTTTATGATGAGGAGAGGTTTATATAATCTTTTACATAAGCATGCTCATGAGAATATAGTAAAGCTAGTTCAAGGTTGTGACATTGGTCTAAATTTGATTCCTCCACTTGTCTCAGAGAGGGTCATTGCACAGAGCCATGTCGTATTACTTACTGAACTCCTGCAATTCTTACTCTAGTCCTAATAGCATGCTGTGTACCTTGAGGTTCTACACTGCACCTAGGTAAAATTTGCTGAGGATTGTGAGAGCAGATGTAGGCAGCTGTTAGTACTGTTGGTGTTCAACTGATGCTTTTGTTTAAAACAAAATGCATCAGGGACTGTTTTTCAAAATGAAAGTTTTAATCCTTAAATGTGCATATATTCCTCAATTGTTCATTCATATCATGCGGCAACACACATTTATATACAGACTTTCAGTGATAGTGTAAAACTGTCCAAACATTTTACTAATAGTCACAAATAATAAAATAATATTTGTAATATCTTTTGATATTTTCGCTGTTACCTATCTGGATACAGATGAACAAGACAAGGTTCATAATTACATATAGACTGATATTTTGCTATGACTTTATGAAACACCTTTTGAGCTACACACTACAGAATATTATTTGTAGCCCAGTGTGATTTCAGTTTACTTATTATATGTTATTAGTTTTGTAAATTATAGTATTTTGCAAATTTGCAAATGAGCAAACTATTTTTATATTTATTAGATTTTGAGTAAATAACAATGGTATGTTGTTAGTATTTTGTTGATTAAATGGCAGTAGTATGTAACTGTACATTTTATTTTTACACAAAAAATTCTACCTAATGTTGAAACATCTGTATTAGCTGAAACAGTCTCCTGGTACATTTAACCATTAAAAGATGCCCAACAGTTTCAGTTCAGCACTTAACTATATAAAGCAGCGATATAGCAGCTAAGTGTTAACTTTGTGTTCTCCTGCCCTCTGCTGTTGTAACCTACAAAACACGGCTTACTGAGAGGCTCTTCTACTAGCCCTGCAAGCAAGTCGAAATGATTCATTTAGTTTTGGTAATTTATGTTTCAGTGGACCAGTTTTCACCTTTTAAAAGAGAGAGAGAGAGAGAGATGTACTAGTCCTGCAAGATAAGATGCTCAGCTTCTTGTAGGTTCAGCTAACAACAAAAGATTCATTTGGCCAAGTTTTAAAGATCAAACTGTTAATGATTTGTAAAGTTAAGATTTGTTATTTTCTTTTTATAGTTTCTTGTGAACAAGTTAGTAATCTTTGTCTCTGTGGACTGTAGTTGCTGCTGTATGAGAGAAACTGGCTGAACCGCTGGAAGACGTCCATTCTGCATGAGGGAGAGGGAACCATCACCAACATCAAATGGAGGGCCAATCTCATCGCCTGGGCTAACAACGTGGTACGATTACACTTCATAAACTAGAGGGGGAAAAAATTCACACATTTGTAGCATTAGAGATATTATCAGTGGTGGTTTGTAAGGGCAGCGCCTAAGTAAAACACTGTAAAGTATATAAAATACAACAGCAGTATAATTATAAATGTAATCTAATTGTGCGTGGATGCTGCACTTAAAATGAAGCTGCAATCTATATTGAACCTAATGTTTTTAAAAACAGTTTGAACTGCATTGAATTGCCTGTGCGAAAGTGCAAGAGTGCAAAAGTTTATACCTTGACTGCAAAAGTTTATACCTTGATTTATGAGTGAAAAAAAGAAAACTGTACTTCTACTTTCCAGTTTACCTACAAAACTGAGTTCCATGTGTTACTCCTTAGAAGGTGTGTGTGTAAAATGTGATTTTTGGGTGTATAGAAAAAAAAAAGCACCCTGGCTGACTTTCTTCAAAAATACAGTTGATTTGTTGTATGAACCGTATTACACACCACCAGTAAATGACATCAGGTAGGTCCAGGCTACCTGTACCACCACAATCCAACTTACCTGTAACGCAATGCAAAATGCAAACACCTCACTGTACAACACATAAACTGGGGAAGTATTTACAGAAAGTAAGTAATGGCAACAAAAAAAGGAATATGTAACAAGCTGTGAGTCACACTCAAAGACATTTAAGCAAAATTCACAGTAAACAGAAGCAGCAGAACAAATGTGAAATCAAGCTGTTGCATCCAGTGTGGCAGTCCCTTAAATGCCTTCTCCAAGATGATGTATTGCACAACTGCTAACCAGCAGGAGGAGATGAAGCAGGAACCAAGAAGTAAAAGCATGGGATGGCACCGACATCTGACTCTGAGCTTCGAATTAGGAGACACAGTGGTTGCTTATGTTTGTTCAGAGTATGCCTTTTGGCTCAACTGTATATTGATTATCCAGTGTACATGCTGATATAACTCCAGTAATGTATACACTCACCGTCTACTTTATTAGGAACACATGTACACCTGCACATTCATGCAGTTATCTAACCAGCCAATCATGTGGCAGCGGTGCAATGGTCAACAGGTCAAGAGCTTCAGTTAATGTTCACATCAAACATGAGAATGAAGAAAAAGTGCGATCCCTGTGACTTTGATCGTGGCATGGATGTTGGTACCCGAAGGGCTGGTTTGAGTATTTCAGAAACTGTGATCTCCTGGGAATTTCACACACAACACTCTCTAGAGTTTACATAGAATCGTGTGGAAAAAAATAAAAGAAGAAAAAAAAAACACTGCGTGAGGGACAGTTCTGTGAGTGGAAAAGCCTTGTTGATAAGAAAGATCAGAGGAAATTGGCCAGATTGGTTCAAGCTGGCAGGAAAGATATAGTATCTCATATAATCACTCTTTACAACTGTGGTGAGCAGAAAAACATCTCAGCATGCACAGAACATCGATAACACAATACCTTGTGGTAAATGGGCTACAACAGGCAGAAGACCACATCAGCTTCCTCTCCTGTCAGCCAAGAACAGGAATCTGAGGCTATCATGGAAAAAGACTGGAAAAAGACCAAGTGATTTTTTTTTTCTAATCTTCAACTTTATGCATTGTGCTGCTGCCACATGATTGGCTGATTGGATAACTTAATAAATGAGCAGGTGTACAGGTATTCCTATTAAAGTGGATGGTGAGTGTATGTATAAAAAAAAAAAAAAAAAAAAAAAGAAGAAGAGTTTGCTGTCTAGACCTATGATGGTCGTATTTTTGTCCTTGTTCAGGGGGTGAAGATCTACGACATCAGCAGTAAGCAACGAATCACCAATGTGTTACGGGACAACTCCAGCTTGAGACCTGACATGTACCCCTGTAGCCTTTGCTGGAAAGATAACACCACACTTATTATTGGCTGGGGAACTTCAGTTAAGGTGTGTAGGTATTCACTGAAGGTTTATTGTCCACAGTTTCTATGAGGCAAAATGAACATATTTCTTTATTTTGAAATGTGTTTTAGATTTGTGTTGTCAAGGAACGCGACCCTTCAGAAATGAGAGATTTACCTAGTCGCTATGTGGAGATTGGTAATTCTTAGCTTACACTCTTAACTTATTTAAACACAAAACATTTTGACCCACATTTACAAGATGTTAATTGATCTAAAAATGTCTTGTCATGCTCTCTTGCAGTGTCAGCATTTGAGACGGAGTTCTTCATCAGCGGACTGGCCCCTTTGGCTGATCAGCTCGTCACTCTTTACTTTGTTAAAGAGAATTCCGAGCATATGGTAGGATTCCTTACTCTCACTCTGTGTAGTAAGTGACTCACATCGCTAGTTCTGCTTCACCCCTTATAATCACCGGGGGGGCAGCGTGAATCATCCAGATACAGTCTTGTACGCATGCGCATACATGCAGCAAAGTCATGAAATATGACATATGGCACAGTGTTTGCAACGCGTAATACAGTGGAGCAATGCTCCCAACTGGTCTCCTTCTGTTAGAAACCTTGTGCATTGTCAGTGAGCTAATGCCTGAGCTCCCTTCAATGAGACAAGGGCACGTTTCTGCCTGTGGCATTTGGGGTCCAGCCACAGGCTGATGACTCACTTTTGGAATGGCCACAGCCCCAGCAAGCCTAATGTGCCTAATGTCCTAGCATGTAGCTTAACAGATTCTGATACCGCACATCTGAATATAACTGGTGGGAATAATAATATCCATCACACATTGGGCTGATGGCTAGCATTCTCAGTGTATTTAGCATTTGTGTGCCTTGCTTCTGTATTAGGGAGGTCTTTTCTGAGTTCACCGTAAGCCTAAGTACTGCAATATGGACACACAGAAGCCAGTCATCCAAATGCGGCAATATCTTAATGCCAGTGGCCGTCAGGGAGGCAAGGCTACCTGCATATATTTTGAAAACAACAGTGATGCTAGGGAAAGGTCAAAGAGTAGGGCTTTGAGTGGGAATGTCTGCTCTTGGGAAGCAAACCTTCCCTGCCCTTGTGCTTGGGTGTGAGCGATAGCTACTTCTGAGGCAGTGAGGCAGGGAGTAATCCAACCCAAAAGTGTATTTTGTGGAAAGAATATCCACTCATGAACAAGGAGTGTTAATCCAGCTAAATCAGAAGACTTGCAATAAACAGTGCATGGTATATCAAGTGAAAACCACTCAACCATACTAGCTGGTGGGGAACGCGGAATGTTAGAAGGAGAAAACTTTGAAGAAGGAATTGACTCAACAAGAAAAGAGATGAGCGGTATCGAAGAAAACTACAGGAAATGAATGTCTGCAAACAGACTACAAACGTGTAGTCTGACACACACTCAGGCAAGATGGAGAATGGGGATGATGGCAATATGACTGCTATGTTCATTGAAAATATTATGCCATATACCACTAGGCATCCTTGTGAAGTGCATAGTCTCCAGAACTGGAATTGGTTTGCCTGAGATTAAATGTATAATTGCATGATAATACTTGATATTTGTTTATACTAAGTCTTATATTAGATTATACTTCATTATACGGTGCTATAGATTTTATACTATACTATATACTATGTGCTATAATTCATATGGGCTATAGTAGTTTTGCTAGAACAAAATTATATCTGTTCAAAAGTTTACATTCTTCTTTCTGAATGTGATATAAATAGTCTATAAATATTCTGTAATATATTTTGTTAAATAGAGACACATTTTCCTTTTTTTCCCCTAATCAAAAACTATGGCGGATGCAAGCTTTTGCCCTCAATTGTAAGGTGGAATATTAAGCATTTGCACTGCTTTGCACTGCTAAAGATAGATATTCAGGTTTATATATAGATGCATTTTATGTTAGAATTATTCTGTAGAATGAGTTTGCGTAGGCTGTTTGTTCAGTGTTTCCATGAATTTGTTATTGAAGAACACAAAGTCAATAACTGCCAGCGATAATCGGACATAGGAACATTTATTATTATAAGTAGATAAGTATAAGTGAAATGGTTAAATATTAGAGTAAATATTTGCATTGTTAAATATAGAAGTTCTCATACTTGAAGGACATGAATTTGAGTTTTGGATGCAGGATGACTGGATGTCAGCGGTAGCGGTGGTGTCTGTGGCCAAGCCTTCAAAGTGTGGATTGTTTAAGTGTGTACATGTGTGTATCACAGGAGGAGGAGTTCAGGTCACGTCCACGTTTAGACATCATCCAGCCTTTGCCCGAGAGCTGTGAGGAGATCTCGTCAGATGCTCTGACTGTCCGCAACTTTCAGGAAAATGAATGCCGGGACTACAGACTGGGTAATGGAAGGAGCGATAGAGGGAGAGTTAAATCATTTACTGCTCTGAATTGACAGCCTCAGGCCATATCCCTTAGTATCCCTGAAGCAATTCTGAGTTTATCCAAGGGTGTGAATCTTTTTTTTTTTTAGGATTTTTTAAGAAGTGATTCAGTACACCGTGGCATTTCAGATGTCACCATGATTCATTCTGATTAAATAATTTTGGTATAAATACACTAAATTTGCAAATATGGAAGAGCTATTTACACAGTAGTGGGATATGGACAATAAATTTACCTTTTCACCTCACTATAAAAAATGTTTGAATATAACCCAACATTTTTCTTTTTTTCCAAAAAGATGAGAGCATACATTTTATTAATATTATCATAATAGATTTATAACCAGTTTTGGCATGCCACAATGTTGAAATTCCACCTTGAGCCAACCATAAATCCAACAACTGTCTTCGGTCTATAGAGCACTCAGAGGGAGAGTCTCTGTTCTACATCATAAGCCCTAAAGACATTGTAGTGGCTAAAGAACGAGACCAGGATGACCACATCGACTGGCTGCTCGACAAGAAGAAATATGAGGTCTGAGTATATAAGTAGCAGCGGATTATTGAATGACTTGAATAGCTCTAGTGACGTATTTTGAAACTATTGTTGTTTATCATTAATATATTAATATCATTACATTACGTTGTTTATATTAATGAGCTATATGTTTTTGGAGATGTTTGAAGTTGGCGTGTGTTACAGGAGGCACTAATGGCAGCAGAGATCAGCTTCAAGAATATCAAAAGGCATGATGTTCAGGTACAGACTATCAGGATCTAAGCATAACTTAAATCTTAATTACATTAAGATTTCTGTGAAAAATGTGGTAAAATTCTGAAGTAAATGAATTTTAACAGTACCATTTAGTTTACATATTTTTAGACTTTAATTGTCTGTGTGTGAATGTACAGAAAATCGGGATGGCCTACATCAATCACCTGGTGGAGAAAGGGGACTATGATGCCGCAGCAAGGTACTATAACAGTTTCTCTTAGATTTTAAAGTTAGATATTGGTGAGAAATGTGTCACAGTGTGTCTCTGTTCCGCTTACAGAAAATGTCAGAAAGTGCTAGGAAAAAATATGGACCTATGGGAGAATGAGGTGTACCGGTTCAAAACTATTGGACAACTGAAGGTACGTTATTCTGAAGTGCTGCACACTGAAATAAACTGATGCAACATTTGGAGAGGTATGTTCATGTAGCAGGTGCTCAGTATCTGAATGTGATCATTAGGGATATGTTGCTTTCATGTGTCGGTAAATAATGCTTAAAAATGACAGGGAAAAAAAATCACGTTTCAGAAATGTGAAAACGCAATGTTTCCACTGCATTTGTACAGTATATCAGTCTCCTTACACTGGCAGCTTTTTTTCATTTTCCAATAGAACAGACTGACCTATTACATCTCCTGAGGGCATTATGGTCTTTCAACGTTCCCATATTGCTACATCTGTGATTTTGCTACACCTTTCTTGCTTTAATAGAAGGTTCTTGCAGCTCAATCCCATGTGTCATACACTTTGCCATACAAGAGTGTAACACTGCTTATCTAAAAATCTCTCTCTGACTCCAGTCCATCAGTCAGTACTTACCCAGAGGAGATCTGCGCCTCAGACCTGCCATTTATGAGATGATCCTGCATGAATTCCTCAAGACTGACTATGATGTGAGTGTATATACAGCAGGGGTTGTACGATTTTTATTAGTTGACCAGTTCAGAATGATAGTTGACTAGTAGTCTTTTCCATAGTTAAAGTAAAACTGATTCAGGACACTGAGACACAGGCTACACGTTACATTCCAGCTTTGATGCTTTTAAGGCTTCACTGTTAAGGATATAATTAAATCAGTGCAATAATTGTGCAAATTTATACATCTGGGTATCATATTACACTATTTAAGGAGGTGCCAATTCTTAAAATGCACCCCACTCCAATGTGTCTTCTATTCTAATACACTTCTTCTTCCCAAACTTTTTGCACTTCCCAAAACCAGTTTATGTCTAAGACACACCATAGCATCAGTATGAGATAATCTGCTGCTGTAGTCATAAAAACTGTCCTGTGCTCCTCCCACAACACTTATTCACAGTAGCCTCATATTGAACATCCTTTCAGCACAATTAGTCCTGTTTCACTTCATAGTATACAACTGTAGGAGAGTAATGATTTATAATCCCACTATCCAGTGTCACCAGGAAGAGGGTAGGTTCCCTTTTCAGTCTGGTTCCTCTCATCTCTGAGTTTGTCCTTGCCACTGCCGCCTGTGGTTCATTAGAGATCTAAATCTACATCTGGATTTCTGTAAAGCTGCTTAGTGACTGTGTCTTTTATTGCAATTGTTATACAACTAAAATTAAATTGAAGTTGAATTTTCGTCTCCTGCAGGGTTTTGCCACACTGATCCGGGAGTGGCCAGGAGAGCTCTACAACAACATGACTATAGTTCAGGCAGTGACAGACCACCTAAGAAAGGACCCAACCAACAGCATCTTGCTCACCACATTGGCTGAACTGTGAGTAGTACAATGTGAAAACATTCCTTGTGTTGGCTTTCCTCCCTGATAATACTGTTTTTGTGTAGTCTTTCAGTTATAATAGTCAATTATAAGGCACTTAAGGAGCTTATAGTTATTACAGCCAATCCATTCCAGCCATGGACATAAACTATAAACAAGGTGGATTTAAAAAAGTATATATTCTTCTGCTATCTTGCCTGGCACATCCCAGATCACATGACCATGATTCAACTTAGTTCTGATTTTCTGACTTGGTTGAGGTACCATGTCTTTGTATGTGCTTCCACTTAAATGTTTCACAAATTTAAAGTCATTTCCAACAAGTAATCCAAACAAGTTCTGTTCTCCAATTGTGTTGTCCAAAACTACATACTAACAGTCTAAACAGTACACATTTCCCACCCATAGTTACCAAACTATGGTAAAATACCATTTAAACTGGTAGTAGGAAATTTGGAATGTAGACATAGAGTATCCCAAATTCTCTTAATTGATGCCAAAGACTGTATACGTAGATGGACATTGTAACAGGGGTGGTCTTTGCACTTGTTCTGGTATATAGCTCATTTTGATGCCTAAACTAGTTTGCACTAGCTAACTCTTTTACAGTAACATTTCTTGACCAACAAATTGTCAACAGCATGTACGAGACTAACCAGAAATAACACTTTCAGCAGGATCAATATATATTAAGCAGGGAGATACTGTATAAGTATGGGTAATCCTTGTACTGATATTGTAATTGGCAATACAGTGTAAGAAAAAGAAGTGATGGTATAAACCAAGAGAGCTAACACTAGCTAAATTTCATAACAGTATTCTATTGACTGGATGACCTTAGCTAACACTCAAAGGCTAGTCACTCCCTTTTTAAATATAATATACTAACAGAACGAGTGGCGCATAACAGAACGAGCACACTTCTCCATTCAAAGGGGTAACTTACTGCAGGCGCCAGAGCTAGATGAAAATCGTGGAGAGAAGCGATTTGTTCCTTAAAAAAAAAAAAAAAAAAAAAAAACATGTTGTGTGCACTACCAAAGGGAAGTGAGTGGTTGCCAGGCAGATGCTCAAACAGACTCTGGCTTAAATAGTCTCTACTGCGCAGACTCCGGCTCTGGAACACTAGTTACCGTACCGCTGCAAACTGTTGTGCCAGTAACTCTGTGAAAATGTACTTCTGAACGTCTCATGTCTGTATTTAGATACACATATGACCAGCGCTATGACCGAGCTCTGGAGATCTACCTGAGGCTGAGACACAAAGACGTCTACCAGCTTATCCACAAACACAACCTCTTCTCTTCCATTGAGGATAAAATTGTCCTCCTCATGGACTTTGACAAGGAGGTGATCTATCATCAAGATGTTCCTCAGATGTTTGCTTTGGAGAAGGAGCTCATTTTTATTAAAGTGTATAGAAGCTTTTGTCAGTTTTGAAAGCACAAAGAAACATACTAAAAGATGTTTGACAATATAGGAAAACACTGATGAACAGTTAAGGAGTATTCAATATTTGTGTGGCAGTCTTGGGAAAACCAGTCAGATGTCAAAAAGACAAAAAATTGGGTTTTGACCACAATAGAGTTCTTCTGCTAAAAATATACATCTCTGTTTCAAGTAGACATACATATATTTTACCAAAACAACCAGCATAGATCATACCTGGTAAACAGCCAGTTTAACAAACTCAGTGGTAAATGCAGTCAGTCTGATCAAGTTCACGTTTTGATGAAGTTGCTGATGCCATATCGGAGCAGACATAAGCCTTATCAGTTCAGATTGTAATCAGATATCAGCTGTCAGAATGTCCACAATGCTGCTGCACTGTCGTGTGGTCAAAACAGAGAACACTTACACACTTTTGACAGGAGACAAAGTTTTAAAATGTTTACCTAATTAAAATAAAAGATTAATGACAAGGAATTTAGCCAACAGAATAGAACTGACTGAATTAATCAGATTATTTCCCCACCAATGTTATTGTCAGCAGAGGTCAATCGAGTGAAGAGACAATGATGAGGCTCGAGTGACTTTTATCTCAGGTGATGAGACAGAGACTGATGTGGAAGGTGCTAATAATTAAAGTGAAAACTCATTTCCAGTACAAAACTCATAATTCTTTAAAAATGTAAAAATTTGATTTTAAAATACTATGCAGTATATAGTAGAAAATGTTCCGATTTGAACAGGTGAAGGGTTTTCCCAGGCCATCACACATTTTTAATCAAGCAAAAGCAATTAATAGTGCAGATATAAAAACCAGAGAGTTGTGGTCATCTAAAGGGCTTAGTTATAGAGCTGATGTTTTGAATTGATGTGTGTTATCGAGCTGATGTTCAGCACGCTTATAGATTGGCTTGTCGATGCTATGTAGTTGGACGGCACGGGAAGAGTGCATTGATTACTTGTCACACTTGTCTGAAAGATCCGCCTCCTTCTCTCCCGTTTTCAGAAAGCTGTTGACATGCTGCTGGATAATGAAGATAAAATATCTGTGAGTTCACCTCAGTGCTCTCTGTCTTCTGATTAAAAGCACACAAACGCTGTTTACTGGTGTGTCTCGACTTTTTATGCTCTCTTTCTCATTCTTCAGGTGGACAGAGTAGTTGAAGAGCTGAAAGACAGACCTGAGCTGTTGCATGTGGTAAGCAGCACCTACAGCAAATTCAGGGTTTTTAGTCTTTATAATTTGCTGCTGGTGCCAAGAAAATGAGTGAAAATAATTAATAAAAAAAAAAAAAATCCAGCAGTGTTTGTTTTCAGGCTACAAGGAAATATAAAATTGGAGCAAGCAGTGTTTCCAGTGGCATCACCAAAACTAGCACATTCACTTTGAACACAAGAGTTGTACCGAATAGTCCCTTGTGTCAAACAGATTTATTTATTTATTTATCTATTTATCTATTTATTTATTTATTTATTTATTTATTTATTACGAGCTCGTTGTAATTGTATCATATGATCAGACATTACTAATGCTTCAGCTACACATTAGGGAACACAATCTGACTCCACTGATAAGTGTCTGAAATGGTGTCCTCACTATTCTCTAACAACGTCAAAGTGCATTATGGGTATTCTGTACCTGATAGGTCACAGAATTCGGAGACTGACCTATTGTGGGACTTAATGAGTGAACTTGATTGTCTCTTAGGTCTCGTTATGCTTTTGGACCTTTTGGGATTTTGGATGTGTTGTGATTTGGGATATTCCTTTAATTTTTCTTACTCCGTTTTTATATCTCGGTGACAAACATCTGGCTGTGATTGAAAGCAAAATGGGTTTATATTGAAATATTTGTGATGTGCTTAGCAGTTCTGGTGTTAATTGCTGTGAAAGGTTATCAGTTGTGTGCCACGCTAACATCACATGGGATATTGCTAGCACAGTTACAATGATTGTCAAGGAGGAAAAATTTGAACATCCTCAAACATAAGGGTTAATGATCGGGTTTCAGTATTAGCTCCTAAAAAATCTTTTCTCACTCGCCATGTTAATGAGAAGTCTAAAATGTTGGCCTCAAGGTTCCAGCATGCAGTGCAGCTATACAAACACATTTGCACTGAGTTATGTGAGAGACTCAGCTTGCCTCTTTACTGTTCTACAAGATGACAAGAGCGATGGTGTTGATGACGGTATTAGCATGAAAGCTTTGGGAGCTGATCTGTTTGAGCAGAGTCTACAGATGAGAGGGTGAGAGAGCTGGTCAGACTAAAGATCTAAAGCTTTGCTGCATTGCTGTCTTTAGGTAGAGATGAAGCGAGGGCTATATCCCACTGGCACGTCTATCAGCAGGTAGTCGAATGGCATTATTTTGTAGGAAACTGTTAACCGAAGTGAATCGACACACAATAAACACATCGATGAAAGAATTTTATTCTAGAATATACCAAATTCAGAATCTCATTACAAAATAAATCTTGGACACCACTGAAGATCACTTGTTAATTTATAAACATTTCTATGCAAGTCATTAGGAAGCACAGTCCAATATGCTGTGTGACTATTCTTTATGCTTTAATTAATAAGAACAAACTTTTAAGCCTTATATTAGTGTACAGTTTAACAAATTTGTATATATTTTTTTATAACCAATTCAGTATCTTGATAGTGGACTCTGCTGTCTATCCAGGAATTTAACCCACTTTACTGCTATTTGTTAAAGTGTGAAATCAAAATGCAAAACAAAACCCAATATTTTTTAGCATATCCAACTCCTCAAACTGAACAGGAGGGGAAAAGGCTGCGACATGACGCAAACATCAGACTTACCAACCTCCACCCTCCTTCTCTTTCCTCAATTTGTCACTTTGTCAGCTGGTTTATTGCAATGTTTATCAAATCTGCTCAAAGCGGTATTCCACCTTCTTATCGCATCTAAAAGGAGACACTCTTTTTTTTTTTTTTTTTTTTTTTTTTTTTTTTTTGTCGCTTTGTATAAGTAACTGACAAAACGTTTTAATCGAGACCACCAAAAGGGCCAGAGATAAAAAAAGAAGCAAATAATTAATTATGGTGT
>CM075024.1:11160222-11175575 GCA_037576675.1 Pangasius sanitwongsei
ACAATTTGTCACCTTGTCAGCTGGTTTATTGCAATGGTTAAAAAATCTGCTCAAAGCGGTATTCCACCTTCTTATCCCATATAAAAGGCGACCCTCTTTTTTTTTTTTTTTTTTTTTTTTTTTTTTTCTCGCTTGGTCTCAGTACCTGCACAAGCTGTTTAAGCGAGACCACCACAAGGGCCAGAGATATCACGAGAAGCAGATCAGTCTGTATGCTGAGTACGACCGGTCCAACCTTCTGCCTTTCCTCAGAGACAGCACTCACTGCCCACTGGAGAAGGTACAGCTGTTAACATGATCAGCCGTTTCATCATGTCTATACACATGTCTGATCATGCTTTCTGAAAATGAGATGTACATTTACAGTCTGCTCTTCTCTTGCAGGCCCTGGAGATTTGCCAGCAGAGACACTTTGTGGAGGAAACAGTCTTTCTACTCAGTGAGTCCATCCTTTTGTGCGCTTATTTATAGTTACTGGTGTGACACTTCTAAGCTAATGAAAGGTCCAGTGATATAGTGAATTAAAAACAGAAATAAACGCATGATACATAAAATATCATTGAGCTGTTTGATGATCTGGGCTCTGTATCTAGAAAAAAAAAAAGGGCTTCCTCGATTGCTGTTTGAATTATTTCACTCCTTCACCTCCTAAAGCAGTTCTACTTGGAATCGTCGCTGATGAGGAAGCACTCTGTTGTAGGGTTCTACATATAATCTTTAATGTCCTACACTTAGCCATTACTTCTAAGAATGAAGTGCTGCCTGAAAGATTTTCATTATTCAGATAGTTTTTAAATGTCCATACTGTTTACATATTTGAGAGCCAGAAGTCAGTGTTCAATGTTAAAACGTTAAACACTCTTTTATTTGCTACACTAAAAGTCTTAAACTTGTTTTGACCAAGTAACTTGATCCAGAATGTCATTTATGGCATACTTTTTAAAAACAGGGTCATAAAAGTATATTAATTTTTAGGCACTTTGTTCTGAATCTTAACAGGCATTATGATTCTACTGGACAGTTTGACGACAGTTACAAGTTTTAATTTATTAATGAACGCCACATCATGCTTTTCATCAGTTTATAGTTACATGTAATGTTATGGAACATCCATGAAACCAGTTCATGTAATCACTTATGCTATAGCAGCTATAAACAGTAGTTCCTCCAGCCTTTCTTTTTTTTTTCTCTCTCCCCCTCTTTCTTGTGTTTATAAGATAAAACAAATCGCCGCTTGTCATGTTACCATTACAAAGCACCGACACCTGAGATGCTAAAGCTAAAAATGCTAAATAAACATCTTCTTAAAGAAAGCTTCACTCTAACAACAATTTTTGTTAAATAACTTTTTTTTTTTTTTAATCCATGTAATATGAGCTTTAGATTATGTAGCAATTAATCAGCTTGTCATTTTACAGAGAATCCGGGAAGTGTAAACTCCTCCGTCCTGAAGACTTTCCCAGTGGGAGACTTTGCAAAGCACTGTGACCATTGCAAAGCGCTGACTCCTGACACTCCTCCCATAAATGTTACATAAATGCAAAAAAAAAAAAAAAAAAACATTCACTACATCAGTGATTATACATTTTTCTTTATTAAACCACAATATGTTTTTAAAAATCTGTCTATTGTTAGTCTTCGATTATATGGCACGTCCACCATACAAGTCCCTGTGAATGAGTTAGTACTATAGAAACAATAACATATTACAATGAGCACATTAACTATTAATTATAGTTCATGTTACAGCTTGAACTACTGTCATGAACTACCATGTTGTTATGCAAAATTAATGTACACCTCCTGACCAGTCAGATTTGAGAATATCCGACGCTGCAGTTTAAAGAAAATGAAGGCACAGCTTCTGACCAACAGGAGTGGAAAATATTTTGTTACAACACTTAAGTAATATTTTGGCATATTTATACTTTACTTGAGTATTGTTGAAATTGAATACTTATACTCTTACTTAAATTTCCAATGTAATTATATTTTTATTTAGACCTTCAAAGTACTCATTACAAACTGCATGGTCTTTTGTATCATCCAGCCAAAGACAGATGCTGTATGTCAATCGAATGGACTCAGTTCAGCATCCAGTCAAGTTCATCAGCGTAGAAAAACACTATCAAGAACGTCAAGAACTTGTCATCTGCTGTGATCTTCTCATTCTACACAGTGTAGTTGATACTACCGCTTTCTACGTAAAATGCTTCAATATGCCGTCGTTAGCAAAGACTCGTATAAAGTGAGCTATCTCCTTTGCCTCCCTAGAGGGCGTGAAATCACTCTAATTTGAAAAAGCATGTGTAGGTTAGTTTAGCTAATTTGCGAACATTAACTCTATTTAAGTTAGCATCGAATCCAGTAGCCAATATAAACCGGCAGCAAGTCAGATTCTAGCTAATAGTAAATATTGGTTATCTACAGGATATCTTACTTCTGATTAATTCATAAGTAAATGATATAGCATTAGTCCTCCATATGTCCAGCAGACTTACACGCATTGAATGATTTGAATGATGTTTTCAGGTGAAAATGAAAATCATCTTCTAACAGTTTCAGACAAGTAATACAAGTTATATTTCATATGAAAACATGACCTTAGTTTCATCAGATAAAAACATTTACATATACTTGAGTAGCAAGTTTTTTTTACTCTCACTTGTACTTGTACTTCCACTTTTAAGTTTTCCAAGACTGGACTGTCTGTAGGACACCTAGAGATTTGCAGTTTTCCAGTAACATGCCAAGCTGTGGGTTTTTTTTTTAAACTTCAAGAGAAAAAAAAAGGAGGTGTTAAGGGAATAACTGATTATAACTGTTATAAATGACAACAGGAACAAGCTTGTTTTTCAGACATTCCACATTAAACATAACTATAAATGCTATGTGTGAAGTATTAAGTATTCATTAATTTAAAGTAGAAATTATTATAAAGTATTGTACAGGTATAAAAGCTGATTCTAGCTTAGCACTAGTTAACAAGATAAAGATAAATGTACATGCTAAGCTTTCGTCCCTGAGAGGATTGTTAACGCCTCCCTTGCTCTGTTCGAAGGTCGCATGGGGAACTGCAGGCGGGCGTTGCAGATGATCATGGAGGAGCTGGAAGACGTGGACAAAGCCATCGAGTTTGCCAAAGAGCAGGATGATGTTGAACTGTGGGAGGATCTCATCTCTTACTCCATAGATAAACCACGTACGTCTAGTCCAGGCTTGATCCCGTGCTATTCTGTGGCATTTTGAATCACATCAGTGCTGTTTGTCAAACAGAACCAGACAAGTATGAAAGGTCCTGTGATGCTGATATTAATGAAGTGGTTTAAGTCAAGTATATTGGCAAACCTTCTACATTTGAAAGTCCCAAAAGAACATGCAATTTGATCTTCAATAATGGTTAAAAAAATATTGCTCATCTGACCTCACACTCTCTCTCCAGCCTTCATCACAGGCCTCCTGAACAACATAGGAACCCATGTGGACCCCATTCTCCTAATCCAGCGCATTAAAGAAGGCATGGAGATCCCAAACCTCAGAGACTCGCTCGTCAAAATCCTGCATGATTACAATCTACAGGTAGAGTCAGCCATTACACTACTGTATGCTGTCTATTCATACAACCTTAGTGTGTATTCGGGTATAGTGTACTGTATATGGACCTGATTTATGCCTGAGATTCAAAGATGCTGATGTTTGTGCTTTAGGTTTATAGTTCGATGGCTTTAGGTGTGTTTTTTCATTAATATTCATCTCCAGATAAAACACTCCAGTAAAAAGTAAAACTCGACAGGGCTTAGGAAAATAAACAATGGCAAGGTGGTGAGATGAAGCAGGGTTACTGTTACCACCCCAGTTAAATCAAGTACGCTTTACTGTCATGCCTCATCACATCACGAATGAAAGGAAATATAGGAACGAAATATAGTTTCACCCCCAGAATCATGGTGCTACAACTAATGCGGAACATGACATGTAGGCTGATTATTTTCCAATTAACAACAAGGTCCCTAATTGTTTTATTCCTCTTATACCACAGCAATTTGCCAATAATTAGAATTTTTTTATATATAAAAACATCATACTTTTTATTCATTTATAGGCACATTTCATGTTGTGGAACATCTGTGAAACAAGTTAGTTCCTGTTAGCACTTAAAGATAAAACTTAAAAATAAACTTAAAGATAAAGCTTAAAGCTTTTTAATCCATTAAACGTGGACCGTCCTCCATACAAGTCCCTGTGTACGCTGTTACTATGGAAACAATAACATATTACAAAGAAATAAAGAAAGAAAAGTTTGGCCATTTCTCAATCTACACTCCTGGGTAAATAAAATGGGCCAAGCCCAAAATAACAAAGCTTTTAATGGTCTTAACATCTAATCATGGGCCAGAAAATTAGTAAGAATTAAACACTCCTGAGAGCTCCTGTGCTCGTTTACTTTTGCTGCAGTGAACTGTTTGGGGAAAAGCTAGAAACGGGGAAATTCACTTATATAGTCTTCTTGTACGCAAAGGTAAAATCATAATAATGATTAAAATGTTTGATGTAAAATTCAAACTAACATGTCCGGGTGTACAAAAGTTTCCAAAAATATCTTCTGGGATGTTTCTTTTTCTTAAAAGTCATTATTTGGTTATCTGCCACGAGGCTTAAACATTTAAAGAAATCAAAAGAAAGAGCTCCCATACTAACTTCCTTTATCTATTTGTTTAATTCTTGCTAATTTCCTGACCAATGATTTGTTGTTAAGATGATTAAAAGCTTCATATTTTTCCCATTTTGGGCTTGGCCCTTTTTTTTTTTTTTTTTTTGCACCGGGAATGTACATCAAAACAAAATGTAAAGAGGTAAAATATATAAAGACCTAAAGTTTATAAGCATCTTCATGAACCTCCCTTTAGATTTTATTGCGAGAGGGCTGTAAGAAGATCCTGGTAGCAGATTCACTCTCCCTGCTGCAAAAGATGCACAGAACACAGATGAGAGGCGTTCGAGTGGACGGTAAAACACCATTCACAGCATTTCACTCATTTGTGAATTTGTACATTCCAGAAAATGTGTATTAATGCCGGTTTCCTTTCTATGTAGAGGAGAACATCTGTGAAGCATGTCATGTCACAATATTACCATCAGGTATGATTTCTAGCATGAATCCTGTGCCATGAGACTGACATAGTCATGTCATAAACACATCATAGCAGGGGTCACGCTGTCATGAACAGAGTCATGTTGGTAATTGGTGATTGCCATTACAGCCTGTTTTGTTCTATAATTATTATTAAGTGCTCCTATCTGTTATGTTTTCATGACCAGTCCTTCATGTGGGCCAGAGCACCATTAGTCATTTTTTTTTAACGTCATCAGCTATTATTTTACAGGAAATTCAGTTCATAACTTTGCTCTTCTGCAAAAAGCAGGTTATGCCCAAGTTTCACTTTTGCTTCAGTGGATAATTTGTGCCAAAGAACTTGTACCAAAGATCTGCTGCCGTAATCATAAAGACTGTCCTGATGTCCATCCCAGCACTTTTTAAATTTTTTTTCCTCATTTCCTCCCCAATTTGGTCATCTGCCAATCGCTACCCACCAGCCAGATCTCTCCTATCATACAACAGCTACCAACCAAGGGTAGTGAAGGCCAACACATGCTTCTTCCGAGACACACATGAACCAGCCAACTGCATCTTTTTGAACTGCTGTTCATGCTGCGTCACAGGGTGCTGTCACCCACTCTCCAGTGTTACCCAGAAGGCTTGGCATGATTATTACATGGTTATATCTTACGATGTAACACATTCATTATATTATAGTATTATTTGCTCCTTATTACAGTATAACAATGGCCCAGTTTGTCATCTTAATGCAATTTTCCACCTGATTACCTTCATTTTCTATGGTTTAACATAACGCAGTGGTAGTAGAAGCTCAGTGGTTAAGACGTTGGACTACTGATCGGAAGGTCATGAGTTCAAGCCCCAGCACCACCAAGCTGCCACTGCTGGGCCCTTGAGCAAGGCCCTTAACCCTCAACTGCTCAGTTGTATAAATGAAATAAATGCAAGTCGCTCTGGCTAAGGGTGTCTGCCAAATGCCATAAATGTAAATGTAATGCTTATACATTTTAGTACAGGTCATGCTACAGTATGCAGAAGACAGGAACATGTGTAATTCCTTCCAAATCATGTGTGTTTTAGACACGGCTCAGCCCTTCAGTGTAGTGGTCTTCCACTGCAGGCATATGTTCCATAAAGAGTGTCTCCCCTCACCAGGAACAGTAAGACTTTTCTCCTCAAAACAGAATACTCAGGGTCTCTCTACCTAGTTTCAGGATTTTAAATTCATTTTCAGTTTTAAAACTTTCACTTTAGTTTTTACTATGGATTTCGTGTCTGATCTTTAATATGATTATTTGTTTGTTAATGATAACCTGACATCTACACATGCTGAGATACTATGACTTCCATTGTCTTTTTAGCTGTCCCTTTTTAGTTCATAATGCAAGGTATGATATGTGTTTAATCTTAAATTTAGCACTTAAGGCTGAAATAGTCAGCGGCACTGTAAATGCTGCAGAGAGTTTTAATGCCTCAAATTTGTTAAGAATCATTAACCAACAATCTAGAAAATGAGGCACGTAAATACAGACATACTTATTGTGTCTTTCATTTTCTAGATGCCAGGTGGACAGTACTGCAACATCTGCAGCGCCAAGCGAAGAGGCCCAGGCAGCGGCATTCTGGAGATAAAGAAATAGCGTCCTTCCACCTAGTGACTCCTTACATACATCCTGCAATCTATCATTTTGTTTTGCAAAGTCTTGGTTTAAAAAAAAAAAAAAAAAAAAAAAAAAGAAGTCTGGTTAACGGAGTCTCTGTTGGCACATACTATTTAAGAATCTTTTTTTTTCTTTAGAGCTTTGTGTGCAGAATTGTAAGGCACTTGAGAATTTTTGCAATGCTTATAAATAGTTCCATTTGGCATGTAAGTAATTTGTACACTTGTATTTTGTTGTCTGTGAAGCAGAGGAACAGGAACATGTGCAGGAACTCAACAGTGGGTGGGTGGCAACGTTATCAGTAGTTTGGCCTTCATCTCTCACAATAAAATTAATCAATAATCAATACAGCCTTTAATGTCATACTGTTTTTGTCAGTGTTGAAAACTTTTAATGCCCTAACATCTTGCTCCATGCTCCAAGGCTTATATTAATTATCTTCTATATTAATTAATGTTAAATGTGCAAACTGACAGCTAGTCCCTGACTAAATGAACATGAAGCCAATACAAAGAAATGAATAACGCCATATTTAGGCAGCGTCCGTGTCCCTGACAGCTTTTCTAAACTCAGGCTATACTAACACTTAGAAAATGTTCAAATTCAGCAGTTTGCCAGTTCTGACTCAAAGTAGCACAAAGATTCAAGTGAATCCAGTGAAGACTTCAGAAGGTTTCGCTTTAATTCTGGTTTGCCAAATCATGAAATCAGATTTAAAAAGCATACTGAAAAGGGTAGAAAGAGAGGAACAGGGTGAAAACATTAAATGGAAACAGTTAATCAAAATAGGGTGGGGGGTTTTTTTCTGAACACAGTAAGCCTTGCACCAAATTCATTTTTTGCAATAAACAATCAGTGCTTAAGCAGAGTCCAGGGAAAGAAAAAAAAATCATTTAAACTACAACTGAGCACTACAGTCCAGTACAAGGAAGCAGGGAGGTGGTTTTTACTCCTCGAAGTGGTACAATTGAGGCAAGCAGCAGCTTTCCACACACTCAGCACATATCTCTCCAGAGGATGATAGACATTTCTCTCACTCATATATACTTATATATTTCTAATCACTCTTCTATGCTTTTACTCTTTACAGTAAGGCCACTTTTAATAGAATTGATTCAAATAGCGCAAGCTTTAGATCTCCAACAGGAGGAAAGTGGGGGAGAGACAAGAGATTTTCAAGTTTACGATGAAGTGTTAAGTGCTCCTCTTCAGCTGGGATTGTGACCAGGCCTAAGGACTCTGTCAACAGGGTAACCACAGATCTGCAACTGAGGTAGTCTTACCCTCTCCTCTGGCCTGACCCAAACACTCCCACTGTACTCACGTCATGAAAAGAAAACAACTTCACGTTCAGGAGTTCTGTTGATTTAGCAAAGCAAAAAAATAGATGTGTGTAATTTCAACAGAAGTTCACATGATAAGAGTCCATCCTCAGAGAGGGCTTTCTCAGAGTTCAGCTGATGTCCCATTGCGCAGCTCTCCAACCATCCACTGCTCTGAGTAAATCCACCATCACAAAAGTTTGCTTGTTTCCACGGTCATAAGAAGGAGAATTTTAAAGTCACTCAGTCCCCTTTGCCGCAGCCCTTTTAGATGTGTTCAATAAGAGGGAACCTTGGCCAGCCAAGTGTGCGTGAAATACTTGAGGGCACTATTGAATGTCTTTGTGGGGTGTGTGTGTGTGTGTATGTGTATATGTGTATGTGTATGTGTGTGTGAGTGTGTGTGTGTGTGTGTGAGAGTGTGAGTGTGAGAGAGAGAGAGAGAGAGAGAGAGAGAGAGAGAGAGAGAGGAATCATGTGTGAGAGAACTGTGAGAGCAAAAGAGAGGAAAGAACCATGTAGTATAGACACGTGTACATGTGTGTGTATGTGTGTGTTGCATCTCCAGCATGATCAGGACTGCATCAGCACAGCGGCAGGTCATCTCGCCCTGTGGTTCGGACTGCACCATTGGTGGTGGGCTGAGGGGTGAGGACATAATGTGGTTTATTTATCCTCCAGAACAGCAAACTGGTTGTCTAACTGTAAATGCTGCATGGCTCCTGGACCTTCCCCTTCTCTGGCACGGCTCTTGTGTTTGACCACCTCGAAAGTCTTCTCAATCTCTCTATCCCTAAAGCGCACAAAAAAAAAAACAAAAAAAAAAAAACACAACAACAAACACTGGCTCATAATTGTGCACTGTTCTAAAGCAGAATCAATTCTTTCTATTTTCAATATTATCACAGTATTCTTTTTTTTTAGCTTGATTTTTCATATTGTATTAACTCTGCAGTTTCAAAATGGCCGACTTCCTGTTTGGCAAATCTTTTTTTTTTTTTTAAACACACCGAGAACACTTGAGGTACCTTCCAGAGAATCAAGAAAAAGAAGAATCATGATTTGATGTTGAGCAGTTCAAAAGTTCTAAGCAGATTTACTATGTGAACTATAGCACCCCCTAGAGGGGATTTAGACAAAACTTTTTGGAGTCCCTTAGGACATGGTCATTTACTCAGCTACAAAGTCTGGTCCGAATAGATCACACCACTGCTGAGACATGCCCACATGTTCGTTTGGTGACTTCTTGTGTGTGTTTTTTAAAAACTAAATAAAAAACCCAAAGGCTATACAGTAACCAAAGCAGGATGGTTAACTGCTTACTTGCGAGTCTCCACGTGTTTGGCAGTTGCAAGAAGTGAGGGGAACTGCGCATCACTGAAGATCTCAGGAGGCCCCTGTGGTGGCCCTTTTTTTGATGAACCTAACCGAGCTCCAGGGGGACGATATACACCAGCAGGCTTCGACTCAGGAACCTCTTTTTCCTCTGTAAAAATACAAAGGACGACAGTTAACAAGTTGACTTTACTTATTTTCAGATTTTCAAGTTTAGGGGTTTAACATCAGGAAAATCTCTCAATTGTCTTTTTTTTTTTTTTTTATATAAATACTTCCTTCGCAGTGTTCTGGGAAGACCACTTCTTAAATATAATTAATTATAGCTCTAGTACATACCGAATGCTGCAATTCAGTTGTCATTCAATTAATACAATATACACATTACATAATCTATGACCTTAAATATCTGGTACTGGACAAAAAAAAAAAAAAAAAAAGCACACACAAAGTAAAAGATTATAGCAAAAGATGTCCTAATTCTGGCTTTACTGTTTAAAGCTAAAGAACTATATGTCCCAGACTATCAAATCTGGTGATGCATTAAACCTAAACATGGCAGGAAGACTGCAAAACAGGAACTCCATTGCTTTACTAGTTTAAAAAAAAAGAATAAATCCCATGGCCATGCAACACTGCAATGCTACTTATTTATCTGCTCTCAAGACAGTTACTGCTTAGATTGTTTACATTAACAATACAAAATCACTAGGTTCTGAGAACTTGGCAAACATGTGATGTTAGCAATAACATCCAACTCATAGATTAACAGTCCTTCTTAAGACTAATCTAATCTAAGATCAACTCTGGGACATCCTGTGCACTCTCTCTATAATACTATATGCTCTAACCAGATGTGAGCCAAGGAGGATAACATGACTTCCAGGTTAAAGATGGCATTCATGAAAGTCCAGTTTTGTGCTTAAAATGGTGATTCTGTGGGTTTTCCCGAACAGAACACACACTGAAAGTATTGAAGATATTTTTTTCTTCTTCTGTTTTAGTGTACAAAGCATCAAAAACTGCAGTATGCACTGTTTAAATACACAGTACCAGAGACACTCAAACCACTTTTTACATCATTTTTCGGGATCAACTCTTACGTTCAGGTTGCTTTAATGCTCCATGTTCTATACTAGGCTAGTAAAAATCCAGTGAACTTCACATTTTAAAAATTAAATCATTAAATTTATTAAACATTCAAGTTTAGTGCAGCAGAAATGAGCGAAAAAGAGGAAAGAATTTACCATTCATAAAACTATTTACGGCAGCATCAAAGCCCTTACCGATGTAAGGCTGGAGCAGAAGGTCCTTAATTATCAAAACTGTTTAAATCCTAATACTAAACTGTAATGTTTAAGCCAAGGCTGTTTATTATTATTATTATTATTAATAATAATAATAATAATAATAATAATAATAATAATAATAATATACAGGGTGTCCAAAAAGTCTCCATACATAGGGGAAATGAACTCTTTTTAGCAAAAATGTCTTCCAAAATTTTTCATACTTAGTTTATATTATATATTTTTTCCGATAGCCTTTAAAAATGCCTTTGACAAAAGAACAACGCATTGAAATCGTTCTCATGGCTGGATCGGGAAGCTTTTAGGAAGTGAGTAATGCAATTACTTTTCAGATAGAGTAATTAGTAATTTAAATATAACATTGATGATGTAATTAATTACTTTTTTGAAGTAACTTACCCAACACCTATCTTTAATTTTTTTTTTTACAAATTTTATTAAGCCATTAGTTTTAAACCATTTTTTTAAGTCACCTTTCGCTACTCTTAACAGTCCGAGACCCTCTGTACCAGGATTGTGTAATTATAAGAGATGTTACAATCATACCACAGGCCAAGAAGTGATGTACTTGTTTATAGTGGAAGTGTTACAACTGTGCCAGCTCTCTCCTACTTTGTGTGTGAAGTTGCTAGAGAAAAGCCAACCCTTTAAACCATGTGTGTTCGTTCACTCACCCACGGGAGCAGCTGGTGGAGGAGGTCCGGATTTGTTCCAAGGGCCAGATATTTTATCTCCACTGACCAGTATGATCTCACCATCCTCTCCCACCTCCTCCTTCTCATACTCTTCCTCCTCTTTTTCATCACTATGAGACATACAGAAATTCACACCATTGATACCTAAAAAAATGTCCGAGGCACGTGTCAAAATACAGACTACAGTTCTGAGCAAAGAATGTTAAGCGTACTGTTAAATAAAATGTCAGTCAATGTTAAGCACTAAAAACCATACAGAATAATGGCTGCTTGCTGGGTAAGACAAATGCGCCATGGATGATTCACCTCTCATATCCCCAGTAGAATGTGGTCCTTACCTTATCTGCAGAGCCTGAAGCCTCAGGCCACTGTAGTCCACCTCCTTCTGCTCAAACTCTTTCCATTCCTCATCCTCCTGCAGACAGAAAAGCAAAAGAATAAAATGTCAGCCCATTAACTCAATACTGGCCTGCTTATTGTCGTCTCCACAAACCCACCTTAATTATGTTTGCAAAATCAAGATTTCCAGTGTCCAGGCCCATGTAATTCAAAGGCCCAATTAACTATGCAAAAAACCTACAACTAACAATTTAATAAAATATGACAAGCTAAATATACAAATTAATCTAGACTATGGAAAATGAAAATGATGGCAGTACTTTATGTAGCTATACATGAAACAGCTGAAGTGTGTTACATTTGAAATGAAACATTTTCTTTCGCAAAAAAAAGTCAGTGCGGGGTTTTTTGGTTTTTTTAAAGTGATGGAAAAAAGAAAAAAAAGGAAAAAAAAAAAAAGTTCTCCACTGATCTTGACAAAACTGGCAACACATCTTCAATATCTGCCTCAGAAACACTGCACAAAGATAAAGAATTCTCAAAACCATCCACCCATGACAGGGCTCCGAAAATGACTGCATATTACAGACAGGAGTTGAAGCGCATCTCCACAATGCTTCTGCCTATTCACACCAAATCTGATACACGTGTACAGTCCCTGACTGCGGTAGCCTATCAGTTTCAGCGCACAGTGTTTAAGCAGTGCTGAAACACTGAAATAACTGTTCCTCTCTAACCACTTATCTGATCCTGTGGATATTTTGTACCTTATATGCGTCTACTAGTCTGTAACTGGCGTGCCATGGCTCAGTTAATTACTGACTGAAAGATCTGCCGCTCAGCGCTCAGCATGGCTCATCACTGGGTCACGACACTTGAATGGTATTTAAATCTAGCTAGCTCCTAGTGTTCTTGGTAAGATTACATGCATTGGCCAGTAAAGGCAGTACTTGTGAACGGGGGCTGGGACCCAAAGACCCCACTGGAGGCTTCAAAACCTCCAGAATCATCTGGAACACAAGTTGATCAAGATGCCATTTGTGTAGCGATTTGCACACAAGGACTGTGAAGCATCATAAAAATCCCGGTCCCTTTTCCAGTGGCTGAACATTCAGGTGTTTCTGTGCTGTATGAGAGCTGGGGCTGAGCTGGACATTTTGCTGACACCTAGCAACCCTGACTTGTGGGAACAGCCTAGTGACATTCCTCCAACAGATAACCATATGGTCTCATTACACAAACAATACCACTGGCTTCAAAGTGTTATTTTGAGTGGTGACATTTTTGTCTTGTGTGTGTGTCAATACAGTACACTAACAGATACATTAACATTCACTTATTACACAAACATTATAGTTCAGTAGTCAGTGTAACCAGTTAGCTAACAATGCTAAATTACACTCCAACCCCCCCCCCCCCTTTTTCTGAAAGGGTTAAAATGCGCCTTTTAAAAAGTGACACCTTGAAAATGTTAACATTATCAAGTACTCCTGAAATCCTATGCTTATTATTATTATTATAGCTTTTATAACTTTTTTTTTTTTTTTTTGGTAACTCGGTATTGTAGCGTTAGCCAGATACTTCAGTTATCTAATAGCTATGAAGAAACTAGCTAGCTAACCTGGTTAACAGACTTAACGTCAGCGCGCATAATTAGGGAAAAAATAAGTTTAAAATATTGTACTAATGTCAGTCACATTGCGGTAACTGGAATTTGAATTAGCTCGGAAGTCCAGCCGTCTTCACTACATCACGCTGCTAATTCAGCTAGCGAGAGCTCGAGCAGTGACACGATGACTCTGCAGCGCCACAGTCAATGTCAGCGAGCGGCACAGCTAGAGATAACCAGCAGCTTAAAGCGCCTGAGCTCCTGCTCTAACTCCTCCTGGCCTTCAGGAAGCTGGCCGCCATGCGGACACACATTCAGCTCCTGAATTAGCCCATCCTGTCGGGGTTAGCTTGCTAGCCTGACCCTAACCCTAGTACCGTAACATAGCATCGAAGCTAACTAGCTAGCCAGCAGTTCACTGAGTGGCAGTGGAGAAAGCTAGCGTTAGCGCTACTACAGCTCACTGGCTACCTTCTCAATGGTCGCGTCTTGGTTTTCATTTTTCATCGACTTCTCCTTTTCTTTCTTGGTCTTCTTCAGCGAGGCCGGTGCGCTCACCGGGCCTGCTTCTTTCCCTTTACCCTTTTCTTTCTTCTTCTTTTTATCCCGCTTAGCAAAGAAGTCGTCGAGGCTCTTTTCCACGCCGGCTGTAGCAACCTCCGCCATTTTCTCGAAGAAATTCTTAAACTTAAATTCTCACAGAGCAACTTCAGCTGTCAAATAATGATTTATACATCAGGGAATACAAGCTTTAAATAGCTTTGCACAGCGAGTGTGTGTGTGTCAAAACTCAAATCACGAAACACGCCCCGGCTTTCTGCTGCCGCCACATTGACCAGCTGGAAGTGTGCGACTTGACGCTGCTGTTTGACACGTTATTCAAACCACGTTCAAAACCGCACACTACCCTACTAAAGAGGGTGCCAAAACAGCACGACACTAACGGTGCGGTACACACTATTTAGCATGGTAGTACATGGTTTTGGACGAAACCATTCATCCAGCGAGCCAACCGGATGGAGTTTCTTCCCAAACCTGATTACCCCGGATTGGAAAAGTGCCCAGCTTTCGACGTTCAGAGTTTTAAAAAGTACAGCTAAATCAATTAAACAGATACGCTAACCAATTAGAGAACAAATAGGCGTTGGATTAAAAAAATTCACTCAAAACATGAAAAAAAGAAAAAATATATAAGCAGTTTATCTTGAAAATTCACTTTTTTTCTGTTTTTACAATTATAAAATCACATCAACTTAAAGTGCCAAATATATACATGCCTAGACATCGTCAATCAATAACCGATAGATTGGATTACTCAAATGTATTATTAGCATATGTATTTATAATAATAATAATAATAATACTAGTTATTATTATTATTATTATTATTATTATTATTACAACAGCAACATCTTCAGTAACCACTTTATCCTGTTCATGTTTCTGACGGGTGGGAGGAAACTGGAGAACCCTGAGGAAACCCACACAAACATGGGGAGAACGTGCAAAACTCTGCAGTGAAAGAGTAACCTGAGATCAGGCTTAAGCCAGGTACTGTGAGGTGGCATTAAACAATTATCCACAATTTGGAGTAGTAAATATACATGTACTGATGGAAACATTCCAAATAATGCAAATTGAAAAATAACTAGAGTTTAGAGTGGTCCCAATGTTTGTACTTGGAAAGGAAATTAGCAAATGCTAATACTCCACTAGTCCTGAAGGAAACCACCCTGGTAGTCTGTAATTTAAGGAACTAATACAACTAATATTTTCAATCTAAACAAACAAAGTATTAATGAACATAAGAGGAATAGAGTGATGGGATATAAGATATACTATATTTCCAAAAGTTTTGGGACGTCTGCCTTTACATGCACATGAACTTAATGACATCCTATTCTTAATCCGTAGGGTTTAATATGGAGTTGGCCCACCCTTTGCAGCTATAACAGCTTCAACT
>CM075024.1:11175675-11189619 GCA_037576675.1 Pangasius sanitwongsei
GGTAAATGCCATATTTTTGTGGAACCTCTTAAAATAAAGCTGAAAGTCTACACTTCGATCACATCTTGATTGTTTTGGTGTATAAAGGCAAAATTACAAAAACTCCGCCATTGTCCAAATACTTCCGGACCTGACATATATATATATAGTGCTGCCAAAACAGCTGAGACCCATTGAGGCATGGACTCCACAATTCCATCTGAAGGTGTGCTGTGGTATCTGGCACCAAGACGTTAGCAGCAGATCCTTTAAGTCCTGTAAGTTGCGAAGTGGGGCCACCATGGATTGGACTCGTTTGTCCAGCACATCCCGCAGATGCTTGATCAGATTGAGATCTGGGGAATTTTGAGGCTAAGGCAACAACTTGAACTCTTTGTCATGTTCCTCAAACCATTCTTGAACAGTTTTTGCAGTGTGGCAGGGAGCATTATCCTGCTGAAAGAGGCCACTGCCATTAGGGAATACCACTGCCATGAAGGAGTGTACCTGGTCTGCAACAATGTTTAGGTAGGTGGTACATGTCAAAGTAACATCCACATGAATGCCAGGACCAGATTTCCCAGCAGAACATTGCCCAGAGCATCACACTGCCGCTGGCTTGCCTTCTTCCTATAGTGCATCCTGGTGCCATCTCTTCTCCAGGTAAGCAACAATGGTTCTTCAGTCAGATTATATCCAAGTACCGTCAGTTTGAACTTTTTAGTCTTGGCAAAAAAGTGCTATGTTTGATAGAAATCCAACACCGCTCATCACTCTGAGAACACCATCCCTTTATTAAAGCATGGTAGTGGTAGAATTATGATGTAGAGATCCTTTTCATCAGCAGGGACCAGGAAATGGGTCAAGGTTGATGGCAAGATGGATAGAGCTAAATATAGGGAAATCATAGAAGAAAATCTGTTCCACGCTGCAAGAAACTTGTTCACCTTTCACCTTCACCTTCCAGGATAATGACACTATGCATACTGCCAAAACTATACTGGAGTGGTTCAAAACCAAGAATCTGAATGTGTTCAAACTTCAAACCAATTAAGAATCTGTGGCAAGACCTGAAAATTGCTGCTCAATGAATGTCTATTTCTTTGTCTAAAGGTTTATTATCCTATTCTGAAGCTTATGGTAAGAAAGGTGTACAAAAACTATTATACGCTCTGCAACCTGCAGTCAGGTGTCTAAGTCTAAAACTAGTCTTCTTAGCATGGTTAATAGCATACATTTCAAATGCCTAAGAAAATGGTAATGACTGTTGGGACAGAAATAAGTCACAAAACACCATAAACCATTTTTTCTTTTATTGCTCAGCAGTAAAAAGTACAGTGTATGTGCTACAATAAAAAATAAGTTGAAAATGTGATTCCCTCTTCTAATAACTATGTAAAGCAGTCAGCAATAAATCCAATATCCCTCCTATATATCCTTCCTAAATGTAAAATGAAAATAACAGGATGGTAAAAAAAAGGATAAACACAGACAATAAAATCAGTACAAACGAAACTGTTACTGAGCTGACTCAATATGTGGTACATTTACTGAAAGACTGACCGAATAACAATATGTTCATACATAAGCTCAAAGTAAATATTGCAGTATAAAATATTTTCTCTGATTTGATCACTTATTCTAATACTTTTACTCTATTACATCCAGTGTTTTATACTCATAATCATCCAGAAAAAAAAAACTGTACAGTACAGCAATAAACGCCAGAGGAGAACTACAGAGTGACAACTTTTGGTCTTATTCTTTCAGCATAAAACAATGCAGTCCAAGATATGACAAACTTCAATGCTCACAATAAAACAAGTTTAAAGGCAGAAAGACATACACAAACAGACAAAAGGGCTTCTTCCTTCCTCACACTAGGAAGCATTCCTATCCTTTTTTAAAAACAACTGCTTTTTTGTCATGAGGGATCTGAGACACATCTTCCACCACTTTCTGAGTTAATAAAAGTGCCACTGTATCCAAAAAAAAAACAAAACATGTAAGGATACAAAATTGCCCAACACAGCTAAGCTTAACAAAGCAAGCTAATAGTATCATGTGTTAAAAATATGAGATTTGTAGGAACAATTTCGAACACTGGCATCCATGTTTAATTAAGAGATGCTGTAACATATAATATGATCCCTAAACTAACACACACACATAGATGTATAAACATGTGAGAAACCAGACATGTCACATGCAACTGGACACAGAAACACAGTGCTGTCTACAACAGGACTATAGACTTTTCGAATAGTCCCTGCGCTGGTGACTCATAAGGGCAAAAACTCAAGATTTCCTCGATCTCATGACATACCAAACTATTACATCTCTTCCAGTGATAACACAGGGATTAGGTACCTCCCTGAACCCAGGCACATACCAACTGTCATCTGCTTTTGCATCACCTCACACACAGGCAATTCAAGTTCATCAGGCTTTTAAGTTTTTAAGTGTTTTGGGTAAGATCACACACATCTTTACAGCATACATTGCATTGCTTTATATTCCAAGCCACTTGAACACCACAGAAACCACACACACACACTGCTTTTATCCAAAAAAGACATAAAAACCCTTATCACAATTAAGCATCTGTAGAAAATGTACATCAGGAAAAAAATATGCAAGGGGGCTTACCCTTACAGCAAGAGTGCTCTTATTTCATTCATTTGTCTTTTTAAACTTGTCTATATATCTTATATATAAAGCTCAGTCTCTGAAGATTCACCAAAATATATATATATATATATCTATATATATATATATATATATAGATATATATATATATATATATATATATATATATAAACCTTTGAGAAAGAAAAAAGAAACAGACAAGCTTTGATAATGGTGACATGCTCAGATGTCAGAGGCCTTGTCTCTGTTGATGAAGAGAGTTTCTTGGCAGAAAGGGTTAACCAGCACAACACCACTGTCGCTGTAGTCACCATTAGGGGGTAGGCATGTCTCCCGCTCCTGAAATATAAGAGTTCAATTGTCAGTGATGAATCACACTCTTGCATTTAAACTCAGGGGTGTTAACTGACATGGCAGATTGTGTCTGATTGGCATTTATCACAGAAATGAGGAATGGCAGAATGCTACACATATACACATAGCTTGGCAATGATTGAAGAAGCTCTCTGGATAAGAATATAGAGGGGAAAGATGATGGCAGCATATACTAGCAGAGAGCGATGCAAGAAAAAAAACGGAAAGAACTAAGAAGGCAAGTCAGATAGCAAGAGATTCAGTGAAGGGCAAATAATGAGGCAATAATATAAATACTGACCACAGACAAGCTGGAAAAGAAGGATTGCTCAAGAAATGAGTGAAATGTGTATTTTACAGACATTACTGCTATCTAAACATTAGGTGGCGCTAGAGACCAGTCAAATATTGCAGTCCCCAAAAGCAACCTCAGTCTGTTCACTTAGAGCATTTGTCAGGTTGTAGTACACAACAAACATGCCACAAAATTAATCGCTAAAATACACTGCATGGCCAAAGGTATGTGGACATCTCTCCGTCACATCCATATGTGGTTCATCCTCAAACTCTTTCCACAAAGTTGGAAACACACAAATGTAAGAATGTCTTGGTATACTGTAGATTTCTCTTCATTGGAACTAAAGGCCCCAAACCTGTTTCATCATGACAACGCGCCTGTGCATGGAAGAACTCGAGCTGCCCGAGCCCCGACCTCAACCCCACTGAACAGCTTTGGGATGAATTTTTAAGCTGACTGCGCACCAGGCCTTCTCACTTGACATCAGTGCCCAGCCTCACTAATGCTCTTGAGGCTGAATGGAGAAATCCCCATAGCCACATTCCAAAATCCAGAGGAAAGCCTTCCCAGAAGAGTGGAGGCTGTTATAACAGAAAAGGGGGAACCAACTCCACGTTAATGCCCATGGTGTTGGAATTGGCACATATGGGTGCCCAATGATTCATAAAAACGGATTCCACTCTGATAAGGTGGTACACCACGTGATATAATTTAATGCTGGTGGAACAAATCTTTATTAGAATAAAGAAATACAAATGTGTCACGACAATGTGACACTCCTAAAGACAAACTGTGTTTATTATTGTGCTTAGATTAAGTGTTCTGTTCAGTCAACATTGCTAGGGAAAGTCAACTTTGCTATTTGGGACTCTAAATTGATGCTTGAATACATAACTTTAGCCAAGTACTATGCACTTGTACTGTGTACTCGATTATACCTCTCTCCAAAAAAGAGAAATTCCCAGCAATCAAACGCAGACTGCAGAAAAGTCAGTATGTCTGACGCACAGAGGTGGAAAATTAATTGCACTTCATTACTATTCTTAAGTATAATTTTAAGGGATGTATAATTTTACTGTTAAAAAATATATACATTACAAATTTAAAAAAAAATATCTTTTCTTTTGCCCTGCTACCAATCTAATCAAGTTTGATTATATACATTTCAAATTTATTTATGAACTAAATTTAAAACATCTCATCAAATCCATATCAATCTGTATGAATACCACAACCAATCTACTACAATTACGTTACTTAACTTAAAAAAGGCAGGATCTCATGAAAAATCAGCATGAATTCAAACAAAAATAATGTGATCTCGTCTGATTTAATTAAATTTCTAACACAATACACCTGATGTTAGGGGCTTAACAGTTACACACCTTTTAATTGTGTGTGATTAGGAAAAAAAGCATAGCATAGTCATGTCCATAGCACTTTTGTAACCTCTTTAGTCACGAAACTGGTTGTTTCACCTGATTTCTTTAATATTTAAAGACTAAGAAAAGGATGTAAGTAGGAATGTGTAGTTTTAGGTGTAAAACTGGTTGTTAATCGTACATCAACAGTTTCCAGTGGCAGTATCTCGCGAGGGAGCTCCACAGCATGGCGATTGAAGTAGTCCATGGTGATGGTGTTGTTCCAATAGCTCAGGTTGTTCTCATGGCTGGTTGACTTCTTCTTCTTTCTCATGCAGCATACTGTCAGCAGCACAGCTATGAAGGAGAAGAGAGCCAACAATCAACTGAGAATTCATACCAATTTCATTCTGGACAGAATATAATTTTGGGCCATTAGACTGTGTAAAAATGATAAAGCCTGAAAGGCCATTATTATTATTTACATTATTATTTACAAACACCAAAAATAGGAGCATTAATTCCATTTCTACACAGTATTCAGCCAATGGAGTCAATAAAGCCAATTAGTTTAGTGAGTGGCATCCAATGGTCAAATATAATGCCAGATACTCACAGCAGGAGGACACAGGCACACTGATGGCAAGCACCACCCATACAATGTCCATTTTGCTCAGGCAAATAGTGGCATGCTTTTCAGCTGAGTCAAGATCAGGGCCTGATTGGTTCCCTGAGCCCCAGGGCCCTCGTGGGGTGGTAGGCAGTCTACTCACATTTGTTCTCGACAGAAGCTCGGAGGCGCTTGAATTATTTATGAGGGGGGGGATATTCAGTGATGTAACTAAACTGCCATTAATGGAGCTGGTGCCTGTGTCTGTTACACTACTCTGGGAGGAGAAAGCATCACTGGTTACGTTAGCAGGCGTATTTGTGCCACCTAATGTCTTTGCTGAGCTGCTGTCCACAGTAGCCACAGTGGAAGTAGAGAAGGTAGCCCCATTTGTTTCCAAGTGCGCAGTTGTGTTGAGGGGAAAATAGGTGGGCAGAGTAGTGGTCTGCAGTTGTGATGGGGACACAGGCACCGTCCCTACGAACTTAGGGCTTTCAGGAAGACTGGCAGTTTGACGCTGTTTGATGGAATGAGCGTGCTGCCTGAGGCTTTTCTCAAGTGCCATAGCAGGGATGGATAACCATGATGACGTCACTGAAGAGTAAGGGTCACTGGGGTTGGTTGGCTCTTCAACACTCATCCCTTGGGTGTTATCAGTGGACCTTACGTGCTCCAAATCATTTGTGGACCTTAGTCGGGAATACTCAGTTCTTTGAAGCCCCTCAGCAGCAGGGGCTACATTAGAGTCTGACCCTGTAGATACCTTCTGCTTTCTACTGACCATCCCAGGTTGGTTCATCCTGCTCCCTGGCCTCCTACTCATATATGAAGGCTTTATGGCCAGGTTCCCAGAAATAGTACTGGAATTCCACACCACGGATGGTCCAATGATAGTTCTGGAGCTGGTTCTGTTAGACTCAGGTCCAACAGGGTGCTGGAACCCAGTTCTGAAGGGATGGCCTCTTGATTCAATACTAGGCATTGGACTTGGTCCAAAGCTAGCCTTGACTGTGGTAGTGTGATCCAGGTGAGGTATCAGCAACTGGGTCAATGCCAGGGCAGACACTGGTACATTGGGACCTGTGAAAGTGGGCTGGCCACCAGCACTAGACCCCTTCCACCAGCCAGGTGGGTTTGGCGAATGTAACATGGAGACAAGGCTCCGTGGTGTCCAGCTAGGGGGGAGCTCCTCTGCAAAGGATACCAGCTTCTCTGGTACTGACAGGATCAGAAGAATGCCTGAGGGGAATGGAGAGAGAGTGGTAAAGTCAGAGAAGCATAGGGAAAAGAGAGTACATGCTTAATTAAAAAGCTTGATTATTCATGTCATTATTAGTGATGCTGACATTGAATTACATGTCTCAGGTCCTATGACTTAAGACTTATGCCTATGTTTTTGGGATTTGTCCAGTAACCTGTGCCAATGTATGTGGTCTGTTGTGGTGAATACCTTCTCAAATAATAAAATATTCTATAAGGTTAAGTAAAGCTCAAGGAATAATGTTTTGACTTAAAGAAATGAGCTACAGAATACAAATCATTCTTCCATGTCATCTCATTAAATAAAAATAAAGGGAGTGCTTTCATTTCAGAATAATGCAAACATCACCAAACTCATTTGCAAAGTTTTGAATATAATATTCATTTAAAAAATTTCAATTTGACAATTTCATATTGTATATCTTTAAGGCTATATGTTTAAGCTGTGCTAAATTCAGCAGTATCATATTTAATGGCAGGTGTCTTTCTTACAGCTCCAGACTCCTAGAGAGCACATCCACATTTAAGCTGGCTGTGTGCTCAAAAGGAAAAGGTGTTTTAATGCAAAAACACATCTTTTGAGCAAGGCAGCGGTTTTATTTCTCCTTTCATTCTAAAACCTCCCCATGTCTATGACTGGTCATGAAAGCAGCAGGCAGAGTACATCTCTGCGCTGCATTTGTGCCACTTTCACTGACACCACTGCTGTTCTTTATTTGTTCTCTGTTCGTCAGGATTGCACTGATACACAGCATAATACATACAGTACATTCAATAATGTACAGAGCTAATGTTGAGTATAGGAACAGGGAGTGTGTGCATTGTATGCTCCCAACCCACAGGCAGACAAATCATTTAACCAATAGAAGCACTTTAGGTAGGAATTGCATTAGAAAAAAAGAATGTCTTCTTAGATTCTTACACTGACGCATGCAGAAATAATAAGATATCACAGATATAATGATATGAAGAAATGTGCATGTACAGTAGCTGGAGATTTTTTGGTATTACTGAAGCCAAAGATTACTTACAGAAACCAAACATTACTTATACAGTTTATGTCAGATTTTAACATCCATTTCAAATTTGGGTTTCGTTGTTTGAAGTATACTACCAGTGCTGTGTTCTCAGAAAAATTCAGCTGGCAGTGATACACAGCAGTCTTGAGCAGTAAGAAACGTTTTTATAGTAGGAAACTAAAACTAAATATTACTATCTGTAGTTTTTAAAAGTATTTTAAAGTAGGTTTATGCTGTATCGCCAATGGTCTTAATTTTTAGCTACTGTGTTTCTGACATTCTGTGTACTGGATTTTGACTGGGAGTATTATTTAAAACTGTGTGCTTTGTGAAATTAAATGCATATTATGATTTTGTTTGCTAGCAGAAGCTATGACTTCTGGAGAGATGAGTGCTAGCATTAATTGAGGTTAGCTAGGGCTCCAAACTGGTTCAGGGAATTAAAGCAAAAGCCAGAAATAAATGGTATACTGCTAGGAACAAGGACGTAACTTTACAAGGCTTCGGTTAATGGATAAAAAAAAAAACTAGCTAAAATAAACTTATACAAAACAAATCAGAGATCACCCTTTTGTTTTCAGTCACATGACCATTCAGTATTTATTCTTAATTATTTGGTGGCAAACAATAATTCAATTTTAATAGCCATGCTTATTCATGGAGGTCAGTACTAAAGTTCAGTATTACAGATAAAATATTTACTTCAAGGTTCAAGGTTCTTTATTTGTCACATACATTACATACATGTGATGTATTAATGTAGCGAGATGTTTTTCCTTAGTGCTTCGTCCCACAGTGCAGCAGTGATACATAAACAGAATATAATAGAACAGAATATAATAAAATATAATAAAAGCCGAATATGCTAAAAGAATATAATGAATAAAATAGAAAAATAAAATAGAATAGACTCTATTTGACAAAATATAGATGTTATATGTAAAAAAAAAAAAATGTAGAAAGTGTTTAGCAGCTTGAATTATATTGGATTACAGATTTCATACTCTTTTCACTGATGAGGACCTTTGTTTGATCTTCTATTAAATACACTTTCCCATCATCATTCAACAAAAGTATGAATCTGTAAATATTTTTTTTGTAATATTGAACTTTAACATTGACCTGCGTAACTATGTACTGCATAGCTGTTTGACTGAAAATGGAATTAATGCACTGTACGTTTTCACGTCATTATTGCTTGCCACCAAATAATATAATAACTGTATATATATATATATATAAATATATATATATATATATATATATATATATATAAAACAGTAAGTACAGAATGGCCATTAGATTGAAAACAAAAGGCTGGTCTCTAACTTCTGCACAGTACTGTATATAACTATAAAGATTTTCTCCACATACAATCTCATTAAGTGATATTATGCATTAGACAGCTAGCCAAGCCGGTTCAACGTTGCACTGCACTTAATAAAAGAATAAGAGAAAAACAGCTTAGCTAGCTAAGCCAGACTGGGGGTGGGCATTTGGACTAACATTTGGTCAATTTGTTGTCAAGCTCTCGAACACGAGAAACAGTATTCGATTATTTGATATTTAAAATAAACAGTCACATAGACACATATGTGCAATTTTTTTCTGCTATACTTTACAGCCCCAATTCAACAACCAAAAGAGATCATTTCTAATTAAGCATAAACTACTTAAATATTAATATATAAAAATGCTTTTTATGTATTTTAGGCATGGAGCCAGCAGTGATGTTCAATATATTTTTAAGCAAAGTAAGACATTACAAGTTTTTGTTTGTTTTTTTTATAACTATTTCATTATATTAGGCCCACATACAGACTACACAAAAGGAATGGAATTTTTTGTTGTTGTTGTTTTGTAAAAACAAAATTCCATTCCTTTTTTGTTTTTTTTGGTCCAACTGCTTTACAAAGCTTATGCTGGGGTTGGAACACAAGAACATAATCTTTATAACATTGGTCCTCCACCTCCCAAATGAACTGATTTTTTTTTTAATTCTCTGCCCTGATGTTCTCTAAAGTTAGTAACTAAATAAATGAAGCATAAAACAACTGAATTACATTTTGCTGTACAAATTTGAAATATTTTTTCCCCTAACAGGTTTGTCACCACAATAAAATAACTGGGTGCCACCTGGCCACCCGACAGTAATAAAAAAGATATGAGAAAAAGATTTTTACTGGTGCTACACCACATTAAGAAAGCAGAACACACTGGCTGGCAGTGAGGTGTTACCATTGTGAGTCTACAGAAGTTACAAAGGATTCTTATAAGTCATCATTACAAGGATGTTGCGGATGAGGATTCTGCAGAATATTCTATCTTTTAATAAAACCTGTGTGTTTGTAGCGTCTCAGTGGTGGTACAGGTTTGAATACGTTATGATGATATTCTATATAAAGAGTATAACAGATTATAACTGAGCAGCTTAACCCAGCCCAAGGTCAGTTTTTCTAGGACTTCTTGATAAGATGTAATGAACAGAAGGCAGACCTCTACATCCATTTATCACCTAATAAGTGGCAGACAGCACACAACGCTGTTGCTGGACATAATTGTTTTTGTCCCTTGAAGCAAAACAGAGCTGGAGAAATGTTATGAGGATTAAACGTTGAGTGTGTTCAGACACAAACAGGAACAAAATATAACAGGGGTCTCAAACACCAACCTAAATACCAGGACGTACGACGTGTTTGCTAATATTTTCTTTGAGCACACTCCAAAAATTATATCCTAGCAAGTGAAAATATCTTGAATATGGGCAAATGTATCCAATATTGCTTATCATGACATCATTATAAATCAAATAAAAGATTATACACCCAGTTTTTCGATGATTTTATACGTTTCAAGCTTTACATTTTGTCATTCTATTGGCAAATAATTTTGCTTCTTTCTAGAAATAAATGCTTAAAATAAAAAAAAGCACCTGCCAATAGAACAAGAACAAGAATATTTCAAGCCTGAAATTAGTAAAAAATGTCTAGAAATAGGTTTAATAATCTTATATTTGGTTTACTCTAAACATATAATAGGAAATACTGTAACTATATTCAAGATATTTTCACTTCATAAGATGTCATTTCTTCATGCAGCATGAACTTCCTGCAGAACAACATAAAATGAAATTTATAAAACCAACAGTAGGGGACAGCTAACAAGTCTAGTAATAGCCTTAGTTACTATAAACCTTTAAATGTAAGTCACATAGTCTAAGACAGGGGTTCTACAGCCAGGGACCCTTTCAAGTGTAAAAACAATCCATGGACCCCTCAGTACAGATTTATTTTGAGAGCATAATCCAATACTGGTTGGCACAATGGGTGGCTTTTCCAACTCACAGCACCAGGGTCCCTGGTTCAATCCTGAGCTCAGGTTACTGACTGTATGAAGTTTTTTAGGGTACTCCGGTTTCTTTCCACCTCCCAAAAAATGCTGGTAGTGGACTGGTTACTGGTGTGAATGTTTGTATGGTGCCCTGTGATGGACTGGCATCCCATCTTGGGTGTATTCCTGCCACACGTCTAACGTTCCTGGAAGAGCCTCCAGATCCAACATGACCCTGACCAGGATAGTGTTTACTGAAGATGAATAAATAAATGAATTGAATGAATGAAGTGAACACATTTTTATTAAATTGTTGTTAGCTTAAAGATTTTTTTTATAAGCCTACTTGTTAATAAGTACCAGTCAAATAAGATAATAATGCCAATAACTCAATAATAATGATAATTATAATAACTTTGATAATGGGGGATTGTGATTTCCACAACTGTAACAAATTTTTAAAAAATTATGGATCACTCGGATATGCTTCAAGGACCCTAGTTTAAGAACCATGGGCTTAAGCAACTGGAGGTCACGTTAGAACATGTGTAAAAGATATTTAGGCGATATTTCTCCCTGCTGCTTTTTCAGACTATATGAGCCAATTACTAGGCATGATGAAATGCTGTCTCTCACTTTTGGACACATATTTAATTTACCGTAATGAATTTAATGTTGTTTTCGAAAATATCCTCTTACGTCACTCCAAATACGGGAAACAGAGCAACAGGAGAGCTGGTGTATAAGCGGGAGAAGAGAAGACCATCCAAATGCGGAATGTATTTTTCTACATCAGTGGAGCTTGTGCTCTCAAACATACAGCCAAAGTTCCACAGAGCAAGAGACCAGAAATGGAGAGAGAGAGAGAGAGAGTTACACTGAAACGTGTTGAAACATGCAACTGTATCTGAAACAGCAGTTTAAATTCAGTGGCTTCTGGACACAAGAGAACTGAGAGAAGCAATCTAGAAGGCTTTGAATGACATCCTCATAAGAGTTACTGTGAATCTCTCTGTATAGACAAATGCACTTTAGAGCAATTAAAGGAACACACACACACACACACAGACATACACAGACATGCGTGGGTTCATACACATCCCCAAAGCTGTGACCCTGGGGTTAGGCTATTGTTTAATCGAGATCCCTCAGTTGCTATGGAGACCAAGCCTTGACTCTCAGAGAAGTAGAGAGAGTGAGAGAAGGAAGATTTGATGAACAGGAGAAAAAACATTTATGGAAGATGGTGAAGAAGGAGTAAAGGCTAATAAAGTAGTATATGGCATAGAAGGCAGCAGATGAATACATGCTCATGGTGATGTTATTATAGCCGATATTCTGAACAAGAAAACACTCTTGTAAGACACAAAAAGCTGTACTTTATAAAAGGCTATGCTCTAATCATGCTCATATACCTGGCGCACATTCCCATTTTCATATTCCCTTTTATTTTTAATAACCACGTAATACTTCTCTGAAATGTACAGGGTTTTTTTTTTTTTTTTTTTGCATGATAAATAGTATGACCGTAATAGGCTGATTGCATATAACAGGAAATTTTATTATGCATGCAAATGTAGCCACTCCGGAGGAAACACTTAAAAGAGGGATGAACTCTCTAGTGACCACAGAACAGAATTTAGAGAGCTGAGCTGAGATTAAGCTGTGAATCTCTCTATCCTTTCCCAAAACAAATTATGCTGATGCTACAGTGCAATTTTATCTGGTATATCCACTGGAACTATATGTAATCCTTTTCCTTTTAGAATTCCAGCTTTAGATCAGGTAACATCCAACTCTAGTATAGCTCACATACACCTTTGTATTGCATTACTTCTTCCCCACCCTTGAGAAAAAAATAATAGAGATCCATAGAGAGTCCACTAAACACTAAACACATTATTAAAAGCCCAACTCTCTAATTGAGCACCTACACAATAAACTCACACAGATAAATTCTGCAATGTGTGTATTTCTCTCTCTCTCTCTCTCTGTGTGTGTGTGTGTGTGTGTGTGTGTGTTGAGGTCCTGTTTACAGAAGCTGTCAGGTTGGTAATACTTGAAGCTGGGGCCAGGTCTGTAGCCAAGAGATAACACACAGACAAGCGAGGACGATTTAAAATGACCCCCCCAAGCCTCACCGCCACCCTGTCCATCCCTGCCACCTACAGTAAAGAAAAGAGAATGAGCTCCATTTTAACCTTCAATCCTTACACCTGTACAAGCACATTACTTTCTGACTATAGGTGAATAAACCTACCGCCATTACCAACACTTATCAGTAACCTGCTGCATCAGTAAGAGTTTACATTTATTCATTTCATGTATTTGGGGTATCAGGATTAAGTCCATATAAAGATTATATATAGAGAATGTGCAGTCAAATTTTCAGCGACTTGCGATTTTTAACATTTTTGCTTTTTTCGCTGAGGTCTGGGGGGCACAGTGGCTTAGGGTTGGGGGTTCAATTCCCGCCTCCGCCCTGTGCGAGCAGAGCTTGTATGCTCTCCCCGCGCTTCGGGGGTTTTCCGGGTACTCTGTTTTCCTCCCCCAGTCCAAAGACATGCGTTGTAGGCTGATTGGCATCTCTAAATTGTCCATAGTGTGTGAATGGGAACATATGTGTGATTGTGCCCTGCGATGGATTGGCACCCCATCCAGGGTGACCCATGTCTTGTGCCCTGAGTCCCCTGGGATAGCCTCCAGGCTCCCCACGACTCTGTGTAGGATAAGCGGTACAGAAAATGGATGGATGGCAAAAATTTACCTTCTGCCCATTTTTGGCTGAAACAATTCAGTGGCCAAAAGTACCCAAACTCAGCTTGGAGTAATAAATGTCTTCCTGTGTCAGGCACACAAAATCTTTGATCCAGTGGTTGAATTTAGATGAGAATTTGTTTTGCATTAGAATAAACTGCTCACATACACTATATTGCCAAAAGTTTTGGGACGTCTGCCTTTACATGCACATGAACTTCAGTGACATCCCATTCTTAATCCGTAGGGTTTAATATGGAGTTGGTCCACCCTTTGCAGCTATAACAGCTTCAACTCTTCTGGGAAGGCTTTCCACAAGGTTTAGGA
>CM075024.1:11191309-11214585 GCA_037576675.1 Pangasius sanitwongsei
AGGATTTATGCTGATATTGCCCAAAAACCCTATTTTGTTCAGGCGTTTCCAAACTTTTGGAGGGCAGTGTATATAGCTGAATATATATACTTGAAGCACATGTTTTATTCATAATTTGCAGGTTTTTACTAAAAAGTAGAAATAAGAAATAAGGGAATAAGTAATTTGTATGCTATGAGAAATAATCACTATTGCTCTAATAAACCCATTTCAAATGTTTCACTATTTGCTTATTAAAAGCACGAGCTGAAATCCTATAAGAGTGTCTTGATAAAACTCACAGAATCCAACTATGCATTATTCCCAATCATTTTTCTGATCATCTCTTGCTATAACACATGTCTTTGACAGCTCAATTATAAAAAGCCACTCCAGTTAACATGGTTAACTTCCAAATAGAAAATAATCTGATACTGCTAGGCAAACACTAAGAAAAGTATTCACTGTTCATATAAGAAACACACTTTTATGGTGGTAACTTCCAAGTCCCTCATTTCAGCTGTCCATGTTTCACCTGTTCCCAGTCATCATATTAGTGAATAAGAGCTAGTAGTTCTGGCTGCGTTGCAGTTTTGGCCTGAATCAGTGAGATGCACTAATACCCTCTAGCTCCCACTCCCCATACTTAGAAATCTGAGACCGCATCAATAAAACATCCGCTCTATGAATAAAACATGAACCACTGCTCAATACACAACAAAGTGGTGCGTTTATATCGGGACACACAGCGTCAGCTGAATCCCCTGTGCATGGAATGCCACTGATTCAACGAGCATTTAAGCAGTCAGTCCGCATGGGATATTGAGATCCAGCCATGAGTCTGTGGAAAGCTAGCAGGGATATTCCCTATGCCCTAACTTAAACCTTAATGTATTAATATTCATCATAGCGTCTCATCAGGATGTTTTATTAACAAAAATGCATCAAGTTAAAGGGCGTAAAACCACTTTCAAGCCCATGACTATCAAAAAACATCTGTGGCCATGTGAGAGCATAATGTTTTTCAGCATTATTCATAACTCTACATGATGTTGTTAATCACTTAAAATATGCTCTGCAACCTAAAGCTATTTGTGCTACGTGTGCAATGTGTTACAGACACCCCAGCATGATGCTCTTTATAAGAGACAGAATTACCAGAAACAAGCTGTAAGTGCATGGATGTGAGAGTGCATGTGTCCCTGTGTGTGTGTGTGTGTGTGTGTGTGTGTGTCAGAGAGAGAGAGAAAGAGAGAGAGTTCTTGCAGCATAAAACCTCTCCCTGTAATCCATCAATGGCTGACTCATTTTCCAGTGCCAACACTGCCATTTGGAGCTACACTATCTCTCACGCAGACACAAACCTCTGACTCATGCTCCCATACTGTGGGGGAGGCAGAAAAGGAGAGCGCTTACTCAGTCCCTGAACACTACAAGTGCATTTACTGATTAGTCATGTCTAACCCTTAGATCTGACTGTGAAGGCTGCGAGGAAAGAGCTTTCTTTGGGCTTAAGGGATCTCCATGGCAACAGTACTACTATGAAGTGAAATATTAATTAAATGTAATATCAAATAATGAAAAATACATGCACCATCCCCATTAAATAACACCATTTCAGATCACAATAGCATTACTGCTCTTCCAGAACAGTGTATGTTCTTGGTGCTAATTAATCAGAGCAGCAATTTATCTGGTTAGTCAAGTCTGGAGCTTGGTGCTGGAGTCTCTAACAGTTCAGAATTTAACCATTTTGACACAAACATGCACATTTCTAGTGTACAGTCCCCTCCGAAGGTACTGTAATGGCAAGGCAGATTCTTTTGTTTTTGCTATACTCTGAAGACATTTGGGTTTGAGATCAAAAGATGAATATGAGATGATAGATCAGAATTTCAGATTTCATTTCCTGATATCTAGATGTGTTAAACAACTTTGAACATGTCACCTGTGGTGGCAGACCACCCAATTTTTAGGTGAGCAAAAGTATTGGAATAGACCATCTTAAAGTAAATTAAAGTAAGTAACACTTAATATTTGGTTGCATATCCCTTGCTTGTAATGACTCCATCAAGCTAGCAACCCACTGACATCACCAAACTGTTCATTCTTCTTTTTGTGATGCTTTTCCAGGCTTGTACCACATCTTATTTCAGTTGTTATTTGTTTTGGGGGGTTTCTCCCTTCAGTCTCCTCTTCAGGAGGTGAAATGCATGTTCAATCAGGTTAAGGTCTGGTGATTGCCTTGGCCAGTCTTCCACTTTTTTCCCCTGATGAATTCCTTTGTTGTGTTGGCAGAGTGTTTTGGTGCATGATGAAGTTCCTCCCAATAAGAATGGATGCCATTCTCTTTAAATGGCAGACAGAATGTTTCTGTAGACTTCTGAATTCATTCTGCTGATACCATCATGAGTTACATCATCAATAAAGATTAGTGAGACTATTCCAGAAGCAGCCATGCAAGCCCAAGCCATGACACTACCTCCACTGTGCTTGACTAGTGAGCTCATATGTTTTGGATCATGAGCAGATCCTTTATTTATTCACACTTTGGCCTTTCCATCTCTTTGGTAGAGGTTAATTTTGGTTCCAGAACTGTGGCTCATCTCTGTATTTCTTTGTGAATTCCAATGTGGACTTCCAAATCATACTGCTGATCAGTGGTTTGCATGTTGTGGTGTGGCCCCTATATTTCTGCCCTCAAAGTCTTTTTGGAATGGTGGATTGTGATACCTTCACTTTTGACCTGTGGAGGTTGTCTGTCATAAGATGCGGTAGTTGGCCGACCTGTTCCATGTCTGCTTGTTAGTACACCAGTTTTTCCTTTTTTTTTTCAGGACATTCCAAATTGTTGTATTGGCGATGCCCAATACTTTTGCAATGGCTCTGATTTAATTTCCCTCTTTTCTCGGCTTCAAAATAGGTAGTCTTTAAACGACATCTAAAGACTTACCTCTTCCTAAAGTACTTAAATTAGCACTGGATTTAGAAAAAAAACTGTAGTGTCTGAGCACTTGTTCCTATATTACCTCCTCAGCAGAGTTTTGGACGGATCGTATTCTTAGTTTGTGTGAAGTGACTTGTGACTTGAGGCCAAGGATGGTGATCCATACTCGGAATTTGTGCTCTGCATTTAACCCATCCAAGTGCACACACAGTAGTGATCACACACACACACACACACCCGTGAACACACACCGGGAGCAGTGGGCAGCCTTTTTTTTTTTAGCTGCGGCGCCCGGGGAGCAGTTGGGGGTTCGGTGCCTTGCTCAAGGGTCTCACCTCAGTTGTGGTATTGAGGGTGGCAGAGAGCACTGGTCATTTACTCCCCCCACCTACAATTCCTGCCGGAACTGAGACTCGAACCCATGCCCTTCGGGTTCACCTTCGGGTTACAAGTCTGACTCTCGAACCATTAGGCCACGACTGCCCCAGTGAACCAGAATCAGAATGTATTTATTGACAGAGACTTCAAAGCACGTTTGTAAGTCGCTCTGGATAAGGGCGTCTACCAAATGCCATAAATGTAAATGTAAATTTAAATGTAAAATAGCTTGCTTTTCTCCAATAGACAGCTCTCTGGTCTTCATGTTGGTTTATCCTTTTTTAACAACAAATGCAGTCTTCACAGGTCAAGTTGTTTAAAACATCTAGATGTAAATATCAGGAAATTAAAGATGAAATTCTGATCTCAGTGATGTTATTGTTGAACTTCTTCTTTCGGCTGCTCCTGTTAGGGGTCGCTACAGTGGATCATTGGTCTGCATATTTGATTTGGCACAGTTTTTATGCCTGATGCCCTTCCTGACCCAACCCTCCACAAATTATCCGAACTTGGGACCGGCACTGGGTGTGCACTGTTGAACACGGGCCATGGCAGTGAGAGTGCCATGGCCTAAGCACTGGTCCTCCAGGGACAATGTCACAATGTCTTCAGTGTGTAGCAAAAAAAAAAAATTGGTCTTAGTCAAAATAATTGGGTTTTTTGAATAGATACACTTCCTAGCTTCCAAAAACGGTTTTACATGGAATATGCATCAGTTTCATGCAATAGCCTAAATAAACAGACTGTGTTATATTGCACTGCACTGCATGTGTATCAGATTTACAGTGCTGTAATTGATCTCGGCAGTAGTCCTACATACTGATTGAGTAACATGGTACCTGGCACTAACACAGACAGTGTGCCTGAGAATAAGTATTAAGAGAGCAAATTATCCGAGTGTGATAATATAGTGTGGACAGGAAAAATAAGCATGATTTTATATTAATATCCATTATCAGAGACAGAGAGTAAAAGAGAATGGCTAGAATAATGACGATGATAGTATAATAAAACACATACTGGGGATCAATAATATGAAAAACTGGGAAATAGCATGTGCCAATATAATAGTTCAGTGCAGTGATTAAATTACAACCTGATTTATGCTTCTGACTGGGCCAACCTATATTCATTAGCACAGGAGAAGATTTATAGTAGAAGAGAAATGCAGTAAACATTCTAAATATGGAATATATTAGCAGCCTGTGACATTCCTACAGTCTTGCAATATTATGCCTTTAATAAATCATGTGAATAGAAACATCCAGTGCATTGTGGTTCCCACTTAGCATTCCATGTTTGAGTCATTTTCGCAAATAAAAATACAAAATGTTCCACACACGTTGTCTGCGTTCTTCATTTTCCTGTCAATCCTTTCAGAATTATTCAGTTTAGTCCCAGCCAAAATGGCCTCCATAAATGGACAGCCTTATCAAGATTATGACACAATTTCCTCATTTTCAGTATCAATTAATACCACAAAGAGACTTTTTTCCCCCCTAGAGTTTAAGAAACCAGAAAACAGGAAATAACCTGGGATTACTTTTTTAATTTAAAAAAAAAAAAAAAAAAAAAAGGCTGAACTGGTCTGAACTGGCAGGTTTTTTTGTATACAAGCATTATACAGCTGAACAAAGTCAGGCCACACAGTGACAGGCAGGAGCCACAACCAATGAGATGAGAGAGAGAGAAATGACAGCATGTGAGAGTGTCAGCTTTGCAGTGGGAGAATGAAAGAGCCTGATATTATACTACAAGAGGAAAAAAAGGTTTTGGCGTGAAGGAGTTTTAAGATTTTGAAACAAGTAAGGCACTTATTTGTTCTGTAATTTGGCAGGAAGATAGCGAATAATGATCAGCCAAGTTATTCTCACTGAGCCATTTGTACTGTTAGGTATTCAGTTCATATCCATGTGTATTTTTGCAATTCAAACTCAGTTAAATTGGGAAAGAGCAAGTCACTCATTATTTATCTTTGCTCTTGGTGTGTGTAATATTGACAAATCTGTATCTATTTATCCTCTAAACTAGCTCAAACGTGGTTATATCAGGTGAGTTGGCCAATTGTTATTTATTCTCATAACAATTCTGTAAACCTTAGGGGACAGTTAATAATTAATAATCTTCAGAGTCACGAATACCTGAGGTGCATACCAAACCACATTCTACCCTAAACAGGATGCTATTTGTATGGCATGGGTTATATAATGTTTTCAGGTTCTCTAATCTCCCAACTTTTTAGTTCCTACCTGTGTTTGGGTTCTATGAACCCGATTTTCAATGGAGAATACCAAAAGAACATGAGAGTTATAAATGCAATTTCAGTTTTGTTTCCAGCACAGATAAAGCACAACAATACTCAAAACTGTAGCAAGCTTCACCTTAAGCTTCACTGTACCTAAACAACAAGCAAACTTATACTCCAATATATAACCAGAACCTCAAAAAGGTGACAACATAGTGACAACATTTTCCCACCCCTGCATGAGTGTGACATATGTAGTTCACAGAATGTGATGCACATTTAGAACGTGACGATGCTTAAAGAATATTTATGGACATTAGGGGTGTGGAAAATACTTGCGTAATTGTACTTCATTACTAAAATTAAGTATTATTTTGCATATTTATGCTCTAGTATTGTTGAAATTGTACTCTTAATTACATTTCCAAGAAAGAAAAAAAAAACTTACGTTTTACTCATTTTTAATTTAGACCTTCAGTGTAGTCCAGCCAAAATCCAGCCAATGACTGCACACTATATATCAATTGAATGGGGTCAGTTTAGCATCCAGTCATTTTAGTTTAGCATCCAATCAAGTTCATCAATGCAGAAAAAAAAACTATCAAGTATCACAGTAGTAGTGGGCCCTTTTCCAATGCCAAAACCATAGGTGTTAAAATTGTAACACAAGTAAGGAAAACTGTAAAATGGCAGGCGCAATCTTAGTATCACAGTCATTAATTTGGGGATCGAGAACTTAATCACTGCCTGAATCTTTCCCTAGTATTCTTACTTGTATTATAATTATAACACCTATGGTTTTGGCAGTGGAAAATGGCCTACTACTGCTATATTTAACTGCCAGGGAGCCTGGAGCCTGAAATAGCTTTACTTATTTAATTCCTTTTGCACAAGGCCTTGGCTGCCAACACTGCCTGAGAGCGCTGACCAAATCAATCAAACCAGGAAGTCCACTTATTGCTTGGTGAAGTATAGATTTCTAGGTGCTCCCTCAGGTGCCTAAAGATCAATTCCAGCGATACCAAGTGTAAGCATTGGCTCCCTCCAGGAAAAATATATTCAGCAGCATAGCATGGGGGGAAAAACCTGACAAATGTGACTGAGTTGTGCAACATGATGACTACAAATAAACACTACCCTATTTTAGGAAACATTCCCAAAATAGGGTAAGATAGCATGAATCAGTATTTAGAACTCACATGCCTACAGTGTATGACACTCACCTTGATGTAGAGCACATCCAGAATGTGCTGATGCTTAAAGAATATTTATGAACATTAGGGGTGTAATACAATGGCACTATCTGTTTCTCTGTCTGTATCTGTTCAGGGCTCCAAATACCCATATCTGTATCTGTATTTGGATTTAAACCCAAAGCGGGCATGGCCTAAACCATAAGGACTTTTTTTTTCTTTCATTCTTTCTTTTTTTTTTAAATCTAATATGACCCCTACCACTATGCCTCCAAAAAAGACACATACACACACAGTTGACAGTTCCTCAACCTCAGCTACATCACTTGACTTCTTAATTTGTCTCAACTAGAGATTTGCTCAGGGCTGTTTTTTTTTAATATATATATATATATGCAGTTATTATTTTGTTTGTTTGTGCCTGCCCTAATAAAATTATTTGGTTCTATTTCTCAAAATATAAACAAACTACTAGGCTAATTTAAACCACCACAACCCTGACCAGGCAGTTACTAAGGATGAATGAATGTTAAAGAATATGGTCTTTCTTTGTCCCACAAGCTTCATATCTGACCACTTGCTCAAAAAATGTGCACCTCCTACTCATATCTTTATTTCCTATCTTCTGTTTAGAACACATTACCTGTTGATTAAGGAAAATGTATTCATATTCGGGTATGGACTTAGGATACCTAACTCACGGGTCCATAACATATGAATTTCTAGGGGCTAAGAGCTTAGTGAAGCATTAAATTAGCTCAAATTCCCTCAGGAAAGTGAGTAGATACTATGTGTTTTATTAGTAGCTAATAAAAGGAAGGAGCTAGCCTTTTGGCTCTCAGGATCTGTGTACAATTGCTTGACCCTGCTGTCCTGCCTCCTAATTATGCAGACTGAACTTAGTAGAGTTATACACTGTACTCCATGTCGCACTAACTCTAACAACCTGCAATGTTTAAGAAGAGAAAGACTGTCCAAAATTTTGCTCGGAATCCAGTAACCCTAGTGTTATATCCTGGTTCCTTATCTCAGGCTAGAAAAACAATTCTATTAGTTACCTATTTTATTTGAAGCAAAACAATCCCTTGAATATTTCTGTTGCTAACATGCTAAACAAAAGACAGCCTCTAAAAATCCCACAGGAGATTATTCTGGGTTGTAAATGCAAAATCTTTACAATGAATCACACCAACAGTCCTTTTCATTGGTCCCTTTTTGGAAGGGCTAGGCAGCAAAGTCTGGCACAGTGGCTGACTCAAAGGATTGTGGGACAGATGCAGCACTTCCTGTGTTGAGGGAGGGTCAGGGTGGGACAGATGTGAGCTTAAAGATAAGGTAAGAAGCAATACACCCATCTGATAATGTCTTCCTGTTTGTGTTTTCGAGCTCTGATAATTCCAGCAATGCCTTTTAATGGGCATGGTTGCCGAAATGCAAAAACACACAGACAAGCTCGACTTGTTTACTGAGACGCTTAGTTTGGCATAATTAACATCATAGGAATGTTGAGATGTTTGTTATTTGTCTTACAGGAAGTACAGTGGAATGCACTAGAGGAAATGTATACCACTCTATTGGGATAGCTTTACTGTAACAGCTAACAGCTAAGAAAACAGTATTATCCAACTAGAGCCGTCAAGATACCAATATTTTCACTTTGATACCAATACCAGGTGTAGTAGCATGTTTCTCAATACCAAAATGATACTTTGGCCAAAAATAAATAAATAAATCAAAAGAGGAAAAACACCCACATAGACCAGTTATTGAACACGTGTAAGTTGCCAATCTGTGCGCTTGCCGCTTATTCCACTGTGCATGTGCCACAAAGAAAGTACTAAATGCTATAGAAATCAAACCATTTACCACCATTAAGGTATAATAGTACTGAAAAGGTATTGAGCCTTTGATATGCAACTCTTTTTCTAAACACTATGATACAATATACTGGGGACATGATACAATATACTGAATAATATAACAGTGTTACAGTGTTACAGTGATGGTGCAGTCTCACCCTGCTGTCACATTATGACCATTGGTATTTGAGAGAGGAACTCCTACTAAGTTTCGATTACTACTTGATGTCCTTGAGAAGCGTTTTTGCAAAGGCATCTCACAATGCAATCTGCACTTCAGAATAACATTGGAGAGATCACAGATGGTGAGACCTAATTTACTTTTAAACAATCTGAACAGATACTGCTGATGCTTTAGCAGATGAACAGACAAGCCACGAGAAAAACTGGAAAAGAGGGACATTGTCATCGATCCTTCCACTAAACAGCACAACAGACCTCAGCCACACCTTTGTTTAACTAAGGAATGCACAGAACTATTTTCTGATTTAAACAAAAACAGTATTTTATGTATGAAAAAACAACAGTATAAAGCTTTGACTAATGGAGAGAATTGACGTATTTAGAAAACGGTTTCAGAGCCAATTGCATTCCCTGTATAAACAGGCAAAGTCTAACTAAAATTATGGGCTCAGAAAAAAAACAGTTTTGAATGAACATCTGTTGTGTTAAATGTAAAGGTGTTCATGTGCACTGAGCTAGATTTGAAATAATATCCATATAGTTAAGTAGAGTTGATTTAAACATGCAGCATAGTTAAGAGGTAAATACTGTAATTGTTCAGAACTCAGAATTGCATAAGCACTGCTGACACTGATTTTTTTTTTTTTTAATCCCATTTTGTCACAATTTCTCAGAAGAGCTAACAACCAGAGAGAGTGAAGTCTAATCCTATGCAACAAAGCAACAAGCAAATATTCATTTTCTGTGCATGTCTGTGAGACGCAACAAGTGTCATTTGAATTGAGATTTTCTCAATTCTGTGCAAATTTTAGGTATCACAGCGTAAAAAAAAGTGACAAATCCAAATGATTGGCATAGAATCAATTCTATGTCATGTGTGGTCTGACGTTTCTTCCCCAATCTCACCTTTAGTTCCTACCTGCAGTTAGTTCCTGATGATTTACAAAAAAATCACAGAAAAACTCATAACTGTGGTGTCATCATATCCTATCATAAACAATGTGTATATTTAATCTGTATATAAAAGATGAAATAGAGAAAAATAGAGATCTCTGGTAAGTGGAATTAGCTAGTACAGTTAGCTTGTTTTGCTAATCTGCCAAATAAGCTAGTACAGGTCACTACGTGCCCACAAAAGACAAACCACAAGCGACACACGTGACTTGTCACTTGCTATTGTGAACAAAAGGTAACACATGCTTCCTTCAGGTAGTTCCTACCTGCAACTAGTTCCTGATGATTTACAAAAAAATGGCAGAAAAACTCGTAACTGTGGTTTCATCGTATCCTATCATATACAACCTCTCATTAAATGTGTATATTTAATGTGTTCAAATTTGTTCAAATATGTAATGCATAAATGAACATGGAACAATCCACGAATAAATGCAACCTATTCCACAAATAAATAATGGGCGAGTCTGTTTGTGCGTTCCAAACACATTTTTGAACCAATTATTTTAAAGAATATCTTTGCATTTTTATTTTATTTATTTGTAGATCCCATTTTATTTTTGTAAATCATTTACAGTCCATTTGTGTTTTATTTTTGTGGAATTGATGTTATTTTTTAGTAAAAAAAAAAAAAAAATTATGCAAAAAAAATACCCCTGAACTCCAAGTGATTCTGAATAGCTGCTTTAAAAGCAGATCTCAGATGGAAAATGCAATGCATACATGAATAAAAAGTGTGCTTGAACTCTCTAGGTGGTGAACCACATCCAAACATTCTGCACCTGAGAAAATGTACCAGCTCTTCATTTTAAACTTTGGCCCGAGTCTCTTTCAGTCGCTAGCTCTTAGGCCCATCCTTGCAGGTACATTCTCATAACAGAGATAAGGCCAGTGACAGGATATGTCCTAAAAGCGAATTTACTTCCAAGAGACACATCATCGCTTGACCTCGTGGTCCTGATCCATTTCGCACTTTTCATTTTGGATGTGTGCCAGGCTCGTGCTGTGTGTGTGTGTGTGTGTGTGTGTGTGTGCAGACAGCCAGTGCAGTTAAAATACTGAAAGTAATGCAGACTGCAACAAATCAAAACTAATGCTGTGAAAATGTAGAAATTATAATGAAAGTCAGAGGAACTGTTGAATGACAGGAAGTGTAAGGACAAGCACTTCTTGTCTAATTTGTGTACATTTATTATTTTTATAATTCTACCTTGTTTGTTACATACTTTTAGTTACCGTTCCCCTGTTTGTACTGAAAATTTTGTTCAAATGCACATATAATTTTCAACAATGTAGTATGGATAATACAACTGAATATAAGTGGCTTATGCAGAGCAAAGTTATGAATGGGAGACATACTCAGCAGCTGGTTAGGCAGGACCTGCAGGCTTCTCTTCATGGTATCATGTGATCCGGATCTTCCTCCACAGTGCTCATGGTTCTCTGTGGGCAAGGACACACACACACACACACACAAAGTCAATCACAATTCACATTCACGCTTAATTCACATTAAGCCAGATTGGAAATGGAAGATATCAGTGTTACCATCAAATATTGCAATTTATACATGATCACACTCATCAAGGCAAAAGCATGTGTCAGAGGGACTGTATTTACAATCTTCTCTGACTACATAAATGACCCAGACATTTGAAATCATGCTGAAATAAAGGATAACATCACAAATTACAGGTTAAAAAAAACCTCACACAATGTCAGTTGATTCTTCTTGCGAATGTGTCGATTCCTGATATATAGTTTATAGCAGTACACTTTTTAATCTTCTAGGCAACCAGCCACATTATTATATAACAGCAAGCACATACATTTTGCTTCCATCTCCACAGAGCAAGTGTGTGTGTGTGCGTGTAATCTTAATAATCAAAGTGTCACAACTGTCATGTTATTGTGTCCTTGGGCTACTCAGATTCACTCTCCAACTGGACCCACTTTATAAGAAATATGGAGTGGCTGGCAGATGTGAAATACGATTTATGTCCCTCTGGGTGGAGGTGACATAACCACAAGCCTGCTTCAGCCACCCTATGGACAACTGATATAGCCTCCAAAATGCCTTTGTGTAACAGTTTGTATTAAATATGACTATGTTGAATATGAAATATTACATGCCTTTTTATTGTTTTGTATTAAAGATAAAATAAATAGTATTTAACAGATGCATAATCTTAAAAATAATACTTTAGATGTAAATGATTATGTGAATAGAGGTAACTGTAGGCAGTTAAATTTGTAGGGCTCAATGAGGGGGATCCAAGACACAATATCAATATATAATCTATCCATCCATCTATTTTCTGTATCGCTTATCCTACACAGGGTCTCAGGGAGCCTGGAGCCTATCCCAGGGGACTTGGGGCACAAGGTGGGGTGCCAACCCAGAAAGAACATGCAAACTCCATGCACACAGGGCGGACATGGGAATCAAACCCCCAACCCTGGAGATGCGAGGCAAACTTGCTAACAACTAAGCCACCACACCCCCCTATATAATATATAATACCATGTAATATATAATAACAAATTCAGAACAAGCAGATTCTCAAAGTGAGGTCCAGGTACTCCCAAGGGCCTATGAAACATAGCCAGGGGGTCTGTGATTTTGTTACAGGAAATCAATTTATTGTTGAGTTCATAGAGTTATTAACTGTTCGACTGGTCACTTGAATGGGTTTACCTCAAACCTCAGTAACTCAAAAACAAGTAGGCATATGTATAATGTCAACTTGAGCCTAATGTGTTCTGTTGTTGGAAAAAACTATAGGGCTCCAATAAATAGCCAGAATACTCATATTCAAATAGTTTGATCATGTTCATAAAATGTGCTGAGGGGTCCCTAGCTGCAAAACATTGCTGTAGCTTGTCCTTATGCTATTACCTCAGTAGGCTGGATAGCTAGTTATCAAACACGTTCATGTGGGTTTTGTTTTGGCTTGTTTTCTGCATAGGGACATTTATTGAAATGTGTCAGAGAAAGATTAGCTTTTTCTACTTGTTACATGGCCTTTTGCAGAGCGATTTACCAGTTGAGGAAAAAAGAAACTTGCTAGCTAAGCTACGGGGTTTCTGTCGTGAGGTAAAGCATACGTATTACAATGTAAACACATAACCGAACTCCTCTTTGAGTTTGAATGTATCTTGTCTTTCTATATAATTCCACCACTGATTATGCCATATGCACAGGTCTTCCACGCAAGCTGTGCTAGCTTTAAAGAGGAGAACCCCTTTCAGTCACATTCACATTCTCTTCCAGTATAATTACCCTGAACAGCTATCATGCTGCATACTCCCCCACTCAGCCAACAATACACACACCTCAATTACTGCTTGGCAGAATCAATGCCAGAACTACACTTTACTCAGAGAAGGTGCAGTGTGTGTGTGTGTCACATCATTAGTCAGAGTGAAGGAAGTTGAGGGTCATCACAGATCACCTGCAGAAAAGCTCTTCAATGACTCACCAATAACTTTGGTTTTGTGATGCATGACTGAATGGTGATTGTGTGTGTGGGAAGTGAGGAGGTTTGTGAGTCATGTCCACCTACTAGAATAGGTTTTGGCAGACAGGAACATCATAATATATAAAGATATATTAAATCAATTCTAATATAAAAAGTGATCTCACTAGTTCAAGGTTAATGGCTTTAATTCTAGCCTACTACTTTACAAGGAATAAGGCTGTTCAGTTTAGTTTGCAGGTAAGCTAAAAGAAATTCAGCATGATGTCCATTATTACTGTCCTTTACAAAGGTAAGTCAAAGGGCAGCACTCTTTCAGTGATGCTGCTGTGTCTTGCAGTCCCTCCTGCCCTTTCAGCTGAACCTCATCACTTATCACACAAAAGATGACTCTGGGAACAGAGCAACTCTCTAACCCTCTTTCACCCTTGCTTCAACTATTCAATCTGCTCTATAACATTAACAATATTGTAGTCTCAGTCCTTTTATGCTAGCTGACAAATCACTTTATGGGAGCTGACACATGCAGAGTCCACACTTTAGTCGCCATGGCAACGCTAACAGAACATTATACTTGCATCTCCTCCTGATGGCAACTGCAAGAAAGACTTACTATAAATTCCATGCCTATCTACAGCCTTCAAAATCATTTCTTCGTTAAAAAAAAAGCAACCTGGCTATATTATTTGTTGATTACGGTGCATGTTAGGGTTGTATAATTCATTCATTGAATGTTGACAGAAATTACAATTACAGCTGCTGTGATGAATCATAAAAAGTCTTGATTACTTCCTCTGAGTAGATATTTTATTGTAGCTGCCAGTGCATGAGGAGATCTTAAATCATAACACTTTCTATCAGAAACCATTTAGATAGTGTTTGCATTTATGGTCCTATCCAAACCTTGGTGACCTTCTGAACAGGTTTGTGTTATGATGTGGACCTAGGTAAAATTTACAGCACTTATGCTAATTTATTAATGTTTAAAATAGCAATAAATTAGTTCAGGGACAGAGTTCCCAGCTTTATTTGTTTCCAATGTATTTATGTCACGTGGGCATTATGAAATGACAATCCTCCTCAGAGCTGCTCATTCTCTGAGAAATGAGTTGTTCCAATTGAAACACACACAATACCTTAATCCTTTCACTGCTTTGAGATAAAGCGCTAAAATACTCTATGTTCTCTATTTATCATATGGTGCATTATTTGGGTGTGAGCCACTTTGTAATGTTCATATTCCCTGGATAGTTCACAATATTATTACCACTAGTAGTAAAAGTAGTTTACAACCTATAGGCACTAAATGAACACACTCTTAAAATCCCATTTTGACTTGAGAACAAAGGATTTCATTTAAGGAATCTTGTACTGATGATTAAAAATGTCAAAGATCAACTCTTCCACATTTTTTAAATATGACTGCCCTTATTTGTCTGGTAACAAATAAAGTATTTCGAAAAACCAAAACCGCACACAACAAGGTGAAGTAAATGCTGATATTTAGCAGTGACAGGTTCACAGTATCCTCTTTACTGTAATCTCGGATGACCGATCAATTCTATTGATTGTATTCAACCACTAACTTGTTTGGATCGAACATATCAATCCAATTACACTGAACCGATTGCAGAATTACTGTGTGCTAGGTCAAATAACATCCTCTTGAGTCAAAACTGGGCTAAAGATTAGCTCTGAGTCCATTCTAAATTAACACTGTCACAGGCACTTGGGGATATTTCCATATTGCAAAAATGTAATGTTACATTTAATTATACAAATGACTAGAATAAATAAACAAACATGATTAGCAAAGTCCAGATAAGCAAGAAAAGTGCTAATGTGTTCCAAAGAAGTTCTAGCAATTGTAGAGAAGTTCACCCACACCCTTTTGAGTTATCTCAAAACCCTCTAAGAATGCTATTAAAAAAAAAAAAAAAAAAAAGATAGCAGCAAACCCCTGTGGTGTTAGCATGACCATTTTATTACATCATGGAAAAAAGATTTGGGGGTCAACACACAGAGGGCTAACTCATCCCAAGGGGCCATCATAAAAAGCTGTTCATCTGTAATGTTGACCTGTAGATAAGCTGATAAGGTGCAGGGTTATAAAGTGCCCCCATACATGTGTTTCCTGTTGCTGTATGTGTAAGAGGATGTTCCGTGGTTGTGTTTAGCTGTGTGGAATGTTTCAGGTTTCAGACTCCCTGTGATAACCCTGGAATGACCTCTCAGAGTGAGGACACCACAGCATTTTGCTGCTTTGTAAAGTTGTGTCCAAGACTATATCACTTTCAGCATCTTTCTGACCATAAAAGCTGACGATTCATTCCAACATCCAAAAGGTCCTCCCAGGCTATTCATAAAATTGCGAGATGCTTTGGTAAGTATAAAATAATAAAGCATAAATAAAATGTTAGGACTGCAGTTGCTAAGAAAAGTTTGTACTCAAGTCTCCATCATTGAGTTTGATACTATAGACCTAAAGTTAAGACTATAATCAATTTAGAAATGATTCTCATAGAAACTGATGCTCATACTCAAATTCCTGTTAACACAATTAGCACGTTTTGACTATACAGTATACAGTTACAGAAGAGAAATTATTTAAAAACTCACTCTCCAGAGTCACCCAAATGAGGATGGGTTCCCTTTTGAGTCTGGTTCCTCTCAAGGTTTCTTCCTCATGTCACCTGAGGGAGTTTTTCCTTGCCAATTTAAATTTAAAATTTATATCTGGATTTCTATAAAGCTGTTTTGTGACAATGTCCATTGTTAAAAGCGCTATACAAATAAAATAAAATTGAATTGAATTGAAGAAGTTTGATTAAGTGTCCCATCAAATCCACTCATTTCCCTTCAGGAACCGAGTGTGAGCAGTGCAGCACAGTCACTTTTATAGATTTAACAGATATCTAGATTTTCATTTGTCATTGCTTTGAACACTGAGCTCATGTTTGTTTTGGTTTCTGTTCATGTCTTGTCTCTTGCCCCTGCCCATCAGTGGTTTGTTGTCTAATTGTGTTAACTTGTTTTGAGTTAGTTGGCCGTTTGCCTTTATACATCCTCTATGTGCCATTGTTCATTTCGAAGTCTCATGCTTTTGTTTCATTAAGTCCGAAGCTTGATTTCTGTATTTCCTAGTTCCCTATTCTTCTGATTTAGACCCTTACCTGTTTTCCTAGTGTCTGATTATGAATTATCCTTGTTTAACTGTACCTGACTTTGCTTGAGCCCCAGTATGGACTTTGATTACAGTTGAGGCCAAAAGTTTACATACCTAGGCTAAAGATATTCACTCTCAATTTTTCACAAGTCTCACATTCACACGTTTAATGTTACCATACATTTCTTTAAGCAAGTCAATTAGGGTATCTACTTCATTCACATCAGAGGTAATTTCCTTCAATCTAATTTTCTCCCTAATTTAGTCTTGGCCAATTCCCACCCTCTAGTTAGGTCTCCACTATCACATGACAGCTACCAACCTGGGAGGGAGAAGGCTTCCTCTGAGGAACATGCAATGTTGAGGGCAAAAGTAACACACTCAGAGGAAAGCACTATCCACCCACTTCCACATACAAGAGTTCACAGGCACCCTTTGGCTAGTGACACTGCATCATTCAGGAAAGAGGCACAAATGAACTCCCAGGGATGAATGAACTTTGGTCCGAAAGGTTCAACTGAACCCCAAGACAACAACAAGAGAGATGGTGGCATCAGGTATCAAATATGTACGCCATTAAGAGAGTCCTACATCGCCATGCTCTAAAGGGTGTCGTGTAAGGAACAAATTGAAAAAAAAAAGGGGGAGGCTTTTAATCTGAAGAACACCATCCCAACTGTGAAGCATGGGGATGGCAGCATCATGGGGAGGCAGTTTGCTGGAAAAGGGACTTGTGCACTTCAGAAAAAGATGGCATGTGTACGGAGAATTATCTAGAAATATTGAAGCAACACCTCAGGACATCAGCCAGAAATTTAAAACCTGGCTGCAACTGGATCTTCCAGCAGGACAATGATCCTAAGCATATCTCCAAAGTAACAAAATGGCTTAAAGACAAAGAGTGGTAATTCAAGTAATTAAAGTAAGTAGTGGAGTGGTCATTCAAACAATTAAAATAAATAAAATACTAACAAAGTGTATGTAAACTTTTGACCCACTGAAAATCTGATATAGTGCCTCTCCACGCACATCAGGGTATGCATGTTTATTTCTGAACACAAAAATAATTGGTCAATCATCTCAAACACTTATAAAATGATTTTATATGAATTTCTACGTTCTGTTTGGGGTAAAATGACAACGATAATTTTGGATTTTTTTTTTAAAATTTAAATACAAGTAGAAGCACCAATATAGGTAGACATTATATTACAAATGTTCAGGCAATTTTGACCTGTGAAAAACAAGGAGTGAAAGATGTTAAAAATGATTGGTCTTTGTAAATATAAAACAAAAAGGTGATTTTATTTCCTGCCATATTCCCTCCTGTCACAGCCACAATGAACATTATCCCTCTCCACCAACAGATGTTGTTGTCTTCTGACTACTTATCTATTTCCCTCATTATTTCTGGTTCATTTCATGGTTCAAGTATATATAGAGTGCCTCTCATTTTTTCAAATTGCCCCTCTTTCAAATTTCCTTTCCTGGCTTACCTTCCTCACCTCTTGGCTCCTGCCTCCATTCAAGAAAACTGCATGAGGACAGAAGGAATCAAAAGCCAATTTTACTAAATAAAATATTCTTGCTCACTTAAGTGTCATTTTAAAGATACTTAAGTGCATTCATGTTTTGATGACATTTCCCAGTTGTATTAACTGTATAATGGATCTGCCTAGAACAGAACAGTGGGTATACACTAAATTGTCCATTATTGCACATGCACATCAGAAGCTGAACTGTACTGCTATAAAATCAGAGATGGCATGGGTCAGTGGGACAACCACTGCCAAGTAGTGAGCACAGCATGAGGGTTAAACAGCATCTGAGGACAACAGCATGCTGGCAATGGGATGTACACCAATCTGCTGAATCATGGCAGTTTCTCCAGTGGCCCTGATGGCAGGATGAGTTGCAGCTACTGCCGAGATTGCTGCATCATTCTCTTCATGTCATCAATCAGCACCACAGCTCCATGGGGCTTGCAGGGCCTCAGGGCTCTGCGCTAGGTCATTAAACACGCATTAGCATCCCAGCATGCCGTTCACGACAACACCGCTTCATCACCTCCTCTAGCTTTAATGCCTTTTCCAATGCCAATGCAAATGATTTTAAACATGTCCTTAAAAATGTTCATCTAGGGAAGCAGCAAATATATGCTAAATATACAGTATGTTAAAGAAATAAGTCCACTGGATGTTTGAGAGATGCTTTGGAGGCTTGAAGGAATATTTGAGTACAGATGTTCCTGACAGGGAGATGCTGTTCATGCACATCATTTGCAGTTATTCAAAGCTTTGAACAGTTTGACAAGCTCAAGGTCTCCGGGTGCAAAATGGTATGACATTTCTGCCATGTTTCTGAGCATGAATGAATTCAAATGATCTCTAAACACAGCTTTCCCTCATTCATGATAATGTGGCACACTGCATGAGTGAAGCATAGACATTACTGGGAAGCTTGACTCTGCATATCATAAGGCTATTTGCATGGAGTACTATGGATCCTGTGTTCTGTATATTGTTTGTGATTTCCCCTAATTTGGCTCAGTAGGTACTTATGAGCACTGGATGAGCTGTTCTGGAACAATTATACACATTGGATTTATTTTATCCCAAATGGGGCAGAATCTAATCCGAGCACAGATCTGTTAAGGGAACGTTCGAAAGTTTTTTTTTTTGTTGTTGTTGCTCAACCTCCCATTAATTTTACAAAAGATACAGGAAATTCATGAGCCACACATACTGACATGATTAAGTGATATTTTAAATGTTTAAGTCACATTTTATATCCAAGAATGCAATGCAAACAATCAGTCAATAAATAAATAAATAAATAAGCAGGATATAATTTACACCAGTTTAAAATTTGTACTTAGTACTCAATGCACATATAGTGGGAGATAAATGTTCATGTGTGTATGCTCAGCACTGCAGGTCAGACAAGAGGAGCTAGTTACCAACATGAAGATTTCTGTGGATTATGATTTAGTCACAGATCTGAGCATATTCTATGTAGACAACAACAACAAAAAAAGGAGTTTTGCAAAGAAACGTGACAATTGACCTTCAGTCATCCATCAGTGGTGCTTGTCTGCCCTGTATGTTTTTGTCTATTGTGTTGTTCCTGTCTCGAACTTCAAGACGTGCCATGCACAGCATGATAGCAATTTGGACTGCAGAAAATCTTAATGGAATCTAAATGGAATATGCCAAAAAATTTAAGGTGCCTGGGTTAGGAACACATTTATTTCAGATGAGTTTTTTCAAAAAGTTATTTCAACTATACTACAAGTCTATCCAAATTTACTACAAATATAATAATATATACCTGGGGAAAAGTAAACAAAGTATACCATTTAGTTTATTTTTGACAGACTAGCATGTCAAAACATACATGACGAGAAATACACTAGGCCGGATAATGTAATAGGTTACCTTTGGATGTACTAATAACTATATGGTTATGAAACTTACTAAATATTCATGTCTACTTACATTAAGCCCACATTATATTATTTATTAGGTTTTAATATGAGCAAGTTAAATCCAGTTTACAATAAGACTAGGATGCATTTTGCATCAAGCAACTGTATTTAGAGAAGAGAGTTCAATCCCCTTTATTCCAAATCATATTACTTTGATTTTAATGTGCATAAGATCACTTGACAGTTGCTGTCTTTAAATTTTAGAAAGCCTTTATTTGTCACATATACAGTATAGTGAAATTCTTTTTTTTTTTTCATCCCAGCTTGTTAGGAAGGTGGGGTCAGAGCACAGGGTCAGCCATGATACAGTACCACTGGAGCAGAGAGGATTAAGAGCCTTGCTCAAGGGCCAAACAGTGGCAGTGTGGTGGTGTTAGGGCTTGAAACTTGACCTTCTGATCAGTAACCCAAAGCCTTCACCGCTGCCCCACTGAGCCACCAGTGCTCAGCCACCATGTGCCATATAAAAAAAGGTTTCTTGACTCTTGAAAATAAGCAAGGAACAAAAGATTTCTTAAAAAATCAGTCTGTGATTTCCTGAGGGGTTCATTGCTAAAGGGTTCACCCTGTGGCTAGGAGTTTCTGGCAAAGCCATTACAAGGATGGATCTTCCTTTATTAGTTTGATAAAATGTGACCGCTTTGTGTTCCTTGGAGAAATCACACTTCCAGAAAGCTGGTAGCCTTTACGTAATGGGGGAGCACAAGCAATATTCAAGATTCTATTTTTTTTTTTTTTATTATTCTCAGAGTTCTCTCAAATCAATGCGTAGTTTGTGTAGTTATATGTGGTGGCCCAATAAATCCTTCACATGGTGAAATGTTGGCACATAGAAATTTTTAAGAACTACAGGTTTTCTGAGCTGAATTACATGTCTCTTTTGCATGTGTCGCAACTACAGTGCATCCGGAAAGTATTCACAGCACTTCACTTTTTCCACATTTTGTTATGTTACAGCCTTATTCCAAAATGGATTAAATTCATTATTTTCCTAAAAATTCTACAAACAATACCCCATAATGACAACATGAAAGAAGTTTGTTTGAAATCTTTGCAAATTTATTAAAAATAAATAAAATGAAAAAAAAAAATCACGTGTACATAAGGATTCACAGCCTTTGTCATGACACTCAAAATTGAGCTCAGGAGCATCCTTGAGATGTTTCTACAACTTGATTGGAGTCCACCTGTGGTAAATTCAGTTGATTGGACATGATTTGGAAAGGCACACACCTGTCTATATAAGGTCCCACAGTTAACAGTGCATGTCAGAGCACAAACCAAGCCATGAAGTCCAAGGAATTGTCAAAGGAATTGTATCAAGGATCTGGGGAAGGGTACAGAAAAATCTCTGCAGCATTGAAGGTCCCAATGAGCACAGTGGCCTCCATCATCCATAAATGGAAGAAGTTTGGACGGAAGCCACTCCTCAGTAAAAGGCACATGACGGCCCGCCTGGAGTTTGCCAAAAGACACCTGAAGGAAAATTCTCTGGTCTGATGAAACAAAGATTGAACTCTTTGGCCTGAATAGCAAGCATCACGTCTGAAGGAAACCAGGCACCGCTCATCACCTGGCCAATACCATCCCTACAGTGAAGCATTGTGGTGGCAGCATCATGCTGTGGGGATGTTTTTCAGCGGCAGGAACTGAGAGACTAGTCAGGATCGAGGTAAAGATGAATGCAGCAATGTACAGAGACATCCTTGATGAAAACCTGCTCCAAAGTGCTCTGGACCTCAGACTGGCACGAAGGTTCATCTTCCAACAGGACAATGACCCTAAACACACAGCCAAGATAACAAAGGAGTGGCTATGGGACAACTCTGTGAATGTCCTTGAGTGGCCCAGCCAAAGCCCAGACTTGAACCCGATTGAACATCTCTGGAGAGATCTGAAGATGGCTGTGCACCGATGCTCCCCATCCAACCTGATGGAGCTTGAGAGGTCCCGCAAAGAAGAATGGGAGAAAGTGCCCAAAAAATGAAGCTTGTAGCATCATACTCAAAAAGACTTGAGGCTGTAATTGCTGCCAAAGGTGCTTCAAAAAAGTATTGAGCAAAGGCTGTGAATACTTATGTACATGTGATTTTTTTAAAATTTTTTATTTTTAATAAATTTGCAAAGATTTCAAACAAACTTCTTTCACGTTGTCATTATGGGGTATTGTTTGTAGAATTTTGAGGAAAATAATGAATTTAATCCATTTTGGAATGAGGCTGTAACATAACAAAATGTGGAAAAAGTGAAGCGCTGTGAATACTTTCCGGATGCACTGTATATTGAAAATGCATCAGACACATCACCGTATCATACCTAATCTGAATTCCCCCAACTTTTACTTGTTTATTGTCACTGCTGTCATACACTCACTTCTGTCTTGGCATTGACTCGGTGCTGCTGCTGTGCCTGCTCCAGCTGGTCTTTCTTCATCAAGGCTAGCTGCTCCTGATGGTGATGGTACTGCTCAGCCGTAAACACTGCAACACACAGGAGAGAGTTAATGCCAAAGCTATGGCCTTTAAATACAATAATGATATTATAAATAATAATTATGGCTGTAATGATATAGCATAGGCTTGTAACCATACAATCATTTGTATGGTATCACTCAAACAATATGTTTAAAAGACTGCATAATAAAGTGGGTTAAAATTACTGCTTATATTACACAAAGTGAAAAACATTTTAACAATCAAGCCCCTGAAAAAAGTAGCTTCCTCTTTATCTAGAAACAGGAGATGCTACAGGGATGTAAGTAAAACATTCTTTTCCTAATCATGCTGCTTTTATATGCTAGCATAGCCAGTGTTGTTAACACATGCATGTGAAAACAGAATGCAGGATACAAAAAAACTTCTGAGTTACAGAGAGCTGGCTGACTCAGCACAATTTGCTATAAGCAGAATACCTTCCATGCTTCAGATACAATCCTTTGAGAGTGACACCAGCAGGGCTGTGTTATATACATATTAGGGCTGGGCAAGTTAATGCGTTATTATCGTGTTAACGCATTAATTAATTAAAGTTGACAATTATTTTATCGTGCATTAACGCAGTTTTTTAAATTACTACTTTATTTCGAAAGTCCGTTGCTCACTGGCTCTGAATACACATACAGACAAACAATGGGTTGCAAGAGGGGTGGGATGTTGATCAGTACTGGCTTGGGATGGGTGTCCTCACGCATCTCAACCAATGAGAACATTTGGGGTAGGCCTAAGACTGCTGAAGCGCGCACATGAACCAGGAAAACCGGAACAGGAAAATGGAGAAAGGTACCGAACTTTTACATGGACATTTTCAGTTTAAATCTCTTCCAGATGGCAGAGTTGATAGAACAAAAGTTATATGTAACCACTGCAAAGCTGAATTTTCTTATCACCGGAGTACTTCGAGTCTGAAG
>CM075024.1:11216286-11237817 GCA_037576675.1 Pangasius sanitwongsei
TTTCCTTGACATTCTGCATAGGTTTTCAGTGCGCGCACACACACACACACACACACATATATATATATATATATATATATATATATATATATTTTGCATTTATGAATGACATTATAAATGTATATTTTTCATTATGTTCAATAAAAATTTAAACAAACAAATAAAAAAAAACTCACGGGTAAATTGTATAAATTGTAACTTTATATAAATGTAAATTTGATTTAACATAAATAAAAGTAAATTGAAATAGCATTTAAGATTACAGACTTATAATACGTTTTTGTATTTTATTGTAATTATATTATATTATATTTTGGCTGTAATTGAAATCACAGGTTTGTATTAATGCACTCATTCTTATACGTTATTTTTTCTATAGCAACAGCTCACGTAATCTAAGATTAACAAATTAAAAAACAAGTTATTTATCAAAGAAAAACACATAAGCTTTGCCATGGTGAGGTTTTCTGTTAGGAGACTTTTAACATTTATGGAAGGAGTCTCCAGCGTCAGCAGGTTTCCACCACAGTTTTCTTACACTTTCTGGTTTCTCAGTAATGTGACAAGCTGCATTTTTTTGTTTGTTTGTTTGTTTGTTTTACTTGAGAGAATAAAATGTGAGGCTGGTGAGGGAACTGTTATAAAGTCAGTGATAACAGGAACTAACTTGTCTCGCGGACATTCCACAACATTAAATGTAACCATAAATGGTTAAAAAGAATGAAGTGTCATTCACTAATAAAGTAAAAATGATAATTGTTGACAAATTGCAGTTATATAAGTTACATATAAGAGCAATATGTGTGATGTACTGTTATAGGAAAATAATCCACTTCTTCTTAAGTCATATCACACCACCCCATGTGGATTATTTTCCTATAACAGCACACCCCATCATGTTTCATTAATTATATTATATTGTGCTGTATCATACTGTGTTATATTATATTATATTACATTGTGTTATATTATATTATATTATGTTAAATTATATTATATTATATTGTGTTTTGTTGTGTTGTATTGTATTATATTATATTACCTATTATAGGCCCAGGGAATTGATTGCACTCTGTGAGGGCTAAAGTTTCATAATTTGAATGCACACTGATGAGTTGAAGCCAGTGTCTATGAGCAAGGAAATCATATTTAAAGGACTCATTATTAGACTTACACTGGCAAAAAATATATACAAGTCAAATGTGGCCAGTCGGGCTGATTTTTTTTTCATACAGTTGCAATATTTCTTTAAATTAGAAAAGAAGAAAACATTATGGAAGAAGTGGAGGAAACCATCTAGAGGGATGTGGGACTGAACATCTTATATTAAGCCATTAAAGGCATGTTTATGTACAAAATAGGAAACAGCAGATGGTACTATTGGTAGATATAACAGCCAGTTTTTTAATATTTATTTTGTGAGAACATTTTGCCATTTTCTTGTAGACCCAATAGAATGAGGGTTTTTTTTTTTTAACCCTAGCAACAAAACATGTAAAGCTTTATGTTGTTTTTTATTTTTATGCTGTTTATTTACTGGTTGTGGGTATTTAAAATTCAATTAAATTCAGTTTAATTTATTGTCACTGTACAAGTCTGGTGAAATTTAATTATACCACTTTCTGCTTTTGATCCAGCTAATGAAAGTGGAAATGTTACATCAGAACATAAAAATAGGCTATATATATATAGCATGATATTTGGATAGAGGTATTATGTATAAGGAATTATGTACACATGTAAATTTTTAAGATGGACAAACACCTAACAGAATTAGAATTGCACACAGGAACACACAAAGTCTGTAAAATACTCTGGATATGTATTGAATTGAGCTGTATATGATGTAAATAGAAATGAATAGTATCAGCAGTATATTGAAAAGTTTATTCGCTTGAAATCTGCACTTCTGGGGGTACGTATGGAGCTTGAGAATGTGGGGTGTGTGGTTAGCATTGCTGTTGGTAATGTGTGTAGGTAATGTGGAATCGGGGTTGGGGGTTTTGTGTAATAACTGTGTGTAGGGAGTGCAGGGTTATTGGTGGGATGCATGTTCCAATGAAGTAACATCTATTGTGTAGACACTGTTATACAATACACAATTGCATTATGTGATTGCATAAAACAATATTCTAGGCACACTAGCACCATCTGGACGTAAGCCTGGTTCACAGATTACAAACACTAAACAGAGATTTTCCCCTGGGCTTCCAATCAAATAACCATCATGAGTCCCATTCAAGGCTACTGCACATTTTTTCCTGTGGAAAATGTACTGAAGCCAGTAAAGGATGCAGAATAAGACTGTGGCAGTAAATACAATGGCAGTAAATTTTTGTGTCCTTCTCCTTTCTATGCTAAAAATAGGCATTCAGAATGATTCAGTTACTCAGCTCTTACAGCCACTTCTGCGCTGTTGTCCGTGTACCAGTGCCATGATGTTTAGTAACTGTGTTTTGCCCTTCATCCATCATCAGTAGATACAACTTCACTCCTCGATTTCCCTGCAGCTGCCATCTTTACAAACAGGATGCCATTCCCTTAAGTGTTCGTGTCAGGTCATACAATGCAGCCTCACTATATTAGGAGCAACAAATACAGTGGCAACAAAATTAGATACTTCTATTTATTCAATTATCTAACAGACGTGCTATAAATTCTAGAGTGCGGTTTGTAACTACTTGAACTCAGATGTTTAGTGAGGCACTTGGCTATGTACAGTATATAATATCAGACACATTTTTCACCACACACTGTTGGATGGTATTTATGGATTAATATGCAATGTTAATTTTATTTTTGGGAAAGAAACAGGAAGAGGAATATGTCACAATTTGGGCCTAACTGAAAGAAACGATAAGGTAGAAGGGGGAAATTAGGTACAGCAAACTGTTGTGGTTGTCTTACATGTTTTTTTTTTCTGCAATTGCAGAATAATTTAATATCTATGTTATGGAAGAAGTGGAATTAACAATTGCTCTGACTTTTAGAAGAAAGGATTGGTTGATCTGACATCTGTGTGCGTAGTTGGAGTAGGCATGTGAAAGGAAAAAGAGAGGGAGGGGAAAGGGCAGGAAGCACACTCATTCCACTTCTTCCTGCAAAAGATATGTTGTCTTTGAGGGATGATGTGCCATATTCAACAGCTGGTATTTTTTGTCTTCCGTTTCACTTGTGAGCACTATTTAAAAATGTGAAATACCTAGATCAGCTGCTGAGCAGTCACTACTTCTATTCATAACTTATCATGAGCTGATGAAATGAAGTTTAAGTATCAGAGTCCCAGGTTGCAAGTTGATCCAATAGAAGAGATCAAAAACTGTAAAGCGTCCTTTTCCAAGCATTGTGTGTTAAATAGAATACTGACGTTATCTGTGTTTCTGTCAAGTCTTACTCTGGCACTGAGGGCCAGCATGACTGCTGTTTCCTGTTGATGCCCAGGAATCATGAATGTCTCAGCTGTGTCACAGGTCATAGGATGTGTGTCCGTCATTTCCTCTTTTAATCCTGCTATATTTTACTGACACACCTATCACTGACAATAATAGGTACCACCATGCACAAGCTGCGCACACACACACACACACACACACACACACATACATACATACACAAGCATGGACATCATTATTTGATATTCCAGCACATACTCTTCTATTTTCTTACAAACATTTTGAATGCACTCTAACTCCAACTCAAAAAGTTTTGAGATACAACTTCTTTCATCCAGTGCATCTGTTAGATTATTTTTCTAATATAATATCTATTATATTGTGCTAATTATTTAATGGAATGTCTCTATTGATATGTCATAAGACACTAACTGGGGTGTCAAATTCTCTAAACGTCACAGTATGTATAATTTATTGGTGTTTGGATGAATATAATAAGAGGAGTCTAATCGCTTGGGCTGGGTGTGACATGCTGCTCAGGAACAAACAGGAATGTCTAGGTCAATAGCCTGCCAGAGTCAGAGCTGAAGGTCAGCAGGGATGTTTATTTGAAAACATAATGCCCCACTGTCACAAAAGTTCTTGGCCACAATGTCTTATCTACCTATCCTTTCCTTCTTCCCATGGTAAGTGCCTTAAAACAGTAAATAGATCTCATGAGTGAAAGTGACATTCTGTAGACTAGCTGTTCTCAGGGTGGGTTTGGAGACCTCCCATGAAGCATAGCCAGGGGGTCTGTGATTTTTTTTTATATTTAGTTACATGATGGAAAACATTTTTAATGATTATTATTGAGTCCTTATATTTATTAGCCTGGTTGACTGATCCTTTTAAATGATTGAGGTTTGGTTTAATCCAAACCTCAATAACTCCAAAACAAATAATGCATTTGATCTAATGGATTCTGTCCCAGACTGCAAAAAGTCTGTAGAAAACACACATATAGGTTTAAGAACCTGCACAGCATATGTAGGAGAAGCAAAGTGCCTTCCTCCAGTGTTTAATCCGGGAATGTCGAGGACAGGATGCTGGAGCCTGGAGGAAGCCCTGGCGGCAAACCTACGGCATCCAAAGCAGCTCAGCCAGCAGGACATTAATTATATAGCAGGGCTGGCTTCGGGAAGAGTCCCGGACATCCCACCATATCTCTCGTCTCGCCTTATATAGAGGAAGTTCACATTGGCTCTCTCACTGCTTCAGGTGACGCTACAGCGCTGCATCTCGCTCACATTTGCTTTCACCTCTACACTGTATGAAGTTAATGAAGCTGGCTTTAGAAAAGAGCTTTGAACTCTGTTTAGCACTATCTCCTGCATTCACAGAGGAGCGTTAGTGGCGTGTGTGCAAGACGTGTGTGACGGAGAGGTACACTGGGAGATAGACAACATGATGGAACTGAAGATTCAGCTGGTTCCAACAGGAGAGATCATCTTGCCTCCCGGGAAGAATGGAGAGAGCTACTGTAACTGCTGCGCCAAGGTAGAACCATTATTTTTTTCTTTTAAAAACTCATATAAAGGAGTTTGATAATAGCTGGCAAGGTAAAGCAACTAGATTGTTGCTGACGTGCTTGCTCTGCTGCTGTGGTAATCAGTATGAACAACACTAGAATTTTCCACATCAGGGACTAGAGTTTAATTACTGACGTCTGGGATATCAATTATAACCTATCACCTGTTCACCCAGCACCATGTACAGAATCAAAAGATTAAAGATGCAATCATTATTCAGATATGTATGTAATGAAAATCCTTGTCTTGCATGTTTCCTATTGACCTCAAAATCTCTTGTACTAGAATATATTAGTAATGAGGCAATAAGATTTCTGAAAACTGGGCTGCCACTTGTTCATGTAATAAGGAAAATAAAATCTGTGCAACACACTATTTAAAGTAAACCTAAAGCACAGTTTATATTTGGTATATGTATAATTTAGCTCACTCAAGGCTGAAGTAACTTCTTGATTTCCCTACACCAGTGTAGCTGGGAAAATGTGTTGAAATGCAGTTTAATTTCTTTTCTTTTCTTTTTTTCTTTTTTTTTTTTTTGCTGTTTTCTTGCCTACCTAACATTTTTATAGTTAATATTAACATGATCATTTCTAAATAAACCAGACATTGAATACAGATACATATATAAGCACCCAGTCCTACTTTCTTCTGCCTGTCTTAAGTGTAAGACTAGATTTGTCAATTATTGGGGGGGGATCATGCTAAACTTTGTTATCAGCTTGTATATACAGTGCTGTGCAAGTCTTAGGCACATGCAAAGAAATGCTGTAGAGCAAAGATGCCTTCAAAAATAATGAAATTAAATGTTTCTACATTTTAAAAATACTATAAAGAGCAGTAAACAATAATAAATGAAACAAAGTCAATATTTGGTGTGACGATCCTTCGCTTTAAAAAAAATAGTAGTCTCTGGTACAATGTGTGCAGTTTTATAAGGAAATGAGCTGTAAGTGTTACTGAGCATCTTTCAGAAGCAGCCACTGTTCTTCTGGAGACTCTGAAACTTTGAAAGCAAAACCCAGCAGCCTTCATTATGTTTTCTTTTTGTCTGAAAAGTGTCTCTTATGTAATATGCTGCAAGGGTGCCTAAGACTTTTGCACAGTACTGTATATATATTTATGTATGTATGTATGTATGTATGTATGTACATATACAGAAAAGACTGGGAGCATTTTTTTGCAGACAGCTGAACTATCATGATATGCAAGTTAGAGGTGTGTGTCAGGACCGAAAAAGTCTCACAAGTGAGCGGTTTTTACTCTCATGTAGACAGGAGGAGGCAGTCAGGTATCAGGCTTACAAGACGGAGAGATAATACATTTCCAATAATGTCCAGTCCAAAATCAAATCAGGTACCCCTGAGTTTGCAGATTTAGTCCAATTTACACCAGAAGTGATGCTGCATGTGCTGAACATCTCAACAACTCTGCTCTGATTTTCATCTTACACCAGGTGTTGCTCTCATAATAATAATAAACATAGCCCTTGATTATGATAACCATGCTGTGACCACATGCTATTTGTTAATCCAATGAGATTTTCATTTCTAATTTCTGTGGCAGAATTGAGCTTTTTATCTAATGTCAGTGTGCTGTTGCAGTAGGGTTACATGCTGAAATTGAGCTGACATTCAGTAAAGCTTTTGTTATGCTTTTAATATTTCTATTCATTATCTCCTCATATTACATCTAGCAAACACAAACATGTGTGCCATCCACCAACAGGAGGAAAATTTAATTGCAGTGGAAAAATGATACTTGAATAAAGATGCAATTTTTGCTTTCTTCTCCTAATGCTGGGGTTGACAACCTAGGGGTCGTGACCCCACATTGGGGTCGCTTGATTTATAAACGGGTCGTGAGAGACACTCGCAATCTCCTCTTTTGTTTTATTAATTAATTTTTACAAATTAATATTATGAATATCACTCTATGAAAAGAGATTTTCCATGCTACTATTTTGAAATGGTACGGTTTCAGAGTTTTGACTGCAAAAACAGAGTACTGAAATGTGATCACACCACCCCAGTGTGGACTATTTTCCTATATATGCCCACGCCCTGTCATGTTTTACTCCATACGCATCATTTCTAGTTGGATGTGACAGAAAACATGCTCCGCCCTTTTCAACACACCTCATGACAAGCTCACCCGTCCCACTACACTGGTAAGTCAGTGCAACGACAATTCCTGTGGTTTTCAGTCACTTATATTACACAGAGGTTACCGACATGATAAAATGTCCATATGTTACAGTCTTCCTAAATTAGAAATCTGGAATAAAAAATGCAGGGTGGACATGCATAATGGACATCTGGGGTCATTTGCCCAGAAAGGTTGGGATTCCCTGTCGTAATGTCTAACCACATATCCATTCATTCACTCGTATGCACATCCCTACTTGTTAACCCATTTACCTTTCTGCTTAGTGCTCAGTTATTCCGGGTAAAGCATATTAATCATTAACTACTATGAATATTTCAGTAACTAAAGAAACTGATACAGAAAGTGTATAGTTACATTAGTTAATTTTACAAATGTTGGTTGTGTATCAGGAATGTAAATTGAGTGGAGCTATATAAAGCACAGCTATTTTTGTCAGAATGATTTGCCATTGCTAGCAAAGATAAAATAAAATCTAGTTGTCACCCAAATTTGCTACACTTTCGTGAGACTTGCCATGGTCATCAACTCGTGTTGCGATCTTTTATTACGTGTTTAAAAGGCATAAAATCAAGAAGACAGGCATATCATTACTCATCAGGAGAGCGTGCACTAAGAGGAATGTACCTCAGTATGATTCCTAGCATATTGTGCAACATGATACACTGCATATGATATATGTATATAGGAATATACAGGGGGCAGTAAATATCTTCACAGTGCCTGCATTTTTGGGCAGCATGTGTGTTCCCTAGATAAATACTGTCCCATTCGGCAGGCAACATGAAACAGCTGTCTCAAGAGATTTCTAATTATGGATCAGTTTAAAAGCAACATCACATCAATCATTTTCGGTGAAGGCAATCACAAATTTATTTGTGATATGTGACAATTATTGTGATACCATATCACAATATATTTGTATAAGCACATGCAATAGTGTCTCAGTTTCTTATCCCTGTGTGCATGTAGAATAGGAAAGCCTATAATGTTATATTATATAATAAATGACTGTAAAGTTGACATGACTTGATATTGAGCATAGAGAACATGCTGTTTATTAGTCCGCTGGCTGCGGTTATCCATGAAGCAAGACTTCCTATTTTGAGTAGTTGGCTAACCCAATAAGCAGCACAAGCTCATGTTGCTTCCTGCTGAGCCCTTACGATAAGGAAGATGCATTAAACAACAACACTGGGACTGAACAAAGGTCAGCCTTACTGGATCAAAACACCTACATCCTGGGGAGGCAAAATTACCTCCCTTCAGCATACATAATCACAAGCTGCTGCTGAATCCAGTTCGATAATACAAGCAGCTTCTCTCCCACATGCCGAATGACTTCTTCATGTCTCGTATTTGCCGTCGTCTTTCATCACACAAGACGCGGCTGCCCAAAGGCACATTAAAAATAAACAAGGACAATAAAGGAAGATGAAAAAATGACAGTGTTGGAGGGATGAAACAGTAATGAATGAATCCCCCTAAAGAATTGGAAGAACAGACATCAAGAAGCCGGGTGTGAGAGAAAACAGAGTAGTGAATATCAGAAAAGGACCAAGACATAATTGAACTGATTTATAACACTGCCTTCTCTAATTCCATATATATTATCCTGTGGTCAGTGTCCAGACCTGGAAGGCCCGAATAGATCAATGCTTATTTGAAAGGTACATATAAGTGCCTTTATTCTCTAACGCAAACCATGTTTACTCTGAGTCCAAAGGCCAAACTTTACAAGCTGTGCAAAAAACGACATCAACTACATAAAGGAGACAATGCCTTGTTGCTATAAATAGGCCTTCCTTACTAGTATTAGCCCCTGGACTAGTGTAAATTGTATTGAAGCTTTGAATTAAAGGAAACATTAAGGGCACAGTGACACACAATGCCTACTTGTCTTTAAGGCGTATAAAATGTTTTTTTTTTCTGTCACATCCAACGCAGTGGCTGTGTGTATCCCCGTGGCAAGCTCATAACTGACCATAAAACCCATAGCATGCCAGAGAACTTCCATCAAATTCCCATAATCACCAAGTAGTGTTCACAAGACTCATGCGTCATGCTTTGCATTACAATAAAATGTAATGAATTTACATTAATGACTAACCCATCTAAATCTGACAGGAACCCAATCAGACTATATTTCAATGGTAACCCTTAAAGATCCAAAAGGAACCCAAACGAAATCAAGACATATTCCAATGAGTGAGTCATATAAATCCAACCGGAACTCCATAACTCCAACAGCTAATTCATAGGGACTTGATATGGTTGGCACACATCATTTCAGCATAACAATAAACAGATTAAAGTTGTTATTTAGCAAAAAAAATAAATAAATGTAAAAAATTATAAGCACTGCTCTGGGGAAGCTTTCTGAAATATTTATTAACATTTACGTTAAAAAAGAGTTTTCCGCCACATGAAAGTCTTCAGGACAGAGGATTTTTAACTTTGTTTTTTTCACAGTTATATGTCAAGTTGCATTTTATTATTAGCTCCAAGCAAAAGAGAAGGAGAGAGAGATAGAGAGAGAGGCTGGTGAGAGAATGGGATTTAATAGAAATAAACAGAAAGAAAGAAAGCCTTTGTTTGTTACATATACATTACAGTGAAATTCTTTTCTTCACATATCCCAGCTTGTTAGGAAGTTGGGGTCAGAGCCCTCTGAAGCATAGAGGATCAAGGGACTTGCTCAAGGGCCAGGCAGTGACAGGTTGAACCCCCAGCCTTCAGACTTTTAACCACGGAGCCACCACTGCCCCTACTCTCATTCCCAGTAGGATCTAAGAGTGACTGGTTTATAAGTTCCACAAAGATTTAGGTTTCATTATTTAACTGCTATTCTGTATCATGTTATTTGGTCAGTGGTAATAATATCGATTAAACTGGAAGTAGTTATTTATTTATTTGCATTTAATTATTTTGCACTTATCCACAGTAGAAGGAAAAAGTTATAAAAGGCACTTGGAGTCTATTATTCATTGCACATTGTGTAAGAAGATCAATCTGAAGTATACTTTTTGCTAATGAATTCCACTATGGACAGATGGCAGAAGATTTTAAGAACTATGTTTTCTTCTTATTATAGTTCAGATCCTTCCCATCAGTCTCAGAAGTGATCTGCAAATCCTGACTCGATGCTGCAATTTGCCTCCCATCCTCCTACAGCCTTCGCTCTGTTGGTCCCACTCTGCCACCTTTGATCAGATCACGTTACATCTCCTTTTATCTCCTATAACTCTGACAGCACTGAGAGCCCACTCGTGCTTTTACTTCCTCTTCATCAGAAGAGGAATGTTAGTCTGTACAGTGTATAAACACTCTAAGCTGCTTCAAAAAGGCCAAGAAACTCCTGAAAGGCTCAAATGATAGAAAATTCAATCGACGCCTCAACATATGCAAATTGGACATAATGTCTCCACTCTGGATCTCTTCTCACTTCTGCTAATATTAAGTTGCCATCCAACAAATATTATTTGTAGATTTTAGGAATATACAGTACAACCAATTTGTCTGACATTTAAACTTGCACTTTGAAGAGTTATAGTGGAACCAATATACACACGTAGGGTTTTCTCTGCTTTATCGTGTTCAATTTAATTATTATTAGTTCTCTCAGTCTGGATTTAGACTTGACTATGCTTTAGGAGCTTCATTTCATCTATAGCAGAGGTATTCTATTAAAATTTCTGAAAGTCTATCTACATAAAATTACACGAGGGGATCACTACAATCAATTTGAAGTGGTTATGTTTTGTTTCGCATTGGCTTTTCACATTGCCACTTTGGACCTGCACCATGGACCCTGAACAGAGGACGCATCTGTTTTGAACTTGAAGCAGAGAATAAACATACTTCATAATTCTCTCTTCAACCCTCTTTAAACATTCTGTTTTCATCAAAGTTTTTTTTTTTTAACAATTTTTTAACGGCATCACTTCACAAATCTGATCAGGGAGTAAATAAAAATTTTAAAAAACTATGACAGTCTGTGAAAACTCTTCCATTTCTCGATAAGCCGGCTTCAGCTTACATAAATAAATGTGATTTGATAAGATATAATAGAGGATCTGCTACAGAAGCCGCGGTGATTCATGTTAAAACTGAAGTTGCTGAATTACAGACTGGTTTTTGAATACACTGATACGTTGGTTCTGCTGTAGTATATTTCAAGTGCTCTGTTCGATCCGCTGAAATACTTTGCAAGGTCCACAACTGTGTCATGTGGCATTGCCTTCCGCATCAAGTAGCACAGACTGGCCTACGAACATGGCTGCCAAGGACTACAGCATCCAACAACGACAGGGGCTGTCACGTTCACATTCACCGGCTTAATGATCACACACTCCTGGACTCAATCACTCTCTCACAACACCCCTTAAGGGTGAAGTATACGCTCAGTGTCCTGTGCCTGTCGATACCAAGCCTTTGGATTATATATGCGTTTATGGTTATGTCTCTTGCCCAAGTATCGTTGTTTGTACATCACCTGACTTCTGCATGTTTATTAACCTCGACCCTGCTTATCGTTTTGGATTTGTTTGTCTTTGGAAAAAATAAAGAATATTAACCTGCAATTCCCACCGTCTCCACCGCCTGACAATCTGGACCACGCTCTGCACATTGATGACCCCGGCTGTATAATTTGTAAATGTTCTTGGCAGAGTTACGGAGAAATGCATTAGAAGAACGTCCCGGTCAACAGCAGTCAATCACAGCAATGACTTCTGTCAGTCTGTATGAAAGCTGTCACAGAGGGTTTGAGCATCTCACTGAGAGACCGATACTTAATCTAACATCTCAGTATTGTAGAAAGCTCTAGACATACACACACAGTGTTTCTGTTCAGATATCATCACAGCATAAGTAAGCCTGGCAAACACTGGGCCAAGGAGCATCCAGGTGGCCTGTATATTAAATTTGACACTTGTGACTCAAGGTTATTTTGTACCACACAATTACAAATGTGTGTGTGTGTGTGTGTGTGTGTGTGTGTGTGTGTAATGGAGGGGGAAGAAGGGATGTTTATAATTTCCACAGGAACAGTAAGATGTCTTCATTTCTCCCTATCCAGTGATTGGTGAGACAACAAAAGCAGTTGCATTTTCAGCTCTTGATACACCCAGGTCCTGAGGCATTCTGGGTAAATAGAGATAAACTGTGCAGTTGTGGCTAGTGCAAGAGCATGACACAGCAGGGCTGAAACACTAGCAGGGGAGCTGTCAACAAGCATCCATCTTCCCTCGCTCAGTGTGCAATAAAGGGAAGCTACACAGATAGCCTGATCTTACACATGTACGTTCACCTTGAGGAATTCCTGACAAAATGCATCAAACTATAAAAAGGCTTAACTGTCGTACGGATTTACTGTCTGTGCATGATCTGCAAATTTCTAAGTCTTTGCAGTATTACAAACAGTTTTGAGGTAATTGATTTCCATCACATTTGATCTATAAGTCATTTATCAAAACCAATATAATACTCTATGGAAAATGTATGCTTACACACATGCAGTGTCAATGAAATCTCCATTGTGACATACATCTGGTTTGTAATTAAATGCCTGCCAAACTACCCAAATACATCCCCCCATATCCCCCCATATCCCCCCCACATCCCCCCAAGACCCTATTGCTCTTTATTAAAAGGATAATCGATCTCAAGGACTTTACCACGCTACAAAAGCTTTCTAAGCTTTCCTCATTAGCACGCTTAAAGGGTTAAAATCCCAGGAGGATATTACAGGAGAATCATTCCTTATGAATGATTCATATGAAAAAAGATAAGAGCTTTTGGAATTGCCATTAGGGTATATGACTGGCATACTAACATATGTAACGAGGCATCAGTGATAACCAGCTTCTCTGATATAATCATGAACAAAAAAAATGAATAGAAGTTAAAAAAATAAATAAATAAAATTTGGTTTAACCCTTCATTAGGTTATTATTTGGCTATTTATCCATAACTACCATGAATTTATTCTGTGACTACAGTTAAAAACAATAGGACAGGTATGTAGATAAATAACCAATAGAGGGAATGCCCTACCCCATTTCATCACACACTATGTAGTTTTCTATGTAACAAATAACCAAATTCACCATTAAAAAAAAAAGGCAATTCGCAATTACTGACAATACACAATGATCTGTTTACAGTGTTTATTTGACTGCCCTGATTTAGTCGCTTAAAGCCTCAGGTTATGTTTCTCAGTCTCAGGTTATCAGTTGATCTTAAAGCGTGTTATTTAGTAACAACTATAAATTATTCAGTAAGTGCAATGAAACTAATAGCAAAAGGTGTGTAGTTGGGGTCTGCTCACGGATCCAGGAGACATTCAGGACATCTGGTTATGACTGTGTTTGTATTCTACACCACTGATGTGTTTTAGAGGCTTTCTACCTGGCACATGCACAGGTGAGGCCTATTTTTCCTTTCTTTTCCAGAGCACAAGTTCCCCTCAGGATGCAACAAGACAAAACAAATGTTTATAAAAGAGTCATAAATTGATCAAACTGCAGTGAAAATAGGCAGTGTAATAAGAGTTTTTGCACAAGAAAAAAGGTGGGAAGGATTTATTAGTCACACATCTTAAATTTTCCTAAATGTAAGTGTCCTTGAATTTAATAGAATTCATATGACTGTGTCCGTGATTTGTCACGGTATGCTGAGTGTTGCGTGTTGCTCTGTTCCAACTGTTGTTCTGAAGCAATCCGTTTCAAAAACTGTACTTAGCATGGATTTAGTGGTGGCTCAGAAGGTTGTTGAAAAGCATGTTACTCCCACCTTTGGAAATCATGACAACAATAGCAATGCATGATTGTACTAAAGACTAAAAACAAAGTGGTGAAACAATGACCTTCTGAAATAGTAATTTATTCAATGGCATAACATTAAACCATGAATCCCCATGAGGACTTGAAAAAAACAAAAAAAAAAAAGAAAAGAAAAAGATCAGTGCGAACACAATGCTCCTGATAAACACTGTTATGGAAAACACTGAATCGCTGTGTTCTCATCTATAGAAAATACAGTGCCTGAGGTGTAGATTTTGTAGAGACTGCATATATTTCTTTTACAAACACATGGTGAAACAGTAAATCTGGAGCGGCACAAGTAACTTTCTCGAATGGCAGATTCTATACAGCAGGGACAGGAAATACTTCTCCATTGCTCTAGAGAAGCATTTCCTATTTGTTTAGGGCAGTAGTGCCACTCGGGACACACACGTAAGCAAGCTATAGTAACAGGAAAGTACACACATTATGTAGTTTGTTATTTCTGCTTCATGACACAAATGCTTGACATGCTGACAATAGCAGGAATGGAATCTGGAGGAGGAAGGATGTGCTTTGGAGTATTTCATGCATTGTGAGGCACTTCCTTAGGTTTAGCACTCAGGAGGGGATGGACGCAGCTGCAGAAAGGCAAAAGAAAAGGGGAGAGAGAAGGAGAGATCCACTACACCCATTATAATCACTATAGATTACAGTGAAGGCTGGTCATGATATTAGATGGAAAGGCTAAAATCTAATATCTATCAATAACTCGACAACAACACTATTAGGGTTGAGCATTGCTTTATATCGTGATATCTCTGATGGCATAATATGAATGATGTGGGGCAAAATATTACACACAAACACACACACCCCTGAATACAGACAGACAATTCATGATTTCTATTATTATTATTATTATTATTATTATTTAGTGTTTCAAGTTTGTAATGTTCCATTGGGGTTTTGCAGTGTTTTCTCCAATAACCAAAGGTAAATAGAAAAGCTCTAATCCTTTCATTCAAACCAAAGAACACTAAACTTTTGAGTCGGTTGTACTTTAATTTGACAATGTGTGCTTAGTTTATTAACTCTTAATAATCCACTTTGTCCACAGTCGTTTCATAGTGACTGTATTTCACAAGCGGCTTCTCAGTCACTGCTGATGACATGTTATGGATGTGTCAGTGACACGGGCTGAAAAATATCAGCCCAATTAGAGATCAAGTCAAGGGGTGTTTCAGTCTGTGTAATCACCTGACACAACTGTCACTGACAGACTGCATGAATGTACAGTCTGAGCTAGAAAGAAATCAGCCCTAGTCACGTGTCTTCGTACTATTGCATTTATTTGTCGTACAACCATCGGTTGCTCTTGGCTCCACAAAAGACCAAAATAATCTGCTTTAAGACATTTTTAACAACAAATAAGTAGATGTAGATATCAAAAATGAAATCTTTGCAAGACGAGGGGGTTTAGCTCTGCTAGTCCATTTATAGCAGCCATACCTAACTATAGTCCATATGGAAAGTGAAGGAATGACAGAATGTATTTCCGAACTCATATTCAAACTGATTTTTTTTTCTATTCAGCGAAAGGATGAATAGAATCACAGGGGCACAATAATGGTAAAATACTGCATCTTGGTGAACTGCCGAAATATGTAATGTGAACTTCTGTGATTTCGTTTTAATCTTAGTGGGAGCATTTTTATTCACTGTGTTTTTAAAATAAGGAAGGCACTGAGTGGGTGCAAATAAAACAATGTTAAATTTACCAGTAAAGTGTATACTAACCACCATACACTATTATTATAATCATTATTGTACTAATGCAACATATACAAATACAGTAGTAATGCTACTAGTATTGTAGTGATACTCTTAAAAAAAAAAAGTACTGTTGTAACTGTACACTAACAAACATGACAAGACAAAAATGACAAGAATGTACAAGAATCAGAATTTCTGCATCTCTTTCTGTACAAGTCAGTGTGTTCCCATGTGAGTGTTTTTTTTTAATCAATGAATAAAACTACAGTACAATATTTTGTTCATATCATGCTGCACGTCCTTAGAATGTGACTACACTTGTCAGTGCATCTTTTCAGTATAAGCTGTGCAATTTAACACAGTCATAGTCAGTGTCACTCACTGACTTCACACACACTCTGCCAGTTCACTGCACAAACTTAGGACACATATATCATAGTCATGACATTTCATCGAAGAGGAAAGTGGACCACTTTATTAGATAAAAGCTCCAGCCACTGCGGCGAGAAGTTGTTGAGTCAGGTCTTTAGGGAATGGGGTAAAATTTATCCAAGCCATATGTAATAAGAAGGTACATCCGAGTTATAGCTTGCTTATTACTTAGTTTCTGAGGGAATTGGTATGTGGAGTTTATTATGAGATGTTGTTGTTGAAGACAGTGGCAAATTGTTTTTGTTTTTTTTTTAAAAATCAACAAGCATGATAAGCACATATGGAAAAAGTCCATATGGGCTATGTGATGTGGCCCATTTTTTTCTATTTGGAGAAAATGGAAAATGGAGCTTGAATATGGGATAAGGATCATAACAGTTACAATCTGCAATGAGCATGACTAACATCCATCTGTCCAACATATATGAAGTATGTTCAAATGAACAAATGTTGCATAAGTTTGCAAAAAATTCCTTGATTTTTTTTCCTTGATTCCTTGATATCTGTACTGGCTATACTAAAATGTATTCCAAAACATTTAAAACCTCCAAAAAAATTAGCTTGACAAGCTCTGAATAGTACCATAAAGCATTTGTAAGTAGTGGAGAATCATGTTTGGCCAGAATGTTTAGTCCAGTGTGTGTCCAATATTTGCCACATTGATCGAAAAAAAAGAGAATATTCGTACAGCCCAAGGGTTAGGTAATGCAGACAAAACTAATCACGCTTCCTTATGCTTAGTGGACAACTCATGACCTTTTTTCATAATCCTGCAATCACTGTTCTGCTCACACTATATGACATTTATTGCTGTTGACTTGTTGATGTGACACTAGATAATCAAGTGGTGAAATAAAACCTGCCTAATCTCCCAAACCCTAGCCCTCATTTGTGCAGATACAAGAAAGAGAACCTTTAAAAAGGATTATTGCCAGAGAGAACCTTTTCTCACTTAACATCAAATTAGGCATTAGCTCTTTTGCCAAAACTCTACCACCTCCCTTATTTCAGCTCTTGTATTGGTATTGGTATTAATTTTCTGTAACAGCAGCTCTGACAGTAGTTCCAGCTGTAATTCAAATCATAGGTTTACATTAACACGCTCATTCTAATACGTTATCGTTATTCACAGGGACTTGTATGGTGGATGCTCCACATCATGTAACACTACAGTAGTAATAAATGGATTTAAAAAAAAAATTATTTGACAAAGAAAATCGTTTAATCATTGACGTAGTGGAGCGTCCTCTAAGGAGACATTTAGGGAAGGAGTCTCTGAGGTCAGCACTTTGTGAAGTTTTCTGCCACAGGAAATTCTTGAGGACTGTGATCTTGTGATTTCCAGTTTCCTGCTAACATGACAAGCTGTATTCTTTTGTCTCATTAACTTCAAAAGAAAGAAGAAATGGGGCTGGTGAGGGAAAGACTGTTTTTAGCTGCTATAATGTCTTGCGGACGTTTCACAACATTAAAAGTAACTATAAATGGTTAAAAAGTACATCATATTCAATAACAAATTAAATATTCTAATCTTTGACAAATTGCTGCGGTATGAAAGGAATAAGGTACTTCAGGACATGCTGTTATTGGTAAATAATCTACTTTGGGGTGGTAATGGGACATCCCATCACTCCATTGTTGATTATTTTACTTTAACAACATAACCTTCATGTTTTATTCCTTTCTTATCAGTTATTCTGGGCTAACATTGGGCTACAGTTTGTGCTGTACTTAGCACTGAGTCATATTAGCAAGTAACTATTTTCACCACCTCTTCTACGAAAAACACACACTGTTCCTTTATCCCCTTAAATGCTTTCTAACAATCCTCCATTTCTTCACGTCTGCTAAATATAAGAATGATGCAAGTAGATCAACGTTCAGATCCTTTAAAGCCCTTCCAGGCCTCAAGCATTTTCCACAGGTCGTTAGCCATGTTGTGAAGAAAGCAGCAGTTTGGACTCTAAAATGGCTTCATCCTGTCCTCAGCTCTGGCTCATGTTATTAAGGGGCTTTAGCCCGGATTAATGCCAAATATGTGATATCCATCAAACGATGCCAACAGACACTTATTTCACAAATAATGATGCAATCAACATAGCCGGCTTAGCATGCTAATTACACTGTGCTAGCCTGGTCACCAGGGATTCTAGTCCCCAAAAGACAGGAGGGGGTTTTGTGTGTGTGTGTGTGTGTGTGTGTTTGCACAGGCATTAAATTACCAGAAGATGGAGAGCTGTTTTTAGGCAGTGTCATCAGTCATGACTGAATAAATAAAAAACTAAACAGCACAGGATTGTCTGCCAGACTAGAATAGGCTACGCTAATCTAGCATCATGATCAATCCCAGCAGCAATTAATGTTTACAATATTTAACTGAATGACAGGACTATGAGATCTAATAAAAAGGTGTAATATTAGAATACTAGAATCTACTGTTATAGAATAGAATAATTAGAATCTACTGTTGCGTACAGTATTCGCTATTTTATGGTCCAAAATGTGTTGGCTAAAGTAAAACAAGGTTACTTTTAAAAAGTATTATATAAGAAGTATACTGATAATTAAGTAAGGAACAAAACACTTGGGGGGCATGCTGTTATAGGAAAATAATCAACAACTCAGTGGTGTAATGCAGCCCAACATGAAACAATTATGTCCCTAATTATTTTCCATTAACAGAATGACATGTAGTACTTTTTATTCTGTGCGAGTTGTGTTTAATGTGGTGGAACGTATGGGTGGGCCATCTGGCAACAATCATACTGTTTACAGGCTGGATCACAATCCATGACCTTATCACAATTATTTTTCATGTTTGTTTTTAAGACAATTCTGCAATTTACTGAACAGGGCAACTACTCTAATTTCCCTACTGATGAAAATATACTGTAGCTCTACAAGGAAACGTAACCTTAAAGGAAAATAATAAGGGTACTTCTCAACAAAATCTAAAAACGTTAAATGTACATAACCTCTATTAATGTCTTCAGTATTTAAAAGTACGTTAAATGTAAAAATGATTAGAAGGCAAGTTGAGTATTTTAGTGGTTAACTATAGAATACATTAGCTGAGTTGATTTACATTTTTATTTAACTTTTTTTTTTTTTTTAATAAGTGATCTGTGTTTCACTGATTTTGTTTTTACTGCACTTCTCTCAGCATTCTGTGTACCGCCGAGGAATGGCGGTGTGATTTGCCAAAAAATATTTGCGACTCAGTTGTAATGAGGATCATCTATTTTTCTTTATAAGATGCTCAAAACCCTTGCTTTAGATCGTTTGGTGGGTTTTATTTCCTTGGCCAGGTAAAATGTCACAGCATCCGTAATGTCTTTCAAGTGCTCACTTCAGTTCACTTCAGCACGTCTGGCTGCAGTGCTGTTCATGTGCGATCTGGATTATCTGGGTTCTGGCACATTCTTTGATGTGCTTTCATCATGGTGGAAAAAATTTGTCATGTTTCCTCGACATGCCAGTCCTGCCTTAATGCCTTAATTTGCCTTGCATAATTTGTGAACAGTCGTTGTTTTCACCATATCTGTTGTGTAAAATCCAGCAGTTCCCTATTATTGCTGTGGTATAAAAGGAATAAAACACTTCAGAACATGCTGCTTTTGGAAAATAATCGACTTTGAGATGGTAACAGGGCATCACATCACACATGTATACTGCTGAATCTTTTAGGCACCAACACCTCTGTGTTTTTCATCCATGCTGCTGTGTTGCCAAGCAGCACGAGGAGGGAACGTTAAGCTAAGCAATGTAAGTTACTCCTGGTTATTATTGGTTTGTTTGTGTGTCTGTCAGGGACAGTGTGAGCTGGACTAGCGTATAGAGTGAAGCCTGGTTCATAAAACAACTTGGAATGCCACGCCTGAGTGTATACATTGCAAGTGAAGAAATGTGTTTAGTGTCACGGTAGAGACAATTTATCCATAAAAATAGACTGTGTAGACATTTTAATCATTCTTGATCTAAAATTGTCATATCGCCCACCCCTAGAGGAACATTGGTGAAACAATTTCAGTTAAATTATAACAGCTATAAAACAGTCACTCCCTCACCAGCCTCTGTTTTTCGCTCTCTTGAAGTTATAAAGACTTAAAGTTAGAGCTTTACCTCTGACTGTTACAAAGCACTGAGCCTTCTTCCCAAAATGTTCATAAGCACATAAGCATCTCTTCATAGAAAATGTCACCAAACACTTACACACAATCTTTATCTGTTTATGAGGGCCTCCCATAATAGTCCCTGTAAGTTGTTACTAATGATAGAAATGATAACATCAGAACCAGCACATTAATAATAATAAGTTAAAAAAAAAAAACATGTGATTTGCAACTGCTCTACAGCCAGGGCTGCTGTAGGAAATTAATCAACATCTTCTGACCAATCAGAATTGAGCATTCAACAGCACTATGCTATAGAGATAATTAAAGTACATTGATAATGTAAAAGTCATTGAAAACAAAATGAAAAACCCATGGATGCTGTTTTTACATGACCGCTGTTCCTACAGCTTCTTATCTGTTATGGAAATCATGATTAATTAAATAATTATCTTAGACAATAAAAGTTACTCAGAACTTTAATCATTACGATGCTTTTCTACAAAGCAAGTTTAAGGCTGTGACTTTTCCTGCTTATTACATGGAGGTGGTTTGGTTTTATGAGGCAGAGTGTGCCACTTGATTTGATGGATCACTGTAGATCAGACAAAACGAGATGAAAATCAGCCCAGGAAAAAGTCTGCCAGATGGAATGCATGTCAGTGCTTATCCTCTGGCCTGTGTATGACTGGGTTAGTTAAATGTCAAATGCCTCACCCTTGGGACAGAACATGCTCCAACAGTACACTGAATATGCAACCGCTTTTCACCTTCCTCCTGCTCCATCATCTCTTTAATACAGCTCTTCTTCAATATTTACTTCCATTTGTCCACTGCCCATTTGCTGCCTTATGATCATGTCTTATATCCTTGTTCAATTCAAAATTTTTTTCTCTACATTTTTAAGCAATAAGTTCTACCAGTAACTCTCTCTGAGCAACAGTGTAATATTATAAAATAATGGTCTTGGTGGTTCCGGAGCCTATCCCTGTAACAATGGGTGCAAAGTAGGAAAATTCACCCCAGATGGAACACCAGTCATTTGCACAGTACTGTGAATACACATACAGTGGATATAAAAAGTCTACACACCCCTGTTAAAATCGCAGGTTTTTGTGAAGTAAAAAAATGACACTAAGATAAATCATATCAGATCTTTTCCCACCTTTAATGTGAAATTACAATGTACACAAATAAAGTGAAAAACAGTCAGAAACTTTTTAGGGAAAAAAGAAAAAGAAAAAACTTACAATAACATAGCTGCATAAATGTGCACACCCCTAAACTAATACTTTGTTGA
>CM075024.1:11237917-11264885 GCA_037576675.1 Pangasius sanitwongsei
GTAGCTATTCATGATCCCCACCACCTTGATAAAAGCCCCAGTTCTGGCTGAAGAAAAGCAGCCTAAAGCATGATGCTCCCACCACCATGTTTCACCGTGGGTATGGTGTTCTTTTAGTGATGTGCCTTTTTGCGCCAAACATATCTTTTGGAATTGGTGTCATCAGACCACAACACATTTGGCCCCATAGTTTGGGGTGATTTAGATGAGCTTGGATTTTTTTTTTTTTTTTGAGAAAGGGCTTTCATCTAGCCACCCTACCCCATAGCCCAGACATGTGAAGAATATGAGAGATTGTTTTCACATGCAGAGAGTAATCAGTAATTGTCAGATATTCCTGCAGCTCCTTTAATGGTGCCGTTGGTCTCTTGGCAGCCTCCCTGGTAAGTTTTTGTCTTGTCCTTTTGTAAATTTTGGAGGGACTTCCTGTTCTTGGTGATGTCACTGTGGTGCTCCATTTTCCACTTGTTAATGATGCCCTTCACGGTGTTCCATGGTACATCTAATGTTCTGGAAATTATTTTAAACCCCTCTCCTTATCGATATCTTTCAGTGCGATAGTGACATACCATACAGGCTTTGTCAGCACTTTGCAGACCATTGCTTCAGCAGTCGGATGAAACCGACAAGATGGAAGAAAATCCTACAGAAACAGCTGGTCTTTATTTGGGGTTAATTAGAATAATTTCATTGATGACAGCTGTATGATAATCACTTTTGAACATGAGATTGAATGTGATTGGTTCATTCTGAACACAGCCACGTCCCCAATTATAAAAGGGTGTGAACACTTATGCAACTAGGTTATTGTACCTTTTTTATTTTTCCCATTTTTCCCTCAAATGTTTCTGATTGCTTTTCACTTAATTTTTATACGTTGTAATTTCATATTGAGGGTGGAAAAAGTTCTGACATGATTTCTCTTAGTTTAATTTTTTTACTTAACAAAAACCTGCCATTTTAACAAGGGTGTGTAGACTTTTTATATCCACTGTATTCACACGCTTATTCACACCTAGGTCAATTCAGAGTAGCCAATAAGCCTACTTACATGTTTTATGGAGGTGGATGGAAACTGGAAAACCCAGAGGAAACCCACATGAACATGGGGAGAACATGTGAAACTCCACACAGACAGTAAGCCGAGCTCAGGATCGACCTGAGGACCCTGGAGCTGTGAGGAAGCAATGCTATAATAATAGTAATAAAATTTAAACAAGAAAAAGACATAAAACCAGTAATAACAATAATAGTAAATTAAGGAAGAAGGGGAAAAAAGAATGAATGTGTGTATAATTCTAGAGACATAATAAACATAAGAAAGCTAAAAGGACACAATAAGATAGATGAATGTGAAAAAGAGGTTTTAGATAGGGACAAGTCTATAGTGCATGTCCACTCTGTACCTTATATAGCATTCACACAATCCCAGCATGCAATGCTGCCTTTTATTACAGTGTCCATAATGGACAATCAATATTTTTATATATTACACTATGTATCAGAAGATTGGAGGGTACACACAAACACAGGTGAGTATGAAAGAAGGAGGTAAGAGGCAAGGAGAAGGCAAGGGCAAATAAATTTGGGAGGACACAGTACTCAAGGCCCAATGTGTGATTAAAGTTTTAGCTATTATTTAGCTCAGGATTTAGACTATGACACTAAGAATGTGCCAGTAATTCAGTCATTCAGAATGCAGACAAGCTTTCATTCACAAATATCCACTAGAGAAAAATGTAGCTACCACTGTTTGCCTCGGTACTGGATGCTGGTGCAACATAAGAATAATAAGTATACATATTGTTCATTACAAAATTGGTGTGTCGAAGAATCTCGAGTGAGAATTGTGAGCTCAGTTCTAAGCCAGAAAATTGTGATTCTCCTTTTATAATAATTAAAATAAGATTATATCAGTAAACTGAGAATTAACATTATTCACTATTTAAATTCAGATACATGTGATTAGGTGATGATGTAATACTAATTTAATAATAAAGTGACAGGTCTGTATATAAATAATATACATGTACAATTGCATGGTGGTGCAGTGGGTAGTGCTGCTGCCTCACAGCTCCAAGATCTGTGGTTCGGTCCTGAGCTTGCATTACTGTTTGTGTGGGGTTTCTCATGATGCCCTGTGATGGATTGGCCTGCTATCCAGAATGAATTCTCACACTTTGCACTGGGATAGGCTATGAATCCACCACAACCCTGACCAGGATAAAGCAGTTACTGGAGATGCATGAATGAGTTAAGAAATAGACCAGACAGATAGATTCTCTCAGAGGTTGCTGTGGTGACAGCTTGCTCAGAAGACGATTACAGGAAAACAAATGCAAAAGAGTTTGATGATTTTTCTCCCCTAATGGATCAATACTGTCATTAAAAAGTTACATCACTGGTTATACATTATAATTAAAACAACTGTTTTCCACAGCTCTGTAAATTCAGCACCTGAATGAAATGAATGCATGACCCTTTATTACAGTGATTGTGTTGTATCTATTCACTGGACTTCAGAAAATCTTGACTGAACGAATATCAAGCAAACCCAACCCAAGTTGCCACACATTATTACTGAATTACAAATGCACATCCTAAAAATACAGTCCTGCAGTGTACATAGATATTCCACTGCAGAGACGCCCATTGCTGCAATCACGCTGGCCAATTTATAGTCTCTCACAGTCACAAACCAAAGAGAAACGCTAAGTCATCTGTTTTCTTGTTGGCTCAAGACGAGAGCTGAGGAGGTGCCTTGCAGAACAAGTGGAGTGGGAGAACACTTAGCACAGGCTTACATCCAAAATGACACACTTGGAAAGGCAATATCAGAGAAGCACTTGAAGAAACAGAGACTCCATGGATTCATTATTCATGTGGTACCAAAGGCACAAAATACTACATCAACAGCTACACTGACTCTGCTTTATAAGTGCGAATATGCAAGCAAAGCAAGCAAGTCTCCATCCAGAGTGAAGGTCACATGGTGGTGGTGAAGTAGATCATTGATTGTTTGCAGTATAATTAGTCGCTGAAAAAATATTGATTAATAAAGCATGGTCATATCGAGATGTATATTGGTAATGACACACCATTCACAAGATTGTGTTGCGATATAGGCAGATCCATTTGGCACTAAAGCACACAGTAATGAAAGAAAGATGCTTAGCATTCATTTTCAGTAGGCGCTTTATCCTGGTCAGGGTCATGGGCAAAAGTAACATCAGTTCCACATGAAAGGTGTTGCAAAAGCCTACAGACCCCCCCAAATGTGGCAGTATACAGGTATAACAACATAGCCTGATAAATAAATATGAAATTATTGTATATTATTACTTACCGGTATAAATCACGTCACAAAAATGTTATTTCTGTGCATGTGCCTTGAAATATGCTAGGTTTTTGGCTCCCGAGTGGCGCAACAAAAAAGTGTTCACCCTATCATTTGGACATCGCAGAAGAGTATACTCTCTGGCCATGCTGTCTGGACGGGAGGGGTAAATATACTCTCTCTCCCCTGTCAATCAGATCGACAATAGCCAATCATGGATGCCTGTGAGCGTATGTATGCAGAAGAGGGCAAATAGCGTTTTCCTCCAAATGAGTTACTCTGACCTGTGACAACGCATGAGCAGCATTTTAAAAACATGCAGAGATTGGCGTTTCGGAGGAAGCACATTTTTGCTAATAGGGGCTATTAGTCACTGTAGTAGTAAAGTTTTTTTTGTTTTTTTTTTTAACTTTTTTAAAAAGATTGTATTTATACATTATACACTGTTATGATGTATATGATATAAGAAGGGTTTTATAATCACACTCCATACTGCATTGTAAACAGACTTCAACTTCTGATCCATGATGTGCCGTGTTTTTACGTTTACCTCTACACAATAGGGGGCGCCAGCAGGAATTTCTTCTGTCCCATTTCAGTTCAAGGGGTCTCCTGGGGTACCATCTCTACTAGGGGGACTTGGTATTACTTTTCCAACACTGTATTCATCCCCTAGCTAGTCCTTGGAGTGCTTGCTAGCTTATCTGCATGACAAAATTTGTGCTTATTCAAAAGTGCTTTTAATTTAGACACAGTGTAATAATAGTAAGTTCTTATTTATATGAACCTAATATTATAGTGTAAGGTGTAAGGAAAAAGTGAACACATTTTGTGATGTTAAACTCTAAAACTTTCTTGATAAACTAGCATGTTTGTTCATTTTTAGTGGTGACTACAAAAATTACAAAAAACTACAAAACGGTCTACAAAACTACAAAATGCTACTTAGCTCCATAACGTACAGTTAGGTCCGATGTGATCAAAGTGTAGACATTTAGGAATTACAGCCATTTTCAGCAAAGTACCTCCAATTTCAGGGGCTCAAAGGTATTTGGACAAAGTGACATAATTGTAAATATAACCATTATTTTAATACTTGAAAAATCCTTTGCAGTCAGTGACTGCCTGAAGTCTGGAGCCCATGTTCTCAAAACTCAAATTCTGAGATTCCTACCTGGAGATGCTTTGCCAGGGCCTCACTGCAGCCACCTTCGGTTGCTGCTTGTTTGTGGTACTTTGTTGAAAATGGCTGTAATTCCTAAATGGTAAATGGCATATTTTTGTGGAACCTCTTAAAATAAAGCTGAAAGTCTACACTTCGATCACATCTTGACCTTTTTTATTTCAGATCCATTGTAGTGGTGTATAAAGGCAAAATCACAAAAACTCATTTCCGGACCTAACTGTATATAAACCATAAAATCGTTAAAAGCTAGTGTTAACTTGTTCACTAGATAGATAACTGGCATATAAACTGGAATTGTCAGTATAGCCCCCCTCCACCCTTTTCAGAGGGTACCACTGATTGTAGAAATTTCAATATTTATTTAATTATTTTCTTTGCATTGTTTAACCTAGTTAAATGTTTGTAACTGACTGTATACATTTTGTGCTCCTAGGTAAGGTTAGGCAGTGGGTTAATCTGAGGTTAGACATACAATACAGCCAGTGTCTGGTGTCTGTAGCTCTCCCAAGGTGAAACTACCATGACAGATAAGCCGGGCATCCCAGTCAAAGCCACAGAGTGGAAATCGTTCCCATTGAGTCACTCTGTACCACCCAGTGAATGCTATCAGCACTGGTGTCTTCTTACATTCCAGCACAGAGATTGAAAAGGCAGAGCTAATGTTAAAGAATTTTGTCTATAATACGCTTTCATGTGCACCAGCTGACATTTTAGCAAGTAAGGGCAATAAATGTGAGCCTCTTTAACGGTAGATAAAATTAATTAACGTTTTGATAATACCACACAAAAAAATGACAAAATAAAGCCATATCATTGCCTGAGGTAAATTCCTGTCTTCCCTATTTTACTGCTAACAAATACACCTGACTTCCGATTGGTCAACAGGAAGCTCAGGATTATTCTGAAACACAAAATGATAGCCAAAATTAGTAGGAGATAAACAAACACTCTACAGCAATATTAGCTAGTCAGTTAGCTGTGTTTATCACCAAACAGAACAATCAGTGTTGATCCGGGAATGTGCAAAAACATTCTTGAAAGTGAGCTTGAGGTAATAAAGACATGGTGTCCATTAGCTTTTTCCATTTCCATGTCGTCATTGCCAATACTGTATTTGCAGCTGAGTTCCCATGAGCTTTGCATCATCCTCTGCAGTCATCCTACTGGTGGCCAGAACTATATTGTCAATGGCTGTCTTTGCTCACAATGGCACTAAATTGGCCTCCGTTGAGCAGGTTACATTATGCGTTCTAAGACACCGATCTCAACTCACGATGAAAGAATTCCTTTACAATGTGCGATTTTTGCTGCAACAACAAAATCTGGCTGAAAATCATACCATGTAAAGCCGGCATAAATTGAAAATAAACTAATGCTGGAAAGACCTGTCATGCTTCGATATCCATCCAAATGTCTCAATGATGGTGAGAGAATGGAGGAGTGAATCAGGTGCTCAGTTACAAGATGAATGAGCTGATAGGGCTCTACTGTCACACATCAAGCACCCCTATTTCCCCAAACTTTCAGTGTATTCATGGTAATGGAGTTGGCACAGTCCAATCACCTCCACACTACTTTGACACTCACACACACTCTTGTGTTGCAGCGTCTGTTTTTTCCCTGGCTGTTGCTGCTTTATTCATTATCCTGAGCAGCTATTTTGGCTCTATGGCTATTAATTTGCCAGCTGATGCCTCTTTCCAACTTATTCAATATTAATGTCATCTCAGATGACCAGACAGCTCTACTCTATCCTCAAAGCTCAGATAAGGAGACAGAGGAAGACACAGTGATTAAAAAAATTACAAAGGTACTGTATTAATAGAAAGAAAGGCAAAGAGTGATAGAGTGGGTTTAGGGGTTTAACCAAATCCCACAATCCAATCTATACCTACAACACATCTGACAAAATCTTCACATTTTAAATTATCACTCAGCAATTGCGAGGTGAGGCAATAATTCAGCAATTAACAAGAATCAGATATTAAGTCCATCTCTACTGAGGGATTTTATATGCCAAATTACGTGCATAATCAAATCAAGACCTTCTCTAAGAACACAGCACACCTGTGAATATAGATTAATAATATACTAAGCTTTAGTGAAAATTGTGTATGCCTTTGCATATAAGTAGAATATGTGTCAAAATATGCTATCGATGCTCTTAAATGGAGTGCCATAATTAAAAAAAAAAACACATCTACTTCCTGATAGGAATATTATGAAGTATCAGTAGTATCAGAAGCAGCTTGGTTAGTGTCTACTTGCTGGCAATGAGGCTAGTGATGAAAAAACTGAAAATCAATCGCTACATTTTAGTCAGATTACACTTGCACTACTTTTGTAACTCTTTTAACTGTTGCTAAAAAGATCATAGCTCAAATCTCAACAGGAAATATCTGTCTGGTGGTGTTCGCCATTTAGACACTAGAGAAAAGGTCAGTCATATGTCAGGTATGTTGGAGAAAATCTGTATTTGACATATTCTTGTTTGAATGAAAATCTAGCTAGGATTTGAATGTTTTGCTTTGGTCTCAAACTCACAAGGAACAAATCCATCCATCCATCCTCTTTACCACTTATCCTACACAGGGTCAGGGGGGAGCCTGGAGCCTATCCCAGGGGACTCGGGGCACAAGGTGGGGGACACCCTGGACAGGTGCCAGCCCATCACAGGGCACAATCTCACACACACACACAAACACACTACGGACAATTTGGAAATGCCAATCAGCCTACAACACATGTCACTGGACTGGGGGAGGGAAACCAGAGTACCTAGAGGAAACCACTCAGAAGCACTGGGAGAAGCACGGGGGAGGCAGGATTCAAACCCCTAACCCTGGAGGTGCGAGGCAACAGGGATAACCATTAAGATACAATGCCTCCACCACTATAACTCTCTCTAAAAAAAATAGTCAATCAGAGGATCAGCAGCCATGAAATGCGCTAAAGACAGAGAAAGAGGAAGAGCGAGAATGTAAGAGAGCTTGTTTTCAGAAGAAGGAAAAAGAGGCATGCAATGGGGAAAATTCTGACTAATTATGTAGTTATGTAGTCAAATAGACAAACAGAATGATTATGAGTTGTTTTGCATTATTACTACCTGAATGATGGAAAATGTCTAATCCATTGATTCAGAACAAGCTCACAACAGGAAAACCTCAAATTTGCAGTGCTCCAAGGATTAGAGGCTACTGGGAATGCATAATGATTTAAAAAATACTGTATGTAAAAGAATTACAAATTAGTACATTTAGTTTGAAGTGTTTAAATAATACCTGATTCAAAGTAGACATGTACAGTTTGCACTTCACGACCTCAGTATTATACATATCTGATTGAGGAGCCATTTTGAAATACAGGGCCTCTAGATTTTGACATTGCAAAACTCTCCAATTATAGCTTAAGACCTACATATTAAAGCTGATATTTCATATTTCATACTACATATTTACACTTCTAAAAGTCTGACACACTTAGAAAGTGGATTTATGGACACAGGCCAAACAGACAGAACCTTATTCATCCGGAAGCTCAAATACTGTTTGGTTTTACAAGGTTCTATCTGACGATTTGTCTAGAAGCAACCTTCATTCTCAGTAAATAAATAATAAACGGTTTACACTAAGCAGAGATAGACCTTTAAAGCATATTAAGTATGACCATATATGCTTTTTTTTTTTTGGAGTGTATTCTATAAGTTTGCAAATGCAAGACACTTCACTTTTGTAAATCTGAAGTTGTTTCTAAACAAGATATCTAAAAATTTCATTTTTAAATATTTAACAATAAAGTCAACAAAGCCACAGTTACACTATAAGAGCTTATTAAGCATGCTGAACATAGCCAACTAATTATTCTAATGCTACCTAACATTAGTTTTCCGTGATGCTGAAAACATTTTTTTACTCTCACAAAATATGACAGACGCTTATGAAATGGATTTATTTTAAGTGTGTAATGTTTGAGATGGAAAAGCTTTCTGTTAATTTAATTAACATTAACGCGAGGGAAAAAAAGAGCATTACTGATATATAGTAAATGACATGTAAAGAATAACACAACAGTCTGTGCTGTTATACAAAGATAACCCACCCCAAAATGGATTTTTTTCATAATCCACCCCAAAATGGATTATTTTCGTAAAAAAAAAATCTGAGTTGTGTTATTCTGCTTGTATCACAGAGATCTGCCAATGATTCAAATTTTTTTCATTTATTAATGAATGACACATTGTGCTTTTTAAATGTTTACAGTTACATTTGATCTTATGGAACATCTGCAAACAAGTTCGTTCCTGCCTCTCCTGTAAACTCTCTCTCTCTCGAAGTCAATAAGACAAAAAACAACAACAACAACAAAAATACGCAGCTGTCCTATTACTGAGAAACTGGAAAGCATTAACTCTTCTGTCCTGAAGACTGTCTTGTGTCTGGTACAAAGCTCCGGCACCTGATACTCCCTCCATAAATGTTAAATAAGCCTCCTCCTAACAGCTTCACTGCATCAACAAATATGTTTTTTTCTTTGTCAAACAACAAGACATTTTGTTAAACCTGTTTATTATTAGCCCTCAGATTATGTGGAGCTTCCACCATACAAGCCCCTGTGTAAGAGCTATAACACATTAGAACAAGTGCAGTAATATAAACTTATCTTTTATGTTACAGCCGGAACTACTGTCAGAGCTGCTGTTATAAAAAATTAACGCAAGGTAAATAAAACACTTCACACCATTGTTGTTGATTATTTTCCTATAACAGCATGACCTGTCATGTTTTATTACTTACTTAAATATTCTTTTCTTTTCTTCTTTTCTTATTCTTTTCTCCAGCTTCAAAATTAAGACCAAGCTTTTCCAGGTATTCCGACTAAAGTGCAAAGGGCCATTATGCCCCTTCTTTTTACAGCATTCATTTATATTGAAATCTCTATGGGAAATCTCTCTGAATGAATATGGAATGAAAGAATGAAATGAAAATAAATGAGTAAGATCAAGGTGGAGTCCTGACAGTACCTGAAACGCTGGTAATAATTCTACAGTAAGAACATACGATCAGGCTTCTCTCATTCTCTGCTATTTGCTAAAAATAATGTATACCCGGAAACAGTCCGCTTCAACATTTCTTTGTGAATGCAAGCCCTGAGGATATTCTCTACTACTGTAACAGGAAAAGCACTCAGTGTTGCCTGCAAATGAAATGAAATATGAAACTTGGTTTTTAATTTTGTATTATTAAACACCTGGAAATCACTGCAGAACTAAATCAGCTAAAAGTGACTCACAGGGGCAATATGGTAGATGCAACTAATAATATGCCTCTTTTAGCGAAATAACTACATTGAAAGTTCACGGCAATCAGCAAAGGTAATAAACAAATATTCATGTTGAGTCACATTTTCTCTCAGAGGTATTGCCATGGAAACAGGATAATCTAGCTCATGACATCCATTTGCCAGCTGTAGAAGTCACTTTTCACTTCAGAGGCTGCTTCTGTGGTGACTTTTTGAGCAAGGTCTATGGTGGCTCATTAGCAGTCATCTAACCTTTTGGCTATAAAGCTGGGTCATAATCCTAGACCTTGGAACAAGCCAGACTGCTTCAAAAATAAAATAAATAAATCAATCAATAAATAAAGGATGAATCAAAGCTATACCCCCGTGAGCACTGTTCCTCCAAAACACATGACCCCAACTTCACTGTGTGAGAGGGCAGGAGAAGGGGCCAGAAAGGAATCACCCCCTCTTCATTACCCTACCTCAGCCCTTATCCCAGCCCCACTAATCCTATTAGTATTATTTCAGAGGCCCATACTGCTTAAAACTACGGACATTCTTTGAGTACAATCCCCCATGTATGTAACCAAAGTTTCCCTCCGTTTGGCCCGGGATGTTGTGGATATTAGCTGCTTTCAAGAATAATAAAATAAGGAAAAATGTTATATCAGTGCTACTACGTACAGGTTTTGTAACAACACGAGAAAGCATCCAAGGATGCTAGCTTCATATTTACAGGGAATATTAATTCTGCAAGGGAAATCTTTTAAGCCCTCAATGTATGTCAAGTATGCAGTAAAGCTGCACTTTTAACTGCTTGAATTGGGTAACAGGCAGAACTGAACTTTAAGATCAAGCCCAAGAGGAAAACTCAGCCTTATGCTGAAAGGGTACCAGAACTTTTCAAACATAACAAGTCTCACTATTAAAAAAATATTTGATTTCTAAAAATGCATTTGTCAAGAAGCTAAAAAAAGATGTCTTGTCTACTAGAATAGACTAGCATTAGTCTGCAAAATAATTCTGATGTAAGTGTTATCACTTATGTTTCTAAATGACGCTGAACGTTTACGCTGCTTAAGTCCTCTGATAATCCATCGTTTGGTCAGAGTAATGGAATGAATAAGTATGACATAAGGTTTTTAGGTCTCACTATCAGGCAGAATCATTCTGTTTGACAAATTTACCACACCCAAAGATGCTATAGATGGGAATTTTACACAATTATAAAGCCACTTCAAGCAGTACTTGAAGGTCATCTTTACACATACATATGTTTCTAGATGGGTTTTTCACAAGCTTGTCAAAATACAGTGCATGTATTTAATAATAATACATCATTGAAAATCCGACATTCCCTTGAGAGACACTTCCTTTGTATTTTAAAACAAATATCAAGCTAAAGCACTATTACTCATTTAATCTGGATGCTCCCAGGCCTGTAAAGACATGTAGGGGACACCTAGATGAACTGCGAACTCAAAAATTGACCAGTCCCGTTCTTTTTATTGTGGTGAGGACTGAGGATTGGCATGTGTGTGAATAATTCATACAGGAAAGCGGTGACTGACATGGAGAGGCTGTGGCCAAGGAATTTCAGGAATCTCCTATGTACACACTTCATGCTTCATCAGTCTGTGTCTTCCCTCCTCCCTGCTTCCCCCTTTCCCCCACTCCCTTGTTATCTTCCCCAATCATTCTCTCCACCCCATTCTAATAGCCGTAATGAGCCACAGCACCAATTTGATGCTTATATGCTTTTTTTTTTCTGTGGAGATCAGCATCAAGACCTTATTGCAACATCCTTTAGTACACCTGCTACATCAACTCAAGCAAAAATACTTCAAAAAAATCATATGTTCCAGGGTGTCAAATATACCCAAAAGGTCTCACCTAGTAGAAGTCACTAGATTTCTGTTATAAATTTGAAGACGTTGCCCCACTTAGTGGCTTCATTAGTTCTACTGAATGGTGGGACTCTCCCAGGCATTTACTCACAGCTGCCAGTTTATAAAGACTGACACTCTTACAATAAGAGAATTCCTCAGTGGTTCTGCTTGGAGCTTTCCCTAACAGAGAATAAAGTTCTTACAGTTCTAAGTAATCAGTGAATATATTCATATGATGCCATGAAACGTTTTAAGCTCACATGACAGACATTTCAATCTGAAGGTGTGTATTGGTGTAAAACTGGGTGTAAAAAAGGTCCCCAGATGAGTCCAGTTAACTTACTAGTACTAGGCCACTCAAAATAACCTGGGTACCTAAAAAAAAAAATTTTTTAAAAACCTGGAAACATGGCTATGCATTACTGAAGACTACAGCCTGCTCGACTGTCTGCCTTGAAGAAACTTGCTTCAGAGGCAACTGGAAGCAGTTAATGCCGTGTAGCACAGCATTTGCAGGAAAACACGGAAAAAATGTGTTGTTTTCAGTTCAGGCTGCTGCTTTTTCCTGTCTGCTGGCTAAGGATGTGGTGGTGCAATCCAGTCCAGCAAGGATATAGGGTATTTATGCATTGGCCAAATCCTACACCATGCTGTAACACGTCATGGTACTATACAGACTAAGGATATACATAGAACATACTGAACCAGGAAACACAGAAAGTAGGGAATGCGCATGCAACATGCTTATTCGTTGTGTCCTAATGGTTATTCCCAAAAAGCCAGTGGGAAAAACCTTTCCAGATAAGAGCTGAAGGACATTCTCACAAGTTTGCTGCTTCATTTGACCACAGTTACCTCATCAGTAGGAAGCCCAGTTACAGATTTTTACGAGACTCTGACCTCTTTTGACACTTGAGTGATGCCAAACTGAGTCAGAGGCTATGGCACAGGACAGCCGATGAGTTTTCATGCCGTGTCTGGCCTCTATGACAGTGACGTTACCCAGATTTACATAAGTGATGGACAACAGATCTGCCACCATCCTATTCATTACCACTGGGTAAGAAATGTGGTGTGTGTCACTCAAACATTTATAAGGTATGCATTTCAGGTCACCAAAAAAGCACTCATGACAGCTTGACACTGACTTTAGCTGGAAGACCCATCTTTGAAGAACACCTGTAACCACTATTCAAAACATACAGATCTCTTTGAAGGAAAAACTGAACACATTGTCAATGGAATTTGCAGACATCTGGTGTGATTAAATTTATCACTGAGGACAGAGAAGGCAGGTAAACTTTACATCCAGTTCAACTTGGAATTTTGCAGTGTCATTTGCTTCGTCAACCAACAGCACATTTGTTGTGTTGACCTCTGAAGGAGCAGTCCTTTATATTACAGTGCGTAATATTCAAAATAGAGGAAGTGCTTATTTTAACAGTGTGCAGGCATGAGATTTTATATAAAACTTTCCAATCAGACTATAAATTATTCCATCAAAAGTGGCAACATGTTAGGAAGTCCACTGGAAGGCTGAATCAGTTGATATCATTCTTTTTTTTTTTTTTTTTTTTTTTTTTTTTTTTAAATGGTAGCCTAGCTAGCTTGGAAAGGTTGCCAACAATGTCCCAATGTACAACACTTCAGGTATGTATGCAAGACTTTTTATAAATTTATTAGATTTATTAGCCCTCAGTTAATTTAAGATTTAGGTTTTTAAAAAGATGGCAAAACCTGGCAACAACTAGAATGCAAGTGACTACTACATTGCTAATTGCACCAAAACGAACGACTTTCTTTTGGTCTCGTCTAGGTCAAGCTAATTTCACAAACTGCAAAACTTTTCTAGTGTGACTGCAGCTTAAGAATGGATTTCCCAAAATCCCCCAGCTATATAGTATATGGTCTATATAGTAATGGTACTGCATATGGACAATTACATTTCAGACAATACAGCAATTAACCTGTCACATCCAAATATACTGTATGGGTTAAGCATGAGAAGACTCCTGACATCCTCTTAATGTGGTCAACAACACATGTTTTCCATCTTGAACACTTGTCCCTGTGAAAAGGTCTTGCCGTCGTTTGCCCTTGGTGAATCCAATGCCCTCCTCCACCTCTCAAACAGATTTCACATGCTTTTAAGCTCAAGAGTGACACTGACACTGAACAAGTTGTCAGCTACATATGTCATTGGCTTGCCACTTGACCCCAACCCCCAACCCTCTCCCAAATTCCTATTGGATAAACCAGCAGGGAATTGTCCTGTAGAACAAAGCTGATGTTGGGGGGGTGTTCTCTTAAGGGCTTTGCAGAACATTCCTGATCACAATGGTCTCTGAAAGCCAAGACTTTTAATTACCCAGTGCTCCTAAACCTTTACTGTTTTACTGGGTGATTAGGAGGACAAACTCTGCTCACCAACGGAGATTCTTTTATGAAAGAGTGCCTCACTGCTGGCGTCACAATTTAAGAGAGTCAATCCAGTGTTTGGAACTGAATATCAACGAACCACAGGCTAGTTGGATTCAACTTTCAGTATCCAGTCATAATTAGCCAGAGTAAACAAAATTCCAATGTTCTATGTTCTTCAAATGGCAGTTTTTGTCCACTCAGGCCATTCTGTCAGTTTGTAAAGACAAATGGTCACCAGTCAAAAGTCAGTATGAAAATACGTATCTATCTAGGGTGTCCAACTGTCAGTTGGTTGAATGTCCATGTACTAACACACCTACTAAGCCTTGAAATCTAACAGCTCTATCAAGGAAAATTTAAGAAAGCTTAATTAGCCAAAATGTTTGGCATCCATTGTTAGCTACAAAGCTATCATACCTAACAAGTAAGGCTAATTTTAAAAATTAGATGTCTACCAATTAGCCTTATGTAAACCAAAATGAACATGCCCAAAAAAATCATTAAGCACTTGTTTCAAACCACTGGGTATGTGATGCAAATTGTGCATAAACAACATAAAATTTGACAGAATAATTCCAAATTTAGTCGTATGTCTAAATTTATACACAGTACATAGTACAAGTACAAACATATAAATCGTATTTAGTAGATCTGGATTCAAAATGGCTTGCACTTCTGATTTTAGCTGTGTGATATGGTCAGTTTACAGTCAATGTTTATAGATTACAGTATATTTTCTACTGTCTTACGCAAAGTCTGTTATTGTGCATTACTATCTGTCATTATGCATAAGATGCATTATGCAAGTGTGGCTTGAGGACTTCGTATCAAAATGCAGTTTAGAAAATGAATTTTGAATATGAAAATGAAAATGTCTGGGGGGGGGGGGGGGGATTCCAAAGGGGGAAAAAAAAAAAACATCCTTTAACTGTAAAGATTTGGCTGCGTTACAGCAGAGAAATCACCAGGCTGTGGAGTTGGGAATCCCTGCACTGTAGCATAACAGAATAAGACATAGTGTAAGAAAGCCTGGGACACAACAGTATAGTAAGTAAAACCTCGGGAACTTAGTGGTGCCAGAGTGCGTAGTGGTTCCAGTGGAAATATCCAGTCTAGTCATCGTATTGCACATAAAGTCAGCGATATCATACATATATCAGTGCAAAGATTTTTGTTTAGCTGATTTTCTAATTTCCTCTTCTATAGCTATAGAAGCTATAGAAGTCTAGTCTTTGCATCATCCTGTGGTGATAAGAAAAGCAATGCACTGCCTGGCTGTGGAGTTGGGAATCCCTGCACTGTAGCCTGACAGGATAAGACACACTGCAAGAAAGCCTGGGACACAACAGTACAGTAAAACCTCGGGAACTTAGTGGTGCCAGAGCGCCAGGGATTGAGTTCCAGTGGAAATTTCCAGACTGGTCATTGTATTGCACATAAAAACAGCGATATCATACAGAGGGAATCCTTTAGATTTCCAGCCAAATGCAAAGCGACATGTTTATAACCTGGGCAGTTCATAGAATCAGGGCAAAACTCGCATGGACCGCTTGCCTACCTGATACTAAGATGTGGAAATGGATCAGAGACGCCGGGCGCGTGGCATGATGCGGGTCCGCTATGGATCCTCTCAGTCCTGAGAATAGGAGAGAAGAAAAGTTGGAATGGTTTGAGTGCGCCTCCTTCGTGGATGTTGCGTCAAGTGCCTACAATGCAACATGTGTTGTGTGTGTATGTGTGTGTGTGTGAGAGAGAGAGAGAGAGAGAGAGCGAGCGAGCGAGAGAGAGATTGATCAAACATTGCAACATGTCTGCATTGTATCCTGTTAAATGGCATTCAGGTCTCTTGTCTGTGGCTCGGTTTATCTGACGCCAGCAGCACAGCGTCACTGAGCTGTCCTCTCGTGCTGCAGACCCATAAAACCGATTCTTCTTGTCCGTTATCAGAGATCTGCTGCTGTCATTCCGCGTGCTGTCAGGTCTCCCAATCCGACATACCGCGACAAACCCATTTCCAGTCAGGAATAAGAGTATTTAAGAGGATTTCTGGGGCTTACCTCTGTGACTGGCGCTTGTGGTGCGGCGGAGTCTCAAAGCGCCACCGCCACCGTTACACCAGTCGCGCGCACCGGATCCTCGCGCGTCACATGAGCGCGCGCCACCGCTCATTCGAGCTCGCTCTACCGAGACGTTTACCGGAGACTGGGTTTATCATTCCAGCGGCTGGGAGAGCCGGAGAGCGCCGCTTGTGTCGCCCACCTTGATGCGGAGCAGCGGGTCGGTGGGCGATGATCAGCGATTCAGTGCAAGTAAGGCGCTTGGTGTCGGTCACTCCGGTGGCGCTGAGAGCATATTCGGCTTGCACGAGCTCGGAATTTTAATGAGCACCTATCGCTGCAGCAGCAGTTTTTTTTTTTTTCTTGCTTGGGTCCTGACTCCGATTAGAAGCTCGGTCGATTACAGCATGAACTGTTCTGTTAGATCAGTGAAGGCACAGAAAGAATAGCAGAATACCAGAAGAATCCCAGAATCCCAGGGTGCACAGCTGTCTGTATAAGTCTGTAAGACAGTGTGAGGTGTGTGTGTGTTTTTTTTTTTGTGTGTGAATGCTTACACAATGATGGCAGACATCATTTTCTCTGTCACAATAAACACAGTGTATATTTCTCATCTTTTCTGCTTTTCTCCTTTCCTCTTTTTTCACTGCAAAGATTGTTGTTTAGTTGATTTTCTAATTTCCTCTTCTACAGCTATAGAAGCTATGGAAGTCTAGTCTTTGCATCATCCTGTGGTGATAACAAAAGCAATGCACTGCATGTCTTCCTCAGACCACCTTGCAATTTGGCTGGATTTCTTAAAAAATAAATAAATAAATGACCCTAGCCACCAGATGTTTCAAAAGTGTTATTCATTTTTATTTTTTGGTAGACTTTTACTCAAGTAGGCACATCAATCTTTCCCAAACAAAAACAAGATAAAGTGGAAAACCAACTAAAGAAACTAACTTTTGACCATGCAAGCTTGTATTGCAAATATCATATTTAATGTGTTACAGCTCCATGCAGGAGCTTAACAGCCAATGTCATCAGATGCACCATTTAAAAGACAAAATAAAAAAAAAACTTTTCAAGGAAATGCAGTTCTCTAAATTTGAATATAAGTTTGAAAGTACACAAAGGATACATGGAAAACCTATGCATATCCTAGAATAAGCCTTGATGGAGGACCTCAAGTGCAAAAAGCATGTGTTCACGTATCTATTGGTTACAACAATAAAAAAAAAAAGCACTTGAGACCAAAATAATGGTTGAAAAATGAGTCTTGACATCAGTATATCATCATCATCAAAATTAAACATGGTTTAATGCTGCAATATTTCAATACTATTACGGAATGACAACACCACAGTGGTGTTTTACATCATCGACCAAGGGGGCACAAATTGGGAAGGGATGCTGTGGCTGGGCAGTAAGCTCTAGAAGTGGACTTTCTTTTTGGGTATATCTTTTGTCTTCAAAGATACCTATCTATCAGTCCTGTGCCTGGAGATTGGCAAATTGGCAAGGAGGTAGTTCAGTTGATGTGGATCAGCAGAGGTTGATCCGTTCGACAATTCACTGTCCAAAATGTTTCATGGACAATGGTTCATGGACAAAAGCTTTGGGCCAGAATGGACTGCTACATGATTGCCTCAATCTAGTGTTGTATATCTGCTGTGGTTGCCACTGCGGTGCATCCAACAGACTATGTCTTGCTGATAATGATGTTACTGGCAGGCCTTCCATTCCTCATCCAGCAGACCAGTAGCCACAGTAGATGGCACACCTTGAAATTATGCGTCTGGTTTCTGAAAATTCAGAGTTCAAACACATCACTCTGTGGCAGAACTCGGCATTACTGCCAAAGATACTGGCACTGCAGCCAATCGATCTATCTGCCCTTGTGCCCAAGCCAGCCCTGTGCAGAGTGAAGGTTCTCAAGAACTCTGTGGGAAACCACCAGCAGGTCACTGACACAGCTGTGCGAGTGTGCTTTGGGGAGTACCATAAAGGGGCTCTGCTGTTTAAAGACAGGTTAGCTTATTGAATAAAGGAAGTGATCGTGCAAACAAACTTGAATGCAAGTCAAGAGGTGACTTCTTTCATTAATTGTCATTCAATGTAAGCTATGGCTACATTCTAGGTGGCAGTAAGAGGAGTGTCTAATGTCTGGCTCGTGGACATTTGTGAAGCAACAACATGAGGCTTGAGCTTGGGGAAATTATTCTCTCAGGTAACCTAAAGGGAAAGTAGGTATAGCAGGCTTAGTAATTATTTGAGATTTGGCAGAGATTTATCTGAGGTCTTCTGCCTGTGAGCCAAGCTAGCTACATTCTTAGAAAAACGGGTTCCTCAAGGGTTCTTTGATACTATATATTTATTTATAAAACAGTTAGTTCTGGTACACTACGTTGATTAGTCAAGCAGCGTTCAAAGAGTGCTGATACTTACTATAACAGCACTGGGATATCTCACACAGATGCTATAACTCCACTTGTCTGTGATCGCTACATAAAATTCCAATTCTAGCAATAGTTCATTACCTTGAAGGTGTTACTATTACGAGCTGTCTGTCAGTCTGTGCATTACATGGCAACATGCAACACTCTATCCAGCTGTGGCTTCTTTGGTAAATATTTCTATTGACAAAGCAAAAATAAACAAGATATTTGAGATGTTAGATCAGAATTTCAGCTTTCATTTCCAGATCTGGACGTGTTAAACAACTTAGAATATGGCATCTTTTGTTTGAACACACCCATTTATCAAGTGATGAAAAATATTGGAACATGTGACTGACAGGTATTTCTTGTTGCCTCTGAATGTCTACTCTTGGTTTGAGCTCTGGGTTTCACCTGTGAAGACTGCATTTGTTGTTAAAAAGGATAAACGGACATGAAGACCAGAGAGATGTCGGAGAAAATTGGGAAAATCGATCAGAGCCATTGCATAAGCATTGGGCATAGCCAAGACAACAATTTGGAATGTCCTGAAAAAGAAAGAAACCACTGGTGTGTGTTCCAGACAGTAAACAGGTCGGTCAAGGAAAACAACAGAAGTTGATGACAAACTTTGTGAGAGTTGAGAAGAAAATCCCCAAAACAGTCAGTAACATCACCAACAACCTCCACAGGGCAAGGTGGGAAAGGTATCACAGTCCACCGTCTGAAGAAGCCTGGAAAAGCATCACAAAACAAGAATGCAACAGTTTGGTGATGTCAGTGGATCACCAGCTTCATGCAGTTTTTGCAAGCAAGGGATATGCAACCAAACATTAAGTGTTATTTACTTTAAGATTATCTGTTCCATTACTTTTGCTCACCTAAAACTGGCTGGTCTGCCAATAAAGGTGCCATGTTCTAAGGTGTTTAGCACATCTAGATGTACAGTAAATATGAGGAAATGATAGCTGAAATTCTGATCGATCATCTCATTAATCTTTCAATCCCAAACCCAAAGGTCTTCAGTGTATAGCAAAGACAAAAGAATTGACCTTGCCGTTCCCATACTTTCAGAGAGGACCGTTTATTAAATAAAAGACAAGTGTCCGATTTCTCATTTCTCCTTACTTTCTTGGAGACTCACTTTTTTAATACTCTAATTTTCCCCATGTTTTTTTTTTTTGTTGTTTTTTTTTTTTACATTCAGCATTATTTTAGCATTTAAAATGTAGTTTGAAGTCATTGTTATATTATTAATATAATATTTTAAATATATTATTACGTATTATTTTACCTGTGCTTCATAATAAAATGTATTTAATTCATGATATATGTATTTATTATTCATTTTACTCTTTAGGTTTCTAATGTCTAATGTAGTAATCTCAGACAGACACACGGATGGACAGACAACCAGAAAGCATAATTTCTCCATGATCTAGTGGCGGAGGCATAAAAATTATCATTGCCATTATTTCGACTCCTTTTTGCTCGTAACAGAGGTATTTATATGTAGTTTTAATCTTGGCCTGAAACCATATAAAGACTACCTTTACCTATTAATTAGGATGCAGTTTTAAGAGAGGTCTTGCTTTTAATTTGGGTCTTTATCCCTACAGTTACCAATTCCCCATATACCAATGAATGTCAGCTTTATCATTAAAATTGAAAGTTGAAGGGAAGCACAGTGGAGCAGCATGGGTAACATTGCCTCCTCACCACTCCAGGGACCCCAGTACAATCCTGTGATCGAGTTACTGTCTGCAAGGGGTTTTGAATTGTTCTATATGTGTCTACATGGGTTTCCTCTAGTTTCATCATGGGAATTCATCCCACCTCCCAAAATCATGCCAGTAGGTGGGATGGCTACAGTACGTTAAATTGGCGGTAGGTGTGAATGAGTGTGTAAATGTGTGTGCATAATGCCTTGTAATGGACTGGCATCCTATACAGGGTGTATTCCCGAATTGCACCCCATGTTCCTGGGATTGCCATCAGATTGCACCATGACCCTGACGACATGGTTATAGCCTAATGTGTCACTAATGAAAATCATAGTTGCCAGACCTGACATCATTATGCTAACATTAAAAAAAAAAAAAAAAAAGTACAAAAATCATACATTAAGGTTTATCTTAATATGTACACATGCAGTATAAGCACAGCATGCCCTAGTATCCCTAGTAAGCCCACAGTTACAAAGGCTGATGTATTTAGTAAATGAAGCATAACAGCAGGGGTCAAACCAACCTACTGACTGTCACCTTGAACGAATCCAATTAAACTCGACCACAACCCAGGCAACAGGGCACGCTGTAGCCCAGCACGCCGCAGCCTAGCCTACTGATTTAGTTTTAGTGTTAGGATTCAGTCTGTGCAGGGTCACTGAAATTTAGTGTTTATACTGAACAGTGTAACTCTTCAAGTACTGTTTATTGTGGTAAAGCAGGGGAGTGTCATATAATTTACGCATTTATTACTTTGCATATTATTGTGCAGTGTAATGTATGCCAATTGCCCATTTGCTTAAGACTTAAAATCAGACTGAATCACTGCCTCCTAAATGTGATGTACAGCTCCCTCTTCTGCACAACAGTGGTAATCCAAGCATTATCCAGCAGTCATGTCATATCAGCCCATTTATCCTATATGAATACTCAGCCCTGAAACACATTAAATTTGTTTATATTGAAATATTTGTTATGTCTTTAGCGAAGCACAACTGTGTTGAACAAGGAAGCCACTATTAGCAAGTTGAAGCTTTGGATCCTGATCTGTTTGAGCAGAGTGTCTAGATGAGGTGCTGAGAGAGCTAGACAGACTAAAGCACTGCTGTATCGGTGACTTTAGATAGAAATGAAGCAAGGACTAACACCCATTGGTGCTACGGGACTATGAAGCACTATGATGCAAAGTGAAAGAAAATCACATATCGATGAAAGCAGTTTAATCCAAAAAAGTTAACTCAGAATTCACTCATAAAATAATTCTCTTGCACATATTGATTAGAAATATTTTGATATACGAGTCATTCAGGATGGATTTTGATTTTTTGGGTGTTTTCTTGCATGTTTTTAGGACTGTCAGCAGAGAGTTCAAGAGTATGAGCATCTGAGAGTACATTTTGTTGAATCCGAAAGCTGTTTTACAAACGTAGGTGAGGTCAGGAGAACTAGGGTGTGGACCACGTCACGTTTGAAATGAAGCCGTTCCAGGGCTGGGTGTCAAATAACATGACTGTTTCAAGCTTCACAATGGGATATTGCGGTATGCAAATGAGACTGAATGCCTTCATATGTTGGACACAGTCCTCTTGTTTTAGCTGTGTTGTGGTACCATTAGCCTATCTTTGTACAATAAATTACATATTTCTCTCTCATTCAAGTATGTAAGGCTTTAATGATGATGCATAATGATAAAGCATACAGATCTGACTACACAACTTTGATGAGTAAGGGCCAATGCACCTCTATGTTACACATTTAATGTTCATTAGTAAAATAGAGGTACACTGGCCCTTAAACATCAAAGTTGTGCACAGTCGAATCTGATCATAAAATGAGTGTATGCAAAGCCTACTGACAGGTTCTTTGGCGTATCTGACTTACGTTAGAGTGCTTGTTTATTTCATTGTCAATAATTACAGCAAACATAGATATGTCAAGCAGTATAAGTAATAATAAAAATTAAATAAGTTTCTGTAATTCTTGAAACATTTCTGAAACTGTCTCTTTACAGCTACATGAGTCCATTCATTTGTATAAGGACAGGATTTCACATCCGTTCCTTTTCTGAACAATTTCAAAAGAGAACATCTGTATTTGCAGCAATCTCAGATGCAAGCATCTGTAACTTTACTGAAATGTATTTTCTATCCCCTCAATTTATTTCCTTCCTTGCACCCTGGATAGCTATAGTCCACGGAATGCTTTCCTTTTAATCACTCACTGCTGCAACACCTGCACAAATTAGGATACATTATATAGTAGGCATATGACATAAATAGGATTAGCAGATGTGAGCTTGTTTCCAAACAGTTAAAATATCAGCTGTGCTCAAATCACAGCTTGGTTTAATGAATCAGATGGAGATTCGCTAATATGCCATTCCATCCATTCACATCTGTGCTTGTTTCCATGCAACTCTGATGAATGAGAGCCATTCAGTTGTGGACTTAGTAAATGCAATGTAGTACCAAGACATTCGTGGACACTATTTTTAGTAGAAGTGCATTTATTGTCATTAAACAAAACAAGTATATAATTATGTTAACAGTTATAATTCACATTTAACTGACTTATCTTTGAGCTAAAACTGATTTCACCTAACTCTGCTCTTCTTCGCAGAGGATGTGTCCCCTGAGACCTTGCGCTTGCGTGAGGGGGTGTTCTGGCATTGGTTTGAGTTTTCAGGAAGCCCATTCTCCGCTGCTCCGGGAAGATAATATGCATCCATTGGTGGTGAGGGTTCCTGAATGGAGGAAAAGGAAGAAGCAACAATGAATGTTTTCCATAGACTCTAATAAAGCAATAAGCCATGACAGGGCATGCATTACAGTTATTTTAGCATGGGTAAAGGTGTTCTTTGGTAAAACACAAAATGGAGTAAAAACCCCTTACACCCATGATAAAAATCACATGGTGGCTCATTGGTTAGTCACTGTTGCCTCGCCCCTCCGTGGTTGGGGGTTCGATTCCCGCCTCCACCCTGTGTGCACGGAGTTTGCATGTTCTCCCTGTGCTTTGGGGGTTTTCTCCGGGTACTCCGGTTTCCTCCCCCAGTCCAAAGACATGCATTGTAGGCTAACTGGCATTTCCAAATTGTCCGTAGTGTGTGCGATTGTGCCCTGTGATGAGCATTTTACAACTGCTTTAACAAATGCTCATCAGATTTGAGGACCAAAACAATCTGTTTTATAGATTGTGGGTTTTTTAAAGAATAAAAATGGCCAGCTAATGGGGAGTTCAACAGCTACTGGATTAGATGCTGATATGTACATTAGGGCTGCATTGCATTAAAGTCAGAGAAACCTGAAAAACTGAAACCAGTTTTGAACAGCCTTGCAGGTTTGTAAACAAGAATAAGACAATACTTGATTTTGATGCAAAGCTTACCAGGGGTAGAAATATGAAATATGGTGCAAATATCCTGGAAACTGCATTTCTGACCTGCATTAGGTAATCGGCAATGTACTCAGGCCTGAGGCATTTAACTCCATGAGCCATGGCCTCAGTCACATCCACTCTGACATCATTTGGTCCCAGCCGGCTGAAGTCTGCGAAGAGATGAGTGGTTTCCTTATACAGAGAGGGAGATGGGCTTGGCAATACCTGTACACAGATGAAGATATATAAACTTTTAGAATGCATTAGTAGGAGAAAAAAAAAATTGAGTAAACGCTTTAATAAAGGCTTGATAAATGAACATGGCAAAACAATTTGTATGATGGGATTATACTAATTATAGTCTCCTCCGAAAGTATTGGAACAGCAAGGCCAATTCTTTCGTTTTTGCTATACGCTGAAGACGTTTGGGTTTGAGATCAAAAGATGAACATGAGATGATCAGAATCTCAGCTTTCATTTCCTGTTATTTACATCTAGACGTGTTAAACAATTTAGAACATTGCACCTGTGGTGGAACAACCAATTTTCAGATGAGCAAAAGAATTCAAACAGATAGTAAATTCAAACAGATAGTAAATTAAAGTAAATAACAATATTTGGTTGCATATCTCTTGCTCGCAATAACTGCATCAGGTGATCCACTGACATCACCAAACTGTTTATTCTTCTTTTATGATGCCTTTCCAGGCTTGTACCACAGCTTCTTTCAGTTGTTATTTGTTCTGATGGGTCTCTCCCTTCAGTCTCCTCTTCAGGAGGTGAAATACACGCTCTGACAATGTTTCTGTAGACTTCTGAATTCTTTCTACTGCTACCATCATGAGTTCCATCTTCACTACAGATTAGTGAGCCTGTTCCAGAAGCAGTTTTGCAAACCCAAGCCATGACACTACCTCCACCACACCTGACTGATGAGCTTGTATGTTTTGGATCATGAGCAGATTCTTTCTTTCTCCACACTTTGGCCTTTCCATCACTTTGGTAGAGGTTAATCTTGATTCCAGAACTTTTGTGGCTCATCTCTATATTTCTTTCTGAATTCTAAGTTGGCCTTATTCTTACTGCTGCAAAGCGTTTTGCATCTTGTGCTATGGCCTCTACATTTACATTTATGGCATTTGGCATCTGGCATAAATTTACATTTATGGCATTTGACTCTGTATTTCTGCTCTCAAAGTCTTCTTAAACATTGGATGGTGATAACCTTCACCCGTGCCCTGTGGAGGTTGTTGACGTCACTGACTGTTTTTGGGTTTTTCGTCACAGCTCTCACAAAGTTTGTCATCAGCTGCCGTTATTTTTCTTGGCCAACCTGTTCCATGTCTGGCTGTTAGTACACCTGTTTCTTTCTTTTTCAGGACATTCCAAATTCTTGTATTGGCTAAGCCCAATGCATGTGCAATGGCTCTCATCTATTTTACCTCTTTTCTCAGTTACAAAATGGCTTGCCTTTCTCCCATAGACAGCTCTCTGGTCTTCATGTTGGTTTATCCATTTTAGCAACAAATGCGGTCTTCACGGACGAAACCCAGGGTTCAAACCAAGAGTAGACATTCGGAGCTATTAATTGTTTAAACAATCAGTTTAACAGGGCACACCCAGGCAACAAGAAATACCTGTCAGCTTGGGTTCATAAGTTCAAACATTAAGCGTTATTTACTTTAAGATTATCTGTTCCATTACTTTTGCTCACCTAAAACTGGCTGGTCTGCCACTAAAGGTGCCATGTTCTAAGTTGTTTAACAAATCCAGAACAAATATGAGGAAATGAAAGCTGAAATTCTGATTCATGGTCTTTCATTCATCTTTCGATCTCAAACCCAAAAGTCTTCAGTGTATAGCAAAAAAAAAAAAAAAAAAAAAAAAAAAAGAATTGCCCTTGCTGTTCCAATACTTTCAGAGTATCTAGCAGACATTTACAGCTTTTGATAAATGAAACAGCAAAAATGTAAATATTGCTAGGAAACTGGTAGACAGAGCAACAATGGGAGTACTAGTAATACCACACTGTGAATGTTTATGCCTATATCTTTAAGTATGTTTTTTTTTTTCCATTGCATGTATTATACCTGTGATGACCTAGGAAAACCCTTCACATGGTGAAACTGTGACACTTTCTACTATATAATGTTTTCGAAAATACAAGTTTTCCCAAACTGATTTTTTTTCCCATTGTATGTATCTCAATTACAAATTATTTTAAGATAAACATTTTACAAGTAAAGCATTTTAAAATCTGGTTACCCCCAAAAGTGAAAAGGGAGAAAATTGCATTCACATCAGTCCCTCTAGTCTCATCTCCTGACATAAATGTCAATCATGGCATTTGACGAAAAAGAGCCTCAACTCAACTTATTGACTCAACTAATCATTGTTCACAATTACTGAACTAATTACTGATTGAGTGTTGTGTTCTGTTGGCTAGATTTTTACATATCTTCCATTAGTCTTCAAACATTACAACTATCTCTACATTGTAGGCACATGGATACTATGGATAATTTGAGTATTTACACAGCACTATGGCACGTAACCAACCTGATCAAAGCATAAAGTTCACTGCGTGAAGAAATCACACATAGCTAGCAAGCTAGCAATAAAGTACCCATAGACAGACTGACTTGGTTAAACTGGCTCCTTTTCTACCTAACATGATCTTGTTTATATCATTAAGACTAATTTATGATATATGTCATGAGTCATGATTAAGATACTTAGGAATGAATTAAGAACAGACCTTTGCTCCTCCAGACTGCAGCAATCTTCTGAATCCTGCATCTCTGGCCTGGTCTATATTCAACATCACTGTCCAGCCTCCAAACGCACCCTAAAGAAGGAATTGAAGAATATGAAGGAAATTAATGTGATCTGAAGTGTATATAAGAAGAATAGGAGAGACGAAGTGTGAGGTTTGTACCTCTTTGTCTTTGCGACCCTGCAATGACTTTCTCCATCGCAAGGCCGCAAGTGCCAGTCTCTTCTGTTGGGAGTTTATGGAGGGAAGAGCATCCAGAATAGAGCGGCTACCCCATTCATAATCCTCCTCCTGAAAGAAACACACAAAGTGTACAAGAGACAATTATTCTTAATAAAAGATAATACAGAACATTCACAGCACTGCTAAACACGTAATTATAAACTACACTGCTCAAAGAAATTAAAGGAACACTTCGAAAACACATCAGATCTCAATGGGGAAAAATATCATGCTGGATATCTATACTGATATGGACTGGGTAATGTGTTAGG
>CM075024.1:11266649-11292051 GCA_037576675.1 Pangasius sanitwongsei
TAGGAATGGGATGGCACTTAAGTTCATATGTGAGTCAAGGCAGGTGACCGAATACTTTTGGTAATATAGTGTATTTCCGCTAGCGGAGCAAATATAAACAGAACATTTGATCATCTTGTGTCTGAAAATCGCTTACTCAATATGAATTTCTTGTTTATAGAATTGTTGTATTTAAAACAACATAGCACTCACAATATTGCAGTGAATATATAACTGCATTGATATATATTATAACCGCACTCTTGCTTGTGTGATACTGCTTAAATAGATTATGAAAAACTAATGCAAAGTTGTATTTAATACTTATTAGTCAAGAATGTGTTTAATCAGTCTATGTTTATAAAATTACACTAGTTAAAGTAACCTTTGGGTGTCAAACCAGACTGAAATCATTTACATAGAGAAGGTGCATCAGTAACTGTGTACCTGTAGCTCAGCTAGCATTGAAGCTTTGGAGATGGGAGAATCAGTAGCAGGGGCTTCAGGCATTTTGGGACCCTGAGGCACAGTGTTAATCCTTGGTGGGGTCACCGTCCTTTTCATGTGCTCCTCTATTACATCACAGGCAGCTGAGGTGGACAGAGTGAACAATAATGCAGCCATTTGTGTTGAATCGATACAGAACATATAACATATGCAACCTTATCATCCAAAGCCTATTACTGCAACTTGCTGTAGTTGCTGAAATGTTCCTGAAAAGGACCTCCAAGAGATTAAACACCCATTAGTACACTGACGACAACAAAGTAAGTGTGAACAAGGCTGTTTTCACAATTCACCATAATTTAGTCATTACTTCTCTGATCTGCCATTATATTTGAGAATCTTTCTTGATGCCAAAGATCCACAGACAAAACCAAACACACTAGTTCTCATGCACACATGCACACCCTGTCTCCCTCACCCATCTCCACCAGTTCAGAGTCGGTCATGGTGTCTCGGGCGTTTTGATCAGTGTGTGGTGGAGGCAGGATGGCAAGAGGCTCTGAATGTTGGGAAGGGCTGCCCGGCCACTGCAGGTTATCAGCCAGCTTCGCCCTCTCCTCTCTCGCCGTGGGGTCGTCCCACACTATCTGCTCACTCTGAGACGCTTCCGTGTTCACATCCGCTGCAGCCTGACGGGACATGCTAAACACACATACACACACACACACACACGTTAAATTCAACAATACAACTAAAGACCCAACACTAAGTTTAGATTGACTTGAATCCTCACTTCCATAAAGAATAAACCAAAGTATCATACAGCAAATGAAACAAAGGTTTTGCTTTCAATTACTGTATGAAACAAAAACAAAACTACAAGATTAGACAGCTAAGCCCATTTAAAAGTCTGATTTGCAGAGGAGATTTTATCTCTGGTAAAATAAGTTCATTTAGGTAGACTGACTGACTGGTGATAGAATCTAGACAGCGACTCTCACTTCCCCTAATCTTACATACTACAAGATACACGTCATCTGAAAATATGCTACAACACACAAACTTACTGACATAACATCCCAACTTTACACTTTACCAGAACCTCCCTAATAGTTCCGGGATATTTTATCGGGTTTCTCATTTTCATCCAGTTTTTTTTATGTAGGCTACAAATTTCTAAACCTTGACAGGAACGCTGCCAGTTTATGTATATTTATTAAGTAATTATAACAAGAAAACGTCATTGTCCAAGAAGGTATTCTGTCATTAAGGTCGTGTTTAAACATCATTTTTAAAAAATTAAAAAAATAAATAAATAAATTTGTAAATCAAATTTACAAGGACTAGTAGTGACCATGATGAACTGATAAATTCTTTCTTGTCAATGTCCATTTTGTAAAGCATTCCTCTAAGATGACTTGTTATATCCACACTGTGCAAAACACCAATACAGTCCTGTATGATTTCCACCCCATTATAAACTTATACTGAGCTATTAAGCAATGGAGGACACTGTCAGTAACTGCAGAATTACTTGTTCTCTCCATCAAAGTGAGGTGTGGTGTTTGCAGTGCTAGGTGTGTTTGTGGGTACCGTAAGGCCTCCAGTGTTCTGCTGCGTCTGCCCATTCGGCCCAGAATCTCTGGAGTGTGTGGGGAGTCTAGACCACCTGAACCCACTCGGGCCAATCGAGATGAGGCTCGCCGGCCACTGGTCAGCTTTGTGGCAGACATAATCTCCTGTAGCTGCCTCTGCAAATTCTCTCTCATCTCTAGAGTCTCTGTCAGGTCTAAGAGAGTGATGTGATCATGAGGGAATATTTAAAAAAAAAAAAAAAAAAAAAAAAAAAAAAAATATGCACATTTTTATTTTTAAAAGAGGTAAATGAATTCAAAGAGAAAAAGAAAGAAAAAAGTAGAAAATTAATTTTCTTGTTTTATGACAAAGTGGTATATGAGCACCTTTCCTTTCACTGCTGGTCGGTTGCTGCTGCTCTCTCTCTGTAGGTTCTCTCTGAGGAGTAGAAACATCTGCTGTGATGTCCACAGCCCCCATCTTCAGAGGATAAAGAAACACTAATGTTAAAAACTTTTCTTAGTTGCTAACCTTGCCAAAGATACACTGGGTTTGAAAAGATTTTTAAAAAAAAAAAAAAAAAAACCTGAAAGAGAATGTAAAGTGATGCAGGGTGTCGCACCTCTGTGTCATCGTCTTCCTTGCGAGCTCGGAGTTTGGAGCGCTGTTTGGAGAGGGGAGGAGATTTCTGGGTGCTGTCTGTCACCTGGCTCAGCATCAGGCTCATTTTGGGGTTAAAGGTGAAAGGATACAGTGACTCAGGCACTCGTTTCTGCTCCTCTGCACACTGAAGGGACATATATACATACAGGAGGTGTAAGGGAATCGTGAAAGCAGTTTCAGGGGAAATCATATATGACATGTCTCTGGACAAAAAGTGCAATAGGAAATTTCATATATCAAGAATAGAACACAGAGCATCACGGTGTGTGTGTGTGTGTGTGTGTGTGTGTATGTATACACACCGCCTGCAGCCAGTGCTGGGACACTATGTGCAGGCCTCTTTCCTTCACTGCCCTGTACTCTTTCGTGTTGTCTCCCACTTTGCCCTGGTAGATATAGTGGGTGACCGAATCATCACAAGACCACCTACAACATACACATTACAAGTTTGATAATCACAGATTAGAAAGCAAAGAAAGTGCACAAAAAAAAAAAAAAGGGAAAAATATTACCACTAACACACTTCACCTAGGGTCATTTGTTCAATTTTATTTTACACATTTTAAATGGAATGTGAAAAGGTGCCAATACTTTAAACATCATTATATTCATCTCTGGCTGCTGGAATTATTTCTGACAGGCGAAATAGTAAATAATAAGGAACAATGTGGTGGTGAAAAACATTTGATAGATACCTGAAGTCTGCTCCTAGGGACGCAGCCATTGCATTTAGCTCACTCTGTTTTTTGAGTTTCTTACTCACACAGACCACCACTCCGGCAAGTGGAGCTGAAGTCTTTTCCTCTACCTACAGAATAAACAGAGGCACAAACACAAGCATGTCTATTTAGTTCAGATTCAGTCTTACTGCCAGATATCTTTGTGCATGACGGAATTAGGGTTACAGAACCAAAGAACTAAAAAGGTTCAAGGTTTTTTTGGGGGTTCTCCTAACAGAGCTGAGCCAAGTATCCTGATTGTAGATGCATTAACAAGTGCAAACAGAAATGTTGGCACACAGAGGACAGGACCGGAAAGCGATATGTACCTGTTCATGTATTTTAGATTCTGGCTCTTTGCCCAGTTGAGGACTTGCAGTCAGGGCAGCAAGGCTCATGACATGACCGCGGTTGCTATTGGCCACAGCTGCCTTTAAATTCCTTTCGATCACCTCACTTAGGGGAGTCTCTGCCCCCTCACCCTGCTGAGGCTTATTACCAGGCGTTTTTAAATGATCAAACACATCCTGTAACACATACACGCACAAGAAGGGTAAGCTCTTCAACTCCTACAAAAATTGTCAATTAACTTTAACAAAGTGATTGAGGACACATCAAAGTATACCCGAACAGAACTGTCCCACCAGAATTGTTGGTGGTTGATAAATACTGACCTTAACGTTAAAGGAAGGTCCAAAAAGCCTGTCTCTACTGAGGAAGCGAGACGGCGTGTCAAGCTGTAGCTCCTTCTGCAAGCTCCCTCTGCTTTCTTCTTGAGCTGGGGTTGCGACATCCACCTCTCCCTCCTCACTTTTTTTCATTTTGCGGAGGACGGATTGGACAGTCCGGCTCTGCAGACGGCCCACGTCCAGCGGTGTTACAGAGGCGCTGCTCTGTGGACCTAGCAGAGGAATCTCTGGAGAGAGACGCACGGGCACGGGAGGGCCTGCAGCTTTCTGAGACGCTCCAATGAAACTGTCCTCGCTGCGCTCTGGAAAAGAACAGGGACAAGGACAGGTATGATGTTAGGGGGACAGACCAAGCAAATTCCAGAATTTATATATTTCTATATCTGTATATGGGATATAATGTAATCAAGAATAGATTTAATCAAGAAGGAAAGGAATAATAATAATAATAATAATAATAATAATAATTGATGCATCTGTGCAATCCTTAGACAAAACTGGAATACATCGGAATATGTTTTGTTTTATCCTATTTAATTAAACTTTTGTGACAGCATAGTTTATTCACATGGCATCACATATATGCTCCTACACCACAGTACTAAATGTTTAGTTCTTTTAACCACCATCTTAAAAACCGAATCAATTTCCACAAGATCCTTTTTTTTTATTAATGTAGAATGATGTTTGTATGATCAAGGAATGTATATTCAAAACTCGAGCAGGTATTCGGAGCTAACTCAGACTTCTGGGCCCTTGCCTAGTGGTTTATGATTAATAAGACAGGAATTATAAAAGCCTTTACGATAACCAAACAACCATGGGCACTTGAGAATGATTCACATAACATGGTTAATACAACTGCTTTGCATAACTTTTCATCATAAGTTATCATTTAGTCATTACACAGCTGCTACTGTCTGAACTAGCCAGTTTCATCTTGTTTTAAAACCCAGATCTGAGTTTTGCCTTCTGACCAGGAGATGGCGGCAGATCCACCAGATAGCGCTTCTCCTCAGCACGTCTGCCCGTTCTGGCGGACTCTAGGATCCAGTGTGTCGTCACAGCAGGCAGCCCCCACTTCTGTGCTGCCTGGTACTTAGTGCCCTCAGGAGTCTGCAGGACAAGGTGAGTGCTAGCCAGCATGCCTTTCCTCTGATTAGCAGTGCGTACAAAATAGTCCTGGACACTGCAGAGAGGCAGAGGGAGTACAAGAAGACAACTTGTAGAGCAGTACAAACAATATGAAGAAGAAAAAAAAAAAAAAGCTAAATATACTAGGCTTGAAATAACTGGAAAACAAAATTTTCGTTCCTAAGTTAGATAAGGAATAAAATAAGATGGGGCATGCTACTGGAAAAATAATGAATCATGTGTGATGTGGCCTGATGAGAAATGGGGCTACTGCTGCTCCTCCTATACAACAGCAATTGTCCAGTGATTACATTTACTTAATGAACAACATGTCATGCTTTTTAATTATTTAATTAATAAAACAATAAAAAAATAAAAAGGGACTGAAGATTTTCCCAAGGCAGAAAACTTACTGACTGTTACAAAATGCTGATACTGGAGACTCCTTCCATGAATGTTAAACATCTCCTTACAAAAAGCTTCATCATATCAACTATATGTTTTTTAATAACATGTTTTTTTCTGTTTAAAATACTTTTATTTCTAGGCTTAGATGATTGTGGCAAGTCCACCATACAACTCGCTATGCATGAGCTGCTACTATAGGAACGATAACAAAATAGCACAGTAATATAAGTCTGTAATTACACTGGTCACTACCGTCAAAGCTGCTGTTATAGAGAATAAAATCAACACAGTCTGACCAGAATTCAACAGTGCTGTGTACAAATGAAAATAATTTACACATACAATTGATTATATTTCAATGGTTATGGAGGTTCAGTCACTAAGGGCTTCAGTAGATGGGTCTTGTCTGTAAGTCTGTGTTTGGAGGTGTCACAGCTTCAAATACGCTAACGTGTGTCTCCTCACCTTGCTCCCAGATGTCTGGCAAGCTGAATGAGTGACTCTCTCTCTGCTCCGGTAAACTGGCTAACTGACAGCACACAGTCTCTGAGAGGAGAGCAACCCTCCTTCACTACAACTGGGGTGAACAATGGATGAGAGGACACTGGCAGAATACACTGCTGCTCCACACACATTGCCTGAAAATGGAGAAAAATCAAAACATCTAGCAAACACATGATTAACATGAACAGAGCGTAAACCAAATGTTCAGTCTCCTCCAAAATTATTGGAATGGCAAGGCCAATTCTTTTGTTTTTGCTATACACTGATAGATCAGATTCCCCCCCCCCAAAAAAAAAGTATTGGAACGGAGTCTTGAAGTAAATAACACTTAATATTTGGTTGCATATCCCTTGCTTGCAGTAGCTGCATCAAGCCGAGGACCCACTGACATCACCAACCTGTTGCATCTTTTGTGATGCTTTTCCATGCTTGTACCGCAGCTTCTTTCAGTTGTTATTTGTTTTGGGGGGTTTCTCCCTTCAGTCTCCTCTTCAGGAGGTGAAATACATGCTCAATCAGGTTAAGGTCTGGTGATTGACTTGGCCAGTCTAAAACCTTCCACTTTTTTTTGCCTTGATGAAGTCTTTTGTTGTGTTGGCAGTGTGGTTTGGGTCATTGTCTTGTTGAATGATGAAGTTCCTCCTATTTAGATTGGATGCATTTCTTTTTAAATTGGCAGACAGAATTTTTCTGTAGATTTCTGAATTCATTCTGCTGCTACCATCATGAATTATATCATCAATAAAGATTAGTGAGTCCGTACCAGAAGCAGCCATGCAAGCCCAAGCCATGACACTACCTCCACTGTGCTTAACTAGTGAGCTTGTATGTTTTGGATCATGAGCAGATTCTTTCTTTCTCCACACTTTGGCCTTTCCATCAATTTGCTAGAGGTCAATCTTGCTTCCAGAGCTTTTGTGGCTCATCTCTTTATGTTTTTGTGAATTCCAACCTGACCTTCAGATTCTTTCTGCTGATGAGTGCATCAAATGGTATGGCCTCTACATTTCTGATCTTGAAGTCTTCTTCAAACAGTAGATGGTGATACCTTCACCCCTGCCCTGTAGAGGTTGTTGGTGATGGTGATGTTTTTCTTCACATCTCTCACAATGTTTGTCATCAAATGCTGCAGTTTTTCCTTGGCCCGACCCGTTCCATGTCTGGTTGTTAGTATACCAGTGGTTTCTCTCTTTTTCTAAGACATTTCATATTGTTGGCTATGCCCAATGCTCTGATCGATTTTCCCTCTGCATCACTGTATCACTTTTATTTTTCAGCTTCAAAATGGTTTGCTTTTCTCCCATAGACAACTCTCTGGTCTTCATGATGGTTTTTCATGGTTTATCACTTTTTAACAGCAAACGCAGTCTTCAAAGGTGAAAACCAGGGTTCAAACCACGAGTAGACATTCAGAGCTATTGTTAATTGCGAATAGTTTAAACAATCAATCTAACACGGCACACCTGGGAAATGAGAAACACCTTTCAGTGTGATCACTTGAAAAATGAGTGGAATCAAACACAAGGTGCCATGTTCTAAGTTCTTTAACACATCTAGATGTAAATATTAGGAAATGAAAGCTGAAATTCTGATCTATCGTCTCATTTTCATCTTTTGATCTCAAACCCAGATGGCTTCAGTGTATAGCAAAAACAAAAGAATCTGCCTTGCCATTCAAATACTTTTGGCAGGGACTGTATATGCAGTTAATACATCAATATGAATAACAAATTCTGGAAAGAAGCATTTCTTATAAATACAGAAATTTTAGGGCCTTTTTTTTTTAATTTTATGTACTATTATAACATGGTAGCAACATGGTCTGAGATCAATAATTATCATGCGTGTTGAATGCTAGTATATTGCACAACCTATTAGAAATCACATGTCTTTTCCAAACATTTTGCCATCTCACCAGCCAGGTGTCTGTGACCACTTCATCCACTGTGGCTTCCACCTCACAGCCCAGCAGAGGAACTATGGCATAATCGGCCACACCTCTGAAACGGCCAACCAAAACCTTTCCATTGTTCTCCACAACCAACATCGAGAGCTGTGCCTCTGCTTCTGCACTGAAGCCCACCAGGAGGAAGCGTTTCCCAGTAAACATACCTCCCTCTGAGGATTCAGCTACAGTGGAGTCATGCCCTGGTGCAGCTGGGTCTAGTAGTTCAGACGTGCAAGTCTTGTTTTTGTTATCTGGAGGTGGGGGTAACTCCACTATGGAAAGACAGATGGGGGGAGAAATACAGACACAGTCAACGAGTCATACAAAGAGTCATAAAAGAGCTGGTATCGCTCTACAGTAGCAGCTAATTTGCATAAAATATTGTTCATTCATTTAGCTTTGGTCATGCAGCTTCCAGAAAGTTAATTCTCCATCCAAACCATCTCTTGGGTGTTGAAAAGATGGTTGGATTTTGTGTGTGTGTGTGTGTGTGTGTGTGCTCATCCCCCCTTGCAAAATCGTGATCTCCACTCAAACAAGTATGACCTTACTCTAAAAACACCCCAGGCTACACTGACACTGATGGTCTATGCTAAGCCTATTCAGTCGGTGGCCTGCGGGCCAAATCCAGCCCACCGTTAAAAGTCTGACCGGCCCTGCAATCCGTTCTATTTACAAGTAAATAGAATAAAAAAAAACAAAAGAAAATTTGCACGACTAACTGACATTTGTGCCGCAATAAAGCCATTCAATCCTTCAAACTAGCAGAGTGCTCCAGAGCTATCAGTACGGCCGATCACTAACATGCATTACTGATGACGAAAGCACCATTTGCATCGCAGTCTTACAGAACACTATCGCTAGCAAAGTAGTCACACAGCTAGAATTTTAGTTCACCAACCTAGAGGCAATTTAGTTTTTGAACTTGAATAACAAATGACACCAAGTCACTATCAAACCTTAAGGAAAAAAAAAAAATTGATGCTGAAAAATTCAGCAGGAACTGGACTGAGAAATACACTCACTGAGCATTTTATAAGGAACACTATACTAATACTGGGTAGGGCCTCCCTTTGCTCTCAAAACAGCCTCAATTCTTCATGGCATGGATTCCACAAGATGTTGGAAACATTCCTTTGAGATTCTGGACTATATTGACATGATAGCATCACACAAATCCTGCAGATTTTTCGGGAGCACTCTCATGCTGCGAATCTCCTGTTCTACCACATCCCAAAGGTCTTCTACTGGATTCAGATGCGATGACTGGAAAGGCCACTGAAGAACAGTGAACTCATTGTCATGCTCATGAAACCAGTTTGAGTTGACTTTTGCTTTGTGACTTTGTGCATTATCATGCTGCAAGTAGCCATAAGAAGATGCATAAATTGTGGCCAGGAAAGGATGTACATGGTTAGCAACAATACTCAAATAGGCTATGGCATTTATTGGTATTATTATATATTACGCAATGATTTGCAATATTATAGACTGACTGTACTTATGTGGAGAAATTCCCAAACATGAAAAGACTGGCCGTTTTTGTGCTCAGATCAACATATACCTGCAAATCCAGCTTCTCTGACATGAACACCATAAAAACGAAATGCTCGTGCCTCCCAGACAAAAAAAAGCATCTGCATCACTGTTTCCCTGAAGCCCTCACTTCATATGAACTCCCCCTGCCCCTTCTCTGTCCCTGCCCAGTTAAAGAAATGCCAATGCTCTCTCATTAGTAGCCTATAGTATATGTGCTTGTGGTTTGTGAGAGATAAAGAGAACTGGGGAATACTGAATGAATGTGATGCAGGTTAAATGTCCCTGCCCGTTTGTGAAATATCTGAAATAGTTAATTAAAGGTGGAGAAGTAGACATAAAACAAGAAAGATGATTATAAATTTTAACAAGAAATGTAGCCAGGTGAAAAATGTCAGAATTGACCAAATATGCCAATAGAAAGGTTCGCGTGATGTGCTGTATACGCAGAATACATTAGTTTCAAATATATGTTTTCACTTTTGGAGGAGCCTTGTGTTAAACGGTCTTTTCTCCCTCCCCATGGGGATCTTAACAGCCCTCAATTGCTGCATGAGTGGAGAAGGAAAATTACTGCTGCAGGCCAGGAACATAAGACCCATGACCCGGTACCAATCCGATGTATGGTGGTTAGAAATCTCTGCTCTAGGATACATGACAAAGACAAAATCATGCTCGTCATTGGGCAAATAGACAGTGTGGAATCCTATAAAGCTGTAAACAAGCTCTTGGCTTCATTATTTTAGCTGCTAATCCACTTATGTGTCTGTCTAGATTTGGTGAGAGATATGGCGTATCTCGAACTCTACTTCCGTTTATGGGAATCAGTCAACCCCTTCAACACGCTCTCTCCCTGACTTCCTATGTTTTAGGTTCTATGACTTGCATGTTTTATAGATGAACATGTATACAGAGCAACTTCTCAACATGGCATCAGATAAGGACACAGAACCTAAAACTCACCTACAGTCTGGTTATTGTCCACGTATTGCGAGAGTAACTCTTCCTCAGCTTTGGCATGTCGGTTAGGGCTGGGGGCTGGCGGGGCAGCAAAAGATGGCTTGGAGGAGCGTGAGGGAGGAGGGCGGGGGGCAGGAATGTCCACTTGGGCTGAGGCAGGAGGGAGGAATGAGGGGTGGAAGTAGCTCTCCGCTGGAAGCAGAGAGCCACGAGAGAAACTGTCCAGCAACCACTGCACTGTGACGATGTGTGGCCTGATAGAACATGTACACACACAAGCAAGTCTTGAAACAAGTTTTGGTTTTTCTAAATATGAGAATTTCAAATCTAACCAGCTACATTCACTGTCCACTTTAATACGAACACCTGTACACCTGCTCATTTATTCAGTTATCCAATCAGCCAATCATGTGGCAGCAGCACAATGCATAAAATCATGCAGATACAGGTCAAGCGCTTCAGTTAGTGTTCAAATCAAACATCAGAAAAAATCAAAAATGAAGAAAAAAGTGTGATCTCAGTGACTCTGATCGTGGCATGGTTGCTGGTGCCAAATGGACTGGTTTGAGTATTTCAGTTAGAGTAAACTGGTAATCTCCTGGGAATTTCACAAACAACAGTCTCTAGAGTTTACACAGAATCCCCATTTTGTTTGATGTGAACAATAATTGAAGCTCTAGGCCTGTATCTGCATGAGTTTCTGCATTGTGCTGCTGCCACATGTGAGCATAGGTCAAAATGTAATATATAGAAGTTTTATATAATATATAGAAGCCTCCCAAATGAAAAGCTTCACGAATATTAGAGCAATAATTCATTCTTGCCTTATTAATCATCTGCGAAAATGCCGTATCTTTAATCAATCCTCTAATCTACATTTAGACAGACCTATGAGAGGCTTTAGCGAGAAAGCTTTTGACATCCTGGTCTGGTTCTCCCATCACGATGTGTGTAAGTTCTTCACCAAGCTGGTTGAAATGCAGGCCACCTGCAGAGTTCACCAACCGACGCAGTTTCTCCAACCTCTTCCCCACCATTCCACACAGGTACAGCTGTAGAATATACAAAGACTCGCACTTCAGTCTAGGCTTGGGTAATGTACAAGACATCAACACAAGATCATTTAGACATAACGGTGGTGAATTTGCAATACTGTTTTTGCGATGCTAAGCAAGTTTCCCAATGAAATATTTTTTTCGTTGCCCTACTATATGTTCACAATGAAGTTACAAATATTAACTTGCACAGCTCTGAGTGTAGTTGAAGTAGATAGTTTAACTCCCATATCACATTACTTTTGGTAAGTGCCACAACCTGGCAGTCTCTCGAGAAAGATGGAAAAGGAACGCTTAGCTATATAGCATTAACGGCCCACGATTGGCTGTTGTCACTCTTACTGAAGGTGTGATACTATCCTTCCTACTTAGACAGCAGGGTCCATTTCGCCCTCTTTGGCTTCTGCTTTTCACTCAGAAGCTTCATTAACTGACAAATTAATTTCCATGAATTGAGGTATAATTTTGTTTACTTACAAAATAAATAAAATACATATATTCTAGGCGAGTTGTGTAGGACTCACCTTACAGCTTTACAGACTCACCTTACAGCCATCTAATAAGTCATCTGCTGGACAGATGGTAGCATCGAATGTGTCAATTGGATCAGCAGCCTCTATGCGGCTCATTGTTGCAGTTGTCATGGCTGTATCGTTGACATTCATGCTGACATTTGAGATATGGCTCAGTCCAAGCAAAGATGGTCCATCTGCTGCAAAACATAAAACACTTTGTCAAACAGAAACATCATAAGAAGGATCTCTGCTATTAGCAAGCCTGTTTAAACTACAGCCTTGCCACTACAGCAGACAACATATTATGCATGTCTACTATACGCTAGAAATGAGAAGTCCACATAAAGTACACGTTACTCACAGGTACAATAGCAGCAGTCAAAAGGCACAGAGAAACCACAAAGAACAGAAAGCAAAGAAAACACTTTTTCTGCTATCTTTACTCTTATTTGAGCCAGTGGGAGTGGAGGTGCTGGGTCTGTCAGACTTCTCCTTCCTCTTGTCCTCTCGCTCTACGGCATAACGACTTTCATCCTGACAGAAGCCCTTCTCAATACTGTCAAAGAGCCAGTGAATGGAGACGCAGTACACGTTCCACTTCTTCGCAAACTCGTACTTCTGACCTGAAATCAAAAACCCGTACACATTTCTTCCTGAACATGGGGGAAAAAGAAAAAAGAAAACCACCTGTTCACCATGATAGCAACAGAACACAAGTTCAAGAGTAAAACCCAAAAGGCCACCTGAGGGTTCGCTGACAATGAGGTGAGTGCATTCATTCATCTTGAGCTGGCCAGTGTAGCTCCCACCATGCAGTTCACACAGCCTCTGCACCTCCTTACGTTCCACCGTGGACAGACCAGTCACACACACAGTGCAGCCTTTGAGAACAGGACACTGGTAATCCTCCAAACGCAGGTCTGTGTACCGGAACAAGCTAAAAGAGGTGGTAGGATATACCATTTTTTTAAACTTGCGTACCTATTCACTTGTTGAGAGACGTATAAAGACAAATACAGTCATACCAGTCTTGAGATTTCTCCCAGCATGCTCTGACCCAGGTTGGCAGAAGGATGGGCTTCCCCAGGCTGGCTGCCACCAGGTACTTTTTACTGCCCACCTCACCTGCCACCAGGTGAGTGACAGACACGTTGAGGTCTCGGTAGACCCGCCCACCCATCAGCTGGACCAAGTCCATCACTTCTGTCTAAAAGACACAAACTGATTTGTTTAGGGGTTCTCAAACTTTTCGTAGCCAGGAGCCCCTTTAACTGTAACACCAAAATCCACGGATTATGAACAGAATGTATTTTTGATAGACTTCAAAGCACTTTTGTAAGTCGCTCTGGATAAGGGCGTCTGCCAAATGCCATAAATGTATATGTAATGAACTTAATCCAACTATACAACTATTAAACTCATTATTTAAATGTGTAAAACAATAATTTGGCTTTTTGGAGCCATTGAGCTTTGAACTCCTGAAAGTTACACCGACAGAGCATAACAGGTCCAACTGCCATTCAATTCAAGTGACCAGTCAGTTAGACCTATAACTATAAGAACTTAATAATATAAATAACAACTTTGATAATGATATGGTGTGACAAAATTTAAAAATCATGAACCGACTGATCATGCTTTATAGCCGTCACTTTCAGAACCACTCGTTTAGACCCTGGGTCCATAAAACAAGCTAGTTCTGGTTATCACTTACAATATCACGGCTATAACCAGTCTTTTCCCTCACCAGCCTCTCTTTTTTCTCTCTTAAAGTTGATAAGGAAAAAGAAAATGCAGATTGTTACTGAAAACCTCAAAGTCTTCTATTCTGAAGATTTTTGTGTTGGGAAACAAACTTACAGATTTACCTTTGACGGTTAAATAAATGCTAAATACACATCATCTTGCAGAAAATGTCACCATATCAACAACTACACACAAATTTTCAATCTGTTCATGTGAAGCATCTGCAATACAAATCCCTGTGTCAGCTGTTACTTTAGAAAGAATAACGTATGATTACATTAGTATACACCTTCCAGTCAGAGCTACTGTCTGATTAATCAACACCTTCTGACCAATCATAATCGAGCATTCAACAGCACTGTCAAATAAATCACAATAATGCAACCCAGACGCAGGCACTCTTTTTTTTTTTTTTTTAAACAGGTTACTAAAATATCCTAGGCTAACAGTAAATGAGAGCGTTTTAGTGGTTGATCAGTGAGGTGAGTTGTGTCCATTGTTTACCCGTGCTTCTTTGTCCAGACTGGTGCAGGACACTGTAACATCAGCCATGGCCATGTTGTAAACTGGCTGCTCCGCCTTCGGTACACATCTCTGCTGCTGCAGGCAGAACAGCACTACCAGAGGACTCACTATTCTGCACCCCAGCTATGGCGTACACATATCAACAGAGGAACATACCCCGAACAAAAGAGAAATGCTAATTTGTTCAACAGAATTACCACATCACATCATAACAACAGTATCATAACACTACAGTCATGTATGCTGGTTATCATGTGACTTCATAAAATGTTATGACAAACACTGAAGCACTGGGATAAGGGCCTCATTCAAATATGGATTAATGAGATAAAGGGACTGAACTGTCATATCATAAATAATAAATCTGGCATACATCTTGTACTGAATTAGTTAAATACAGAGAACTTGTTTGACTGTGAAGAAATATGCGATGTAGAAACATACCTTCCTGCAGTGCTCAAATGCATCGCTAGTGAAATCGCCGAACACGTACAAGGACTTGTCGTTGTGCTCCAACTCCAGCACAGCTTCTTCATCAACAGTCTGCACATATTTCTCAGACTGCAGCTCCACTATCGCCTTAATATGGGGATGAATGATAAAGCACAACAAAGAAAACTGCTTTATTTGTTCAGCCATTCCAAATTCAGTATTAATTCAATACAACATTCAGTTCCGTGAAAAGAGCTCTTGGAAAATGGAGCAGGAGAATAACAAAACTATGTGACATTATCAGCTCCAGGATCAATACAAATCCTGGTACACAGACAAAACTTCATATACAAGAAATATTAACAGCAAAGGTACAACAATTGCGACATATATTGCACTGTGCATCATCACTCAACACACAATGCCATGCACCTGTAACCCTGTAATGTTGCAATGTTTCAAATAGAGATCATTCTCTTAAAAAAAGATATTTCTGCTTCAGAAACCTTTTCTACCTGGATGCCTCTTCTACCAGTTCGGATTTTTAAGGTATCTTTAAGGATTAAAAAAAAAAAAAAAAAAGAGGTCATCTAATGCATATTTCCTGGTAGTATAATAATAATTTACTGTACCTCATATGCTCTGAGGGCAAGCTCACTTTTATGTCCATTATGTTCAACAAATTTCACCATGTACGCATCCCGGCTCACTCTGGACATTCTGGCTTCAGTCCTCAATCAGACTAGGCAAGAGAACACTGAATTAACATATGCAAAAAAGATTATTCTTAATGATGGGAAGCAAAGGTCTCTCTCTCAAAGCCTGCTTAAAGTGCTAAAACGTTTTACGTGCATATATGTTGTTACGATGACCTTGCTCCACCAAAACACATTTGCAAGCATTTAATTACAGACTTTACAGTCGGTTTTTAGTCAATAAGCACTTTTATACTTATTACTAGTAACTGTGTACCAGATGTTGCTATGTGCAGTTTGTCAGCACCCCAAAGCTATTCAAACTGTGGGGAGGAAGGCACTGCAGGTGGGGCACAGCTGAGGGGTGAGATGGGGAGATGATACCAAAAAATAAATATTTCAATGACTGGATCAGACCTGGCAACCTTTATGCATTATGCATAGGAGCACCGAAATTGAACATCACTGGAACACAAAAATACTCTAAAAGAGCAGACTTCTTTTTTCCCCTAATAAAAAGCACAGACGAGCCATTCAACATATGAATCTGGAATGACTCACAGTTCAGCAGGTGCTTTAAAATCTCCGCTAGAAAGATGCACAGACGCAGCAGCCTCGCTTTCTGTCAAGGTAAACTGAGAATGTTTCGAGTCCTTTAATGTGAAATAAAAGCAAGCAGCAAAACGTTCCTGAAAAAATCATCAAATGATACACTTTTGATTTTCGGCTGAAAGAGAAAAACCTGGAATTTTTTAATTAAAAAAAAAAAAAAAAAAAAAAAAAAAAAGGATTAAATGGACCTACAGCAAAGTGTCAGATCTAACACTTCACAAATACATTAAATGCCAAAGATACCTGGAGAGTAATTTAAAACGCTGTTAGTTTGCTTTGCTTTCCTGCAAGGTCTGTTTTATGTTTAGGGCTGGGGGACTGTGAAGCGAACACAACATCTCAAAAAAAACTAGGAAGCTGGCCTGAGGGGGAAAACGTTAGAATACGTTTTCTCTACCACAATAAATAAATATCAATAAAATCAATAAAAGGGACCACCATCAGACTAGATTTATTTGGGTGGTTGAGCCTTGTTAGTAGATGTATCTTACAAGACGTTCACATTAAATGACTACTATAGTGGCCATAACTAAGGACTTGTTCCTCCAAATTTCGATTTCTCCAAATTTCAATTGACCAATATTGTCTTCTCTTAAGACACGCCTTGTACAAAACCCTCTCTGAAAAACCATGCCAAAAGTCATAATCAGCCAGAAAATCATTCATCGTAAAAATCAGAAAACCAAAAAAAAAAAAGAGAAAGAAACAATAATAAAGGTAGTAAGTATGTCTGTGAGAATTTAGGCTGGGCTTTTTAAACATCCCAGACCACCAGCCAAAAAATCTATAACCAACATCAATGCCGTGATGCAAAACGGACACTGTAGAGAGGTTTGAAAATGATTACCATGCTGTGCACGGGAAAAGATTAACTCAGTCTGCTCAGTACTTTAACTTGCTTGGTTAAAACGCTGAAACAGTCAATGCTGAAACAAATCCAATCAAACTGGATTTGACACATTTCCTAATTCTGATCCAGTGAGTAGTTTATTTATTTGAGCTTAAATGCATGTGCAGCGGCACTGTTGAGCACGTCGCTTGGGTCACTGAGTGCTCTCCCTGTGTTCACATGGCTTTCCTCCAGGCTCTCCGGTTTCCTCCCACATCCCAAAAACATGCCGGGTGGATTAGCTACTCTAAATTACCCCTAGGCTTTAAAGTCTGTGTGTTTGCTTGGTGTCTTGTGATGAACTGGTATCCTATCCAGGGTGTGCTCCTGCCTCACCCTCAGTATTCCTGTGACATGCTCCAGATCCACCGTGACCCTGACCAGGGAAAAGAGCTCACTAAAGATGGATGGATGGATGGATGTGGTGCTGATTGACACAACACACGGAGCATGTAAACACAGGGCACAAACTTCTAGCACTCCACCTACAGGACAGTGATGTGACAGGATAGGGCTGGTATAGAGCATTTGTGTAAGCTGTACAGTAAATATATGGCTACAAACACTACTTATATAGTTGGTGTACCTCATAAAATGCCAACTCAGTTAACTAGCAGGTGTATTGGGATAAACTTTTCCTCAGCAAAAACATTTCTGTGTGCAATGCAGCCAATATAAACATTCTGCAACTACTCAGGCTTTCTACACATGAATCCTGACTGGATCTAGTGCACTGCATGCTGTTACATGAAATTTGGGATTCAGCCACAGACTCGTTAACAAGTCATTCACCTGCGAGTTCTACCTAGACTAGCTGAAGCTAGCAAACACTCTTCGCTTAGCCTCGCAGCTACGGATTAACTAACCAAAAATGCGAGTAACTGAAATCCACGTCTCTGAGAAGAAGCATGAAACTGATCCAACAGCTTACCGAGAAATCTTCACCGAGTGTCAGGAGAGAACCGGAGCTCGAGCTCAGCGCGAGCGCCTGTTAGCCACACAGCTAACTAACTCTAATAACTGAGCCACTGTCTACACACGAGCATGATGGGCTTGGTCCCAATTTAAACGCCTTCACTTTACTGGCAAAAACAAGTAAAACAGACTAAAAGCTTTATTATTATTATTATTATTATTATTATTATTCAACTAGGATTGCCAATGTCGCGTTCGCGCCATGAAACAAAACATCCTGCTCTTCTTCTATTAAAATTAGTTTGTAAAAGAGATTTGTTGTTGCGTTACTGCCACCTAGCGGCACGGAGCCGCATTACATCATCTTTATTGCAACTGTGCAAGCTGTTACTTAAAACCACTGTCTGCTAGTGCGGGAATGGGCGTGGCCTAAACAGGAAGAGTGTTTTTAATTTTATTTTATTATTTTTATTTTATTATTGAACCCTGCCACTCTGCCCCACTGGGAAACACTGAAAAAAATAGGGCTTCTGGAAAAAGAAGTCATTTTTGCATTCACAAAATATTTGCAGAACATAACTTCTCCAGATTTAAGTGAATGCCACATCCCTATAGCCAGCTAATAATATTTTATTAGATTTACTTTAGGTCTTGAGCTTGCTGCATTCAAGATCACAGAATTTGCTGGTCATGCTACAGAATCTACTACGAAGCTGTGATGCAGTGCTGCATCACAGTGATTTAATTAATAAGGCTAAATAAGGCAGGGTTTTTGGAGACCCTGACAGAGAGACATGCTTCCCTATGCATAGCATGTGGTCAGTCTGGCCTATATGAGTGGCAGTGAATTGCAGGCCAGTTTGTATAGAAATATGGTAGAAATAGTTTTTATTCTGGCGTTAAAGTAAGACTACTGGAGCAAACCACTGAAGCTAGACCAAAGAATTACTGTGAATACTGCATCTCCTATTCCTATCTGTATTTGTATCTGTTTAGAATACATTATTCTGAATACTGTGTTCATATTCAGTTACATCCCTAGCACAGGGCAGTTCTATTTCACCCCTTCTAACCATAAGTAATGTATGATGTAATGTTTGCAACAAAAAGATTGGGAGCTGAAGATGACCTCCAGAAATGTGTTTGTTATCTCAGGATTGAGCATTTTAAGAAAGCAGCCTCTGGTTCAGGCATCCACTGCACTGACTGCTCAGCAATGTCAATACTGAAACAGCATGCTGGCTGGCAGATTTAAAGCCTAATTTAGAGTCGAATCTGACCCAAGTTGCTAGTTGCAAGCACCAATTTCCGATGATGACTAATAAGCATAGTACAGCGCCCAGAGAGCTATCTGAGGCACTCTATAGACCTATGGACAACTTGGCGTCAGACATGACTCAGCTGAATCGAGGATTGTAGAACCAAAGCCACCCACACAGACAGAGCCGTTGTTATAGCCCACAGATTGGTCTCCCTTCTCGTTCCTCATCCAAAGAGTGCAGGGATGCTATGTTTAGCTTGCATGTGCCAATGGCAAGCCCTAAACTAACTGTCACATCCACCCTCAGAATGGTGGCAACTTGAACTGGACCAGGTATTGATGTGCAGTTCACAGAACAGCACCAAATGCACTCTTTCATACAGTGTTAGGTTGCAAGGGAACTCACTGTGCCACAGTGCAAAGATTTCATCAAAGCAAATCAAAATCTAATCCTCCAAAATCTGCCCTGTGTACCAGAATTGCTGTCAAATGAGCTCTGGAAAGAAGTGTGCATGTATCAGAATCTCCAAAACATGGTCTCACAGTGCCCTTAGGTCTCAGCAATCTAGTTCTACATTATAACATCTATTAAATGTTCGTCAACCTCATTAGAGGAATAAAGAGATAGAGTCACACCTTCAGGCATCTAAACAGCAACCCCACCCCTAATACGTCCCACAGAGCTGAAATAACTACACCGTTGCAGAGCTACAAACTCAGGTTCTACCTCTCTCTCTAGCTTCATGGATGTTCTCAAGATGTATGCAAGCGGCCATGATGGTGAAAGCTATCAGGATACCGCCTATATGCTACCACAATGGAACAGGCCATTTGGGACATGTCCACCCTCATTGCACACATTACGGCACGCAGTCTCAGTAAAGAGCTCCCTAACAAGAAACAGGCCACAAAAGTCATCAGCATGGAGTATGATTCACTGAGAATTCTAGACACCCCATCCAGCTCAAGGTGTGGCAAATATTATTGCACTGGTCTAATTGAAGTATGTCTTAATGCAATGATGCATATCACTAGTGCACATGTGAGCTTGTGGAAGGCTATACGTGCCAAATTCTTTTAAAAGAGGTTCTTTTTCAACTCAGTGAACATTATGCCTTTTTAGCCAACATTCCCATATGTAATCCATTTTGGAGAACTGCAACAAACCCTAATACCGACAAGCCCACTACTGCCAAGTATTCAAAGTAAAAATATCATGAATGTTTAAATAGCGGGTTAAAACATTTTGTTTTTGTTATATGTTAACTTTAACATGTAGGGCGTTGATGATTTCAGTCTGAATTAATATACATTCATTTTATTCTCTTTTCCAATGAAAAAATAACATTTGATGTTCGTTTTTCATGAACCTGTGTTTTATCATATAATGCTGAGAGCATGTTCCAAAGATCATTTGCTGGTGATCTTCGTTGGTGATCTTTCCCATTCTGTGATGGTGTGTATTGTTTTGTTTTGTTTTTTTTACTGAAGATGAAGATGCAGATGCAGATGCAGTGCACTGTCGTGGTGCTTGGGGGAACATGTTGTGGCCCCTGTGGCCTTCCACACCACCCTGGTCGCTTTTAAACCCTGGGCTTGGTTGAGCAGGACGCGGATGCGGCGCGCTTTTTATAAGTGTGGAGGGCTTGTAGAGCTGCAGATCCAGCTGAAACCACTGAAGTGCGCTACCTTTGACATTTGCTTCCTATAATGAACCAAATGTAGCATTTCCCAAGCAAGTCCGCCGCTGTTGGTCGTGATGTCTGTCTTGGAGTTGCTTCTTAGGATTATTACAGGACTGATAAGATGAGGTGTTTTTTTTTTTTTTATTATCATGGATAAAATCATTTATTTGCTGGTGTTCGTGAGTTAAAATTCAGATGATTAGGCACACATAATCATCATAGGGAATTTGACTTTGGCTTTAGTTGATCAGTTGAATAGGTGTATTGGTGGGGGAAATTATTATTTATTTTAAGAGTGGCTTATCTGCAAGGAAAATGGGAAGCACTGTGATGGATTCAAAGAAGACGGATGGCAGGAAGAAATGGACAAGAAGAAGGACAACGCTTCGGTTAAACATGCCGGTAAGTTGTGCTGTTATTTCTCATGAACTAATCCACACTGCTACACAAGGCGTCGTTGTATATAGGAAATGTAGGCATGGCATGATCAAATGCACACTTGATCAAGACATATGCATGACGAGCTGCATTCAGACGCGCATTCTACAGCAGGAGGTTGCGGTTTTATACTTAATCACCCTCTCAGACCATCCTGACTCTCCTCTCAGTCTCATCCTCATGCTCTCAGGACTGTGTCACGGTGACGGCCAGCTTTCTTTTCGCGATCCCAGCCTGCTCTGCAAGGCGAGAAAGCTGACAGTCGTTCGATCAACAGAGCAAAACTCAATCAGGTTGTAGCAACTCCACTACACTGTATGAGGAGTGCTGTTATGATCGCCAGGACATGACCACGCCCACTACACCACGTGCGTCACGTAGACACGCCCCATGCCCCTCCATGTCAACATCATTTAGGGATCTTCAAGGCCAAATGTGTGGCAGCATGGCAAAACTGTTGGGCCAAGTTTCGACATTTTCTACTACATATCTCTGCACTCTGCAGTTTTTCTGAACTGAAATATGTTTATCATTTTTTATTATGGCATTATAAAGTCAGGCTACCCCCAGAATAAAAAAAAAAATGGAGAAAATTGCACTTAAAGATTCCATTCAGATTTCTATTCCTGTCAATTTTTAAATAATACTAAATAATTTACAATGGGAAATACGTTATTACTTTTATTATCGGAATCATCTAGTCATCAGTTTCTGAGGTAAAAGTTAAACCTGAGTCTCATCATCATTCTCTGTTCACACCAACAGTGTTGAAATAATCGCTGATTAATTCAGTTCTGTTGGCTAAATTTCTTGTTATTAATGTTTTTTTTAAAATTCGGTCATTTTAAACATTTTAATCCTTCAGCCCCTGTCATCTGTAAGGAGAATATAAGAGTGTTTGGAAGATGTGATGGTGCAGGAGCCTGATTTGATTAGGTTAATGTCCATTTCCCTATGGCATGTGACTATTCAACAACTTGATCATATAGTGAGAAAAGCACAATTACATTTATAGAGTCCATTCTGACTGCATCACAGCTGTTTTCCAGAATATGTTGGTAGATTGATATATATATTTGATACCTGTACACCTGCTCATTTATTCAGTTATCCAACCAGCCAATCATGTGGCAAGAGCACAATGCAAAAAATCATGCAGATACAGGTCAAGAGCTTCAGGTAATGTTCATATCAAACATCAAAATGGGGAAAAAAATTGATCTCTGTGACTTTGATCATGGCATGGTTGTTGGGGTTGGAGTATTTTAGATACTGCTGATCTCCTGGGAATTTCACACACAACAGTCTCTAGAGTTTATACAGAATGGTGCGAAAAACAAAAAAACATTGAGTGAGCTGAGGGTCTGCAGGCTGAAACACCTTATTGATGAGAGAGATCAGAGGAGAATGACCAGACTGCTCTGAGCTGACAGGAGGTCTGTAGTAACTCAAATGAGCACTCTTTACAAACATGGTGAGCAGAAAAGCATCTCAGAACACACAACACATCAAACCTTGAGGTGGATGGGCTACAACAGCAGAAGACCACATCAGGTTCCACTCCTGTCAGCTAAGAACAGGAATCTGAGGCTATAATGAGCACAGACTCACCCAAACTGGACAGCTGAAGACTGGAAAAAGACCGGGTGATTTTTTTTTTCCTAATCTTCAAATGTACACTTTTTGTGAGTCTGTGCCCATGATAGCCTCAGATTACTGTTCTTGGCTGACAGGAGTGAAATCAAATGTGGTCTTCTGCTGTTGTAGTCCATCCACCTCAAAGTTCAATGTTTTGTGCATGCTGAGATTCTTTTCTGCTCATCATGGTCATAAAGAGTTATTATGAGTTATTATATCCTTCCTGGTAGCCTGAACCAATCTGGCCATTTTCCTCTGACCTCTCTTATCAACAAGGCGTTTCCACCCACAAAACTGTCGCTCACTCAATGTTTTTTGTTTTTCACACCATTCTGTGTAAACTCTAGCGACTGTTGTGCGTGAAATTCCCAGGAGATCAGCAGTTTCTGAAATACTCAAACCAGCCCATCTGGTACCAACAACCATGAGATCACACTTTTTCTTCATTCTGATGTTTGATATGAATATTAACTGAAGCTCTTGACCTGTATCTGCATGATCTTTTGCATTTTGCTGCTGCCACATCATTGGCTGACTAGATAACTGCGTAAATGTTCAATTGTTCTTATTAAACTTTTTAAAGAAAGTAGGATGTTTTGAGAAAATCAGTCCAATTTAAGACATAAATCCTACAAACTTCCAAACAATTAGTAGGCTACTACCCAGAAGAACCTCCCCTTTCATCATTTTTACATAATGTTCTTATTTAGTCTGTGGCTTTAATTAATTTACTTGAAGCACATATGGAATTCACAGATGGGTGTATAATATTATTGGACTTTAGATTATATATTTTTCTCTGGCCTTTGGTCGAACCAGTCACGCAACTAGCAAAAGAATTAATATTAAACTTGGTTATAAAAAAAGTAGCAAAGCTTTGAATAACAGTAAAACACTACTGTGCAGTCTGTTGACAGAGAGTCAACACTGTGCATTAACTATGCAGTCATATTGACAGAGAGAAAGGGATGCAAAGTTTAATAAGCTTGTTAGTGTAATTTAAAGTAAGTAACAGAGGAACAATAATCAGATTTGTATCCCATCAGAATAATGATGCCAGAAGCACACACTAATATTGTTTGAGATGCTATATAATGTTTTTTATGTCTTATTGCCAAATCTGAAGCCATTTGATCAGTGTGTCACAGAAGATACTGTATCTTGTTTCCCTCATTTTCCTCCATGCAGGAAAACTGTAAACTGAGATTCCACTATTGCTGGATGGATAGATGAATGGATAGGTGATTGGCTGGCTGGGTGGTTTGTTGGCTGGGTGGGTGGGTGGCTAGGTGGAGTGGATGGATAGATGACTGGTTGGGTGGGTTGCTTGGTGGAATGGATGGATGGCTGGATGGATGGGGGTTGGGTAGGTGGAATGGATGGCTGAATGGACCTTTATTGAGCCCAAAGGGGAAATGGGGACATTTTGGCTTAGACAATTAGCTAGCTAATTGCTTTATTGCCTTGTAAATATTTGTATGTGTGTAGACTGAAGAACAGTGTCTTTCCTCTACTCTTATGGCTCAGTGACTGGTCCTCATGGCTCAGTTCTGTTCTGTTGCAGAAATGAACCTCATTATCTCATTGCATGCTGGTGAAAAAGGAAATTGTCTTCTGTAGCAAGAAGAAAACATACATAGAAATGAACAAAATACAACTGGCAATAAAAGATGTAAGATTTCTTATGGCATGTTATCAAGTCTGTCTGTTTTGTCAGATTGTGGAAGGTTGTCTCCATTTAGTGCTCAGATGATGTCAGTATTAGATCAACATATCTATTTACAAACTAGTGCAAGGTCAGACTACAGAAAAAAATATTGTTATGAAGTCTAGTTAAAAGTGTGAAAAGGGGCCTGACCGTAGCAGTGAATATTTGAAGTTTGAATGCGATTCATTACTATAGCAGGACACTGACTATGCAAACTACATAGTCACTGACACACCTTTATGTTTATTTATTGCTTAATGTATTTTTTGTGAAGGACCTTTATGTAGTAGCTTATGAATATAATATATTGTGAATATTTGCCAAAGAATATTCTTAGGTGAAACTGTAAGACCTTTTTCTTTTTAATGTTAACTTGCTTTATGTGGCGGTTCCACTAAATAATGACTTGTCAAAATAAATAAAAAATAAATACTATATGTACAGTACTGTGCAAAAGTCTTAGGCACATGCATAGCAATGCTGTAGAGCAATGATGCCTTCAAAAATAATGTAATTAAATGTTTCTGCATTTAAAAAAAATACTATAAAGAGCAGTAAACAGTAATAAATGAAACAAAGTCTATATCTGATGTGACAACCATTTGCTATAAAAAAAATAGTAGTCTCAGGTACAATTTGTGCAATTTTGTAAGGAAATGAGCTGTAAGTGTTACTGAGCATCTTGCAGAAGCAGCCACAGTTCTTCTGGAGACTCTGACTGTTGCA
>CM075024.1:11310796-11336051 GCA_037576675.1 Pangasius sanitwongsei
TATTTGCCTGTTTTTCTTTTTTTTTTTTTTTTCATAAACACCCCCCCCCCACAAAAAAAAAAACCCCTTTTTTTTTTTTTTTTTTTTAACATCCCCCCCCCCCCCCCCCCCCCCCCTTCTGATGTTTGATGTGAACATTAACTCCAGTTCTTGACCTGTATCTGCATAAGTTTCTGCATTGCTCTGCTGCCACATGATTGGTTGATTCGATAATTGCAAGAATGTGCAAGTGTGCAGGTGTTCCTAATAAAGTGGACGGTGAGTGTATGTTTGGGAGTGCTGAGTTGTCACCTGTTTTCCCATGCTGTTCGCAGATGGATGCATTTCTCCCAATGATTCTAAAGCTGATACACATCAATGTATGGGAACTTTTGCCTGTGGTGCTTGTTGTTATAGGGGTTATGCAGTCACCTGAAATGTCCTTGACAAGCTCAGAAAGCTGTTTACATCGCCTCCTCTCACACACGCATACAGAAGGCAGAGACTGATGAGTCATTTATTATCCCTGTAGAATTCGAAAGGCTGTTTGATCATTGTCAAATTAAAGATTGGGATTTAAGTTCTAGCTATGCGGGCCACAGTAATGTTTATTTTTCAAATTACTACTCGTAATTACTACTAAACTACTACTAAATTTTGTTCCAAAACATGAAGTTTTGAAAAATAACATTATGCTGTGTCATCTTCCATGTCTCACGTCAGAGACGCAAGGAGGTGCAAGAGAGCAAAGAAGCCTTTGTGCTCCTTCTTGTGCATTGCTGGATGGATTCAACCATGTGGTCCTGAGTAATTGGTGCTCAGGCTTTGTGAAAGCACTGATGCCAAGTCATCCTCTGCTTCTCACTTCAGAGGCACAAGGAGGTACAGAGAAAGCAAGAGCGTGTATGGCTGCATCTCTGTATTCTAGTATTCTAATGCAATGGTTCTCAAAGTCAGCTCCAGTGGGGTCTGACAGCACTAGTGAAAATGCTTGTATTTTGCATTCTTTTCTAATTTAATATAGCAGTTTTCAAAGTAGAATCTTTGAAATATATACATGAATTTCAAAGGTTCTTAGTATTTGGTATGTCCCCTTTTTGCTTTAATGACAGTGTGCACTCCAGCTGGCATGGACTCCACAAGTTTGTGCAAAACCTTGTGACCTTGTGATTTTAGATCAAATCCATCAGAGTGTCGTCTGAAGACATGCTTCAGTAGAAGAGATTAGGCATGAGGAAAGTTTCAGTGTGGTCGCAGACTTTTGGACCCCACTGTATCTTAAGCATAGCCAGGAATTCTGTGTTGTTGATGTTTGTTTGGTTTTTTTTGTTTTTTTTTTTTAAGTGGTGGAAATAACAACCCATTATTATCAAAGTTATTATATTTAATATTCTTAGAGCTATTACACTGTTTGACTGCTCACTTGAATTGAATGGATTTAATCCAAAACCTCAGTAACTCAAAAACAAGTAGGCCTATAAATAATGTTAACTTGGACCAAATGTGTTCTGTTGGTGGAGCGTTCAGTAATAAAAAGCTCTATGGCTCCTACAAACAGCCACAGTATACTACTACTAATAATAATAGTAATGTACACACTTAAATGATGAGCCTAATGTTTGTATAGTTGGATTATGTTCATAAAACTGTACTGAGGGGGTCTGTGGAATTTATTTTACAGTTAAAGAGGTCTCCTTTAATTGAGATCTTGATCCTACATCCTTTGGCCTGTGAACCGGAAATTGACTGTAGCTCACCATCTTAAGGATATACAAATCCTTTAAATTCATTCAGAGGAATCCAGAAGAGAGGAGATACTAGATCAAGGATAAATAAAAGTATATTGAATTCATATTGAATAAAACAACCTTCAAGTGTGATATGTAAGTGCAATAATGTTTTAATTGATGTTCAATCACTGTGTAATCACACTTGTGTGGAGTATATGCATATTCCTTATGCCTGGTGCAACATGTCATAAATAAGGTAAGTCACTTTAAAGTGACGCTTCAGTGAGCAGACGACGTCTCATTAATCAATACATTCGTCCTCGATGCTTCCTGTCCTCTCCTCACACCCTCTGTGGGCTTGGAAAACCAAAGAATAAGCATACAAGTACATTCTTAATCTGTGCCTCCTTGTTTCCTTTTCGCTGCCCTTCCCCACTTTCTTGTTCCTTTCCTCACTTTCTTATTCCTTTGTTAAAGGAACAAGAAAACAAGGAAGGGAAGCGAAAAGGAAACGAGGAAGCACAAATGAAGAAACTACATGTGTTATACTTATTCTTAGGTTTTTCAAGACCACAGAGCCACCAAGTGGTCAGAATCTGTCTGAGAAGTTTCCTGTTTGATCCAAAGCATGGCTTTCATTGGTAGAACAATGAGCCACATGTTCTCTGAAGCCATACCTGAAACAAATGGGTTATGAAAGTGATTTGATCTCTGACAACTTATTATTCACTGAATTGTAGATTTTAAATGCAGAGCTTCATTTATAATAATAATAATAATAATAATAATAATAATAATAATATCATCATCATCATCGTCATCATCATATGTAGGCCACTAGAGGGAAATAAAGTATAACTACATAAAAGTACCAGAGGCATGTGACACCAAACATGTGACATTTTTTTTAATAACATAAATGACTAAAGAGAAGACGAATCAAACAAACAGGAACAATATTTAGACATGAATATAAAAGAGATTTTAGGGTGAGGTGGATGATTTTTGCAGGAATGTTTTTATTAATTTATTAAAGTATTAATTCAGTTGCTTTAAATCTTTTTAAAAGATAATCAAAAGTACTTTCAAGACATCATTTCATCCTGGTTTTAGTTTCACACTAAATTATTAAAAAACAAATCATTTTAATCCTGTTGCTCCGTTACTTTAAACTTGAATTCATGGCTGAAAATGAAATCTCTGTTCATCTGACAGATTTCTGCAGTGGCATCATCGAGCTATTTTAGATGAACTCTGGAAAATGTCCCTCAAAGGAAATTTTTTTTATCCTCTTTAGCACTAAAAAGGGTGGGAAAGTATAATAATTTGTCTCAGATGTAACATTGTTGTTTTCTTGACAAATCCATCATTAAGGACAATCTGAAGCTTTTTATTAGAGGATTTTAATTATTATATATTATATATTTAATAAATAATTTTTTTTTAAACTGTTGGTGTAATGGTGTAATACACTGCTCTGTATTTTTCCTTTCATGGTGATTTTAAAGCAGCTCCAGTCTTCCTGCAGCAGTTCATCTGTTGCACATCAGTGTGTGTGTGTGTGTGTGTGTGTGTGTGTGTGTGAGAGAGAGAGAGAGAGAGAGAGAGAGAGAGAGAGAAGAGACATGATGACTGTGTGTGTGTGTGTGTGTGTGTGTGTGTGTGTGTGGGCCCAAATTTTTCTTGTTGGGAACCAAATCACAGCAAGTATCCCCACAAGGATTGGACTGTCTGACCTTTTGACGTTGTGGGGACTTTTTTTTTTTTTTTTTTTTTTTTTTTTTTTTTTTAAACTAAAGAGCCAATTTTTTTTCCTTTTGGTTACTGAGGTTAAGGTTAGGGTTAGAATGAGTTGTAGACAAGAATTAATTAGCCACATTAATAATTGTCAATTATAAGATTAAAGTAAAGATATAATTTTATTTATTTATTTTTACCGTGTGTGTGTGTGTGTGTGTGTGTGTGTGTGTGTGTGTGGAGGATAGGACTTGCTGCTTTCACTGATGTTCATGACAGCATTTTGGTTTCAGAGCAGTACAGCTAAAAAAAAAAAAAAAAAAAAAAAAACACAGATGCCCTACTTTGTGTACTTACCATAAACCATGAGTGTGTGTGTGAGTGTGGTTTTCAATGCACATGCCTATGTAAGAGAAAGACAATGAAGGGATTTATGACGTGTAACTTGTGACAACCTGTGGCCTTCCAGCAGCTTGTGAGCTTGTGAGCCTTTCCACTTACAATCCTGGTTACCAAGCAATAGCTAAATAAACAGCTGATTGGAAAACATAAGCAGTCATGTAGTTACTTTCGGAATCAAGGGTTTGTCTCTGTAGCGTGACTGTCACACTCAACACTCATGGCCAGACCTAGGCCTCCTCACATGTTCCCTTCACGTCTCCATCTTTGGAAAAATTAAGTCCATGCTCCTTTACATTTTCACTGGAATTTTTTTTTTTATATGAATTTGTAGTATCCTCATTTCTGACGAGTGCAGTTTTGTAGCTGTGACTCACTAATCTGAATTTATGATTAGAGTGTGTTTAAACTACTATAGTGCCAAAGTTACATAAACCAGTCTAACTAATCTAAATGTGAGGCAGATGGCTTTAGCTAATATTAGCCCTTGTGGTGTGTGTTCCACTTTACATAGAGTGAAAGATAAGGCCACTCACCACTCCGTGTCCCCTGCTGAAATGTGGAAAACCTCTTACAGACCTCACACACACAAACATAGCTCCCCTGGGAAGTGCATGCTTGTACATTTTTCGAGACTTGACCCACCCGAGTGGCATGAAGGTTCCTGAGAATGAAGAGACAACAGATACTATTTTGATTCTGGGGGAAAAAAAAAAAAAGCAGAACTAACCTTACATTTGGATAGGTTAAGCTGAGATCAGTACTAAAGCTGTAACATCCACACTGGGTTTCTGTTTTCACTTGCTTGAGGCAACATCTGTATAACATGTCTAACAATGTCTAAATAGCATTAATAGCCCAACATCATGCCATGCATTCTTGGACTATGCTAGACGCTATCAGGGAATGCCATGTTCATGGACAGCAACAGAGACTCTAGGGAGCCTGTATGTATTCACAATGAAGGACTGGGATGTTTGACAAGTGCATCTCATAAAAAATGCACACTTTGTCTTAATGGATCTGGGTTTGTGCACTCGTGTAGTGTTCATGTAGTGGTCCTATATGGGTCAGTTGTGTTCCTGGATGCAGAGGTAGAGGCACTGTTTCCACAGTTTTCAACTTTGCAAGCTTCTCTTGCCAAATCAGAGGCGGATTGTGCTTCAAGACATGCACATCAGTCAAAATAACCCATGTTCACAACATAAAATATGTCAGATATGATTTTGATCTAAAAATATGTAACATATGTGGTCTTTCTTTGCTCTGCGAGCATCATATCTGACTGCTCACCCATTCTCAGTCCTGCTACAAACCTGTACTCTCAAACAGAAGTCCTGTGTGGCAAGCTTTCCTTAAAAAATGAATAGTGTGTCTTCTATTCATATCTACACTCACTGAGCACTTTATTAGTAACACCTGTATGCCTATTCATTCATAATTATGTACATAATTATGTAATCAATTATGTAATCAGCCAATCAGCAGAAAGCTGAGGTTGCAAAGGGCACAGGCTCACCAAAACTGGACAGTGGAAGACTATAAAAACATAGCCTGGTCTGATGAATTGCGATTTCTGCTGAGGCACACAGAAGGTGCCAGAATATTGAATCCATGGACTCAACCTGCCTTGTGTCAACAGTCCAGGCTGGTGGAGGTGGTGTAATGGTGTGGGGAATGTTTTCTTGGCACACTTTGGGCCCATTGATACCAATCAATCATCGCTTGAATGCCATAGCCTGTTTGAGTATTATTCCCAGTCACCAGATCTGAATCCAGTAGAACACCTTTGGGATGTGATAGAACAGGAGATTTGTTGCATGAGAGTGCTCCTGGAAAATCTGCAGGAATTGTGTGATGCAGTCATGTCATGTCAATATAGACATCCAACATCTTGTGGAATCCATGCCATGAGGAATTGAGGCTGTTTAGAGAATGAAGGGAGGCCCTAACCAGTATTAGTATAGTGTTTTCCAATAAAGCGCTCAGCGAGTGTATATTTGTATCTATTTAGAACACATTATCTGTTCGTTCCGAATAATGTACTCATATTCCGGTTATGAGATAAAACATAGATTTCATTACAAATTAAAAAAGAACATGGCTTATAACTATTTGTACAAAGATATTTTGTCAGGCACTAAGCTACCTCATCAGAGTAATGTATTTAAAACAGGCACAGCCATTCAGTGGGGCATTTTTATATTACACTGAACGAAAATTTTAACCTTAAAAACAATGAGTATATCTAGGGTATAACATATTTGCCTTGTGAACCCTACACAGTAGTGCGTATTTGATATTCAGCTAGATCCAGTAATGATCCTGTGTTTCAGATCTGTCCTAATACATCCCTAATCAGAAGGCTTGGCTTTGCTTGTTTATTGCATGTATACATCATGTTGCACAACCTTGGCCTGTGTCGCATTATGCTTCTTTACCACAATCAATAACGCTCATTCTGTCCACAGCACTCTTTGAAGCATTAATAAAAGTGACTAAAAGAAAGGTGGGACAGCAGACTGTATCTGGCCACGGTCCAGCAGGCCAAAGTGACCTTCAGTATAGAACAGTGCAGCTCTTAGATTTCCTTGTTCTTGGCATATCTCCCTCTCAAATGAAAGTCATGCTCAGCACTGGAAATAGAGACAAACAAAATGAAGCACAGCAACAGGCTTTTATCTCATAAGAAACAGGTGAACTGGAGCAACGGCACTCCAGAACCTGCCTTTGGTAAATATTTAACAAAAAGCCTTGATATCCTATGGTGAATATTATTAACTCATTAGCTAGAAAATGGAAAGGACATCTCATTCCATCTGTGATCTGACTTGCACTTTGATTAAAAAAAATAATAATAAAAAATCAGTTTTCCCTCTCATCTAATTTGCTGCTTTGAAGAGATGAGTAATAGCTGTTCCTCATACACCACAAGGACATTTTGGATTAAAAAAAGGTTGTTTCTGAAAGCTTTAGCAAGGCCATGGACTTAAGAAGACGAGAGAGAAAGAAGGGTAATTAGACCAAGCCTATATTAATACTGCTTACATAAGCGTCTCTCTTTCTGGTGCAGTGGGAGTCTCTTGGTGTTTGCAATTATTGGATGGTTTTGATTAATTTCATGGTCCAAGTGCATTATCTATGGATAATTTGCGCCATTTAGAACAGGAGGTTTAAAGGTTATTAATACTAGTAAGAATTAGTTAGCCAAAGGGACTAGTTTAAATTTTATTTACCTTCCTGAAGTTAACTTTATTATGTATTGCCGGAAAAAAGCTATGAGGACAGAGAAGCTCTACAGACCTTCTTGTATTTCTCTTAACCCTAAAGTGCATGTCCTACCAACAATCTTAATTACACTAAGACACAGCACTTATAATCTAGTTGATCGACAAAACTACCAGATCGTGTCAGTATTAAAATAATAAAATATATTTTGTTGTTTTGTTTAGAACTTATCAAATTTGTTACTAATTACATAACATGCTTCATAACTACTTTAATTAGCAGTCATAAATTAGATTTGACAGTTCCAGTTGAGTAAATACTGCCTAACACCACCAGCGAAAGAAAAAAAAATACTGTATAAAATTGGTTTTGGATCTGTCTCTGTCCCTGTTATGGCACTGCTTGATTACCCTAATGTATTCACTTGTTCCTCATTGCAAAGTCTTATCGTGCTTTTTGTTTCAAGTCCAAATATTTCCCGTGTTCCCTGTGTTCCTTGTTCTTTGTCTCTCACAGTACTTCCTAGTTTTGAACCTCGGCTCTTTTCATGTTTTGATTATGGATTATCCTGCCGTTACGCTATTTGCCTGTGGTCTGATTTAACTATGAACTTTGACGATGATTCTTGGATTGCAGTTAATAAAATGCATGCTGAGTTTATGCATTTGCATTATTACAGTGGGAAACATTATATTACATTGTCTGAATATTTTTAGTCTTACAACAAGGCTTGCCTCGTTTACCAGTGTATGTCATTTGATATACAGTTAAAGAAAGGGGGTGGAAAAACAGAGGCAAATATAACATGATAAAAGTACATCTCTGTGTTTACATATTAGTGTATATATAAGTGTTTTAAAGAGTCCTTCATTGGTTGGAAGTGAGCAACAGATGTTATTAATCAGGTAAAGTCGACTGCGTGGTGCGCAGTGCTGATGGTGGGGTCAAAATAGAACCAGGAGAAGGCACAGAGTTCATTACAGAAGCCGCTTTCCAGGAGACTTGGGAGAGGATCAGACCACTATCATTATGGCAGTGTCACCCCCAGACTCTTGGAGTGGACTGTCCTCTTTGTTGGTGGTGGGAGTTTTTCATGATCATGTGCTTTCCTGACGGATATTAGGAATTCATTTGACAGACTGTAGCAAGCCTGTGAATTTACATGATGCAGTATCAGCTTCTTTATCATTAGAAGTTAGTGGCTAGCAATCGCACTATTTGGGTATAGGGTGCTATAGGGTAATAACATCCAAGCATTAAGAGGAAAGGAGAATGTTTAACTGGTTATTCTCATTAGTTTGTTATTGCTGCCCTGTCCCACACCCTGTCTGTTTTCTCTCTCTCTCTCTCTCTCTCTCTCTCTCTCTCACTCACACACACACACACACACACACACACTCACATTGATTTCTCAGAACTGGATGAAATATACTTGGGCTGTATATCTGTACACAGTGTGAAATCACCTATGTGTTTTTTGGACCCAGCTTAAGAGAAACTTTGCGGGTGGTGAGGGATTTGGAATTGGCCATATCCTCTCTCTTTCTATCTCTGTACTTCATGTCCTGCCTTGATTACTATCTCTGTTCCTTTGGGCTCTGAATTTCCAATCCCACCCTACTGGTGCTCCAGTCTCCCTGCACCAGATGGTTTACAGCAAGCTGGCAGCCTTGCTTTTGTTTTGCTGCAGTTTTATGCTGCCATGACCTCTGTACCTGTCCTTCATCCCTGCCTTTTCTACATGTCCCATGTCTGATTTTCTTTCCTTCATCTTTGTCTTGCAGTTCATATATTTAGTCTTATTCTCAGTTCATTTCTCTGAGTTCCTACTTGATTTTTCTTTATCTTTGCCTGCCTGATCTTGTTTGTTGTTCTGGCTGTTTTGACCTTGACTCTTAAAAAGTTCCAAATAAGGCAATCTTGCACTTGCAGTCTAATGCCTAAGGCTTCCCAACATGGCAATAACAGATATATGATATAGCAAAGAGAATGGAATGGAGATTATTTAGAAAAATGATACACTTTTTTGACACCTATGTGCAACAAACAATGCAAAAAATTATTTTATTTTATTTTATGAATTTAAATGAATTAAATTCATTTGACTCGCCCTCGTTTATCGAGGCGAAATATAAAAATGCTTTTATATTTTGAAAAGCATTCAGATCTCTCAGGCCTCCTCCATTGAGGAAAGCAGCTATCAAGGCACTGCACATGAATAATGCAACACATAAATAATGCAGCAACTGCCTAAAAAGTTAATGAAGTGTCATTCACAAGTTTTCCCTAACCTTGAACTCAGTAGTATGTAGCTATATGTAGCTATAAAATGTACTTTATGTATGATCATTTGATAATGCCAATAGCCTGCTTTTGTTTTAATGTGCCAGATAGTTGGTTTAAAAATTATATTGCAGTAAACAGGAATGGCCACCCATGCTGCTTTTGAAGTAGACTTAAGCTCCGCAAAATATCATGTTTTTTTTTTTTTTCTACATGAAGAAACATTGTAATGTTTGAAAGTAATTACTGACTACAGGATTGCAGGGAAGACAAAAACCTGTGTGTGGCCTTGTGTCTAGTTGGTGTGTATTTTGGTCGCTAAAAAAAGTCTTTGATTTCGTAAGCACTGACAACAGGAACGTGTGGTGTCCATATCCTGTTGTGTTTTTGTTTTTGAGGGTTTTCAATTATAGGTACCACAGATTTTATAGACATAATTTAAGTATGATTGCATAACAGTTGGTACTCTGTATGTGTTTTGCAGTGAAACCCATATAGTACAGATAAACCCATGCACAGGCTTTCTTTCTGCAATAGTTTTTAAGTGTGTCTCTTTGTAGTTTGTATGCCATAATTACTAAATTCAGTTCATAGTCTTGTGTTTAGTACTTGATTAAACTGTCTGAAGTAAAACTATCAGTCCAGAAAAGTGGTTTAATCAACACAACAGTGTAATATGAAACACACACACACATTGTCTTACTATCCTTGTGCGGACCTTCCATTGACATAATTATTAATGCGGCTAATTAATGAGATGCCTACATCTAAATCTCACCTTAATACATTAACATCACCTTAACATTTTTTTTGTTTTAGGTTTTTTGTTTTTTTGTTTTTTATTTAAATAAATGCTGCAGTTTTGGGGAAAGAATTCCTCACAGGAACAAGCCAATGTCCCCACAAGGTCAAAATCTCAGATATTCCTATCCACTTGGTCCCCAATAAGATATAAACACACACATACACACACACACACACACACAGTACTTGGACAGATGAAGTGTCTAAAAGTGGGAGGGAAGCTGCCTTGTAACCAATCACTGACAAAGGCTCTTTGAGTGTGTGTTGGTTTCCTTTTACAGTGTCTCTGCAACTTGGGCTATTTTAAAGACACATACACACAGCTGCACCTGACAATCTGCTGAAGGGAGGCCAGCTCTGTGGGCATTAATCCCAAGATGAACATAGGAACCCAGAGGAAGAGAATGTAATATCCAGAAATACTGAATGGCTGTCCTTTTTTCAAGGGAGCTCAGAAAGTTCTCTCCTACTGGGTTTAGTGCTTGGCTACAAGCCTGCAAAGCCTAACAGCTCGTTGCCATTGTAACTCTCATTTGCTCTGCCATCTGGAAGGGGGATTCCTGTACTTGCTATTAGCATCAGTGGATAAGGTGCTAGTTCCTGTCCCTATCCAGGTGACGCTGCTGGTTTTGAGGTGCCTTGCTGTGTATTCTGAATTAGACGTGGGTGGCGAATCGGAACGTCGTGGTCAAGCTGCACTGTGCTGTGTAACTGCTCATGCTTCCAAGTAGGCCAGGTATGCTCACCTCTGCACTGCCCAGGCACTTGGCATTCCTCGGACAGCCATGAAGAGATTCAGCAGCCTGAGAGGAAGCAAGAAGCGTGAGGACAGGACAGGGAGACGCCAGTCAGAGCCCCATGGCCTCCTGGGAGCAAGTAAGACAATAGTTTAGCATGAAACTCTGTAGCCATGCCAAGTCTTTCACAGCTGTGTGTGAATCCAGGAAGGATTACATAGCATTTATAGATTTATAGCATCTATATTACTATGCATAATTGGAAACCAAATGATTCATTGTTTTTTTTTTTTTTTTTTTTAAAAAACCCTTAAATATGCAATCCTTAAGGTTTGTTTGGTTTGTTCCTCAGGGAGAACCCTTAAGAGTTCTTTAAATAACACAGAGGATTTCTGTATCAGAAAGGGTTCCAAGTAGAACCTTTTTTGGAAGCTAAGAGCCTTTTACTTTTCATTAGCAGCATTTCTAAACCCACTGGGCTGAAAAAACAAAATCTTTGCCCCACCTTTTTGGGTTGTCTAGATTTTGGCCAGTGGGGAAAGTTTTTAATATATTTTTGAGGCAACTACTGTTGGCATATAAAAAATGTAAAACATAATATGGATCAATAAAGAAGTATATCTAGGAGCCAGATCAAAGTGTACTAGGACAGACCAATAATAATGGGCGTCTTTGGTCAGCGTAATAATAAGTTTGTCCATTTATTTGTTCAAAATTGTCTAGTAAGGATGAAACTTGTGTAACGTGTGGAGTGCAGCTTGTGTTGCTCATTTGCAACCTCTTTGATTGCAGGTGTGTACTGGAAGAGAAAAATTGCCATTGTCACAATCTTGTGTTTGCAGGGTGTATACTTCACCAGTAACTTTGCTTTGAACACGTCAGTTAACAAGAGTCTGGGAATCAAATCCTACATGATATGTAATTGTAGGAAATTGCAAATCTAAGGCTTAGTTGGATTCTAGCGAGTTCTGTGAAGTTCACGGTTGTTCTTAAGGAACAGCTAAGACCTATAATGCCATTACAGATTACTACATTGAAAGCCTGTAGAGTGCCAGTTAAGGCAAGGATGAATCTGTGCAAATGAACCTGATGAACATGGCTTTCACTTTCCCAATGACAAGACTAAAGGAGAAAAGTGTTCAACAAGCAGAAACTGAAAATGACTACATTACACCCCAAATCAACAGCCCATACCCAGCACCATGTCTATGGATCACGTAGTCATTCATTTTTAAATTCAGTTTGCTCAACACTGCAACATTTATAGCATTGGCAAGTTAGATACAGAATACACAATATACACTATATGACCAAAGGTTTGTGGACACCTGACCATCACACCTAGATTTAGTCCACCCTTGGCTGTTATAATAACCTCCACTCTTCTGGGAAGACTTTCCACTAGATTTTGGAGCTAGCTGTGGGACTTTGCCCATTCAGCCACACGAGCATTAGTGAGGTCAGGCACTGATGTCAGGTGAGGAGGCCTGGGGTGCAGTTGGTGTTCCAGTTCATCCCGAAGGTGTTCCATGGGGTTGAAATCAGGGCTCTGTGCAGGCTACTTGAGTTCTTCCATACCAGCCTTGGCAAACCATGTCTTTATGGGACTCACTTTGTTCACAGGGCATTGTCATGCTGGAACATGATTGGCCTAGGAGTCTTAGTTCCAGTGAAGGAAATCTTAAAGCTACAGCATGCAAAGACATCCTATACATGTATGCGTTCATATTTGTGCCAACAGTTTGGCTTGCATATGGGTGTGATGGTCTGGTGTCCACAAACCTTTGGCCATATAGTGTATCAGGAAATGGTTATTTTCCTAATTGAGTTATATTTATAGTTACTGCTTCTCTGCTTTCATACACTCCACTGAATCATTATAGCCATCTGGTTGCTATGAGAAAACACACACTGATGAGGTTGTCAGCTCAAACTGTCCTATTGATTTACTGTCAAATACCAATTTTTAATCTAACATGTTCATTTATTATCTATTTTGACAAGATAACATAGGTTTGACAAAACCAACATTTTATATCCCATAGGAAACTAAAAGCTTTAGAAGCACAATTACCAAATTTTGTGTAGCTGTTATCTGCTTTTTCATTTTTATTAATAATAATAAAAAAATCTAAGTCTAAACTGCCCCTGTTTTTAGTTCTTTGTTTCATTTCATCATATATAGCCTCTTATTGCCCCAGCTGTACTCATCATATGGTGTCCTTTCTCTTCACTTGTTGGTTTTATCAGCCTATGAGTCAACCTATGAGTCAGCAAATTTGGCACACCGATTCATAACCTGCTTACCTAAATAAATATGCATGTGCTTTTTTTCTTGTTCCTTCACCAGTTTCAATTGACCTTCATTTCACCCTCCTACAGAGACTTTGTCCTAACCTTTATGGTAATAGTCCAAGCCTGGACTATTACCATAAATTAAGTTCTGCTTCATTTTTTCCAATACTGATTCACACACTGCTCCTGTGACCTTCAGTTCAAACTTCAAACTTGACAACTTCTAGGAACACCCACTACAATCCTTTCACTTTTTTCTCCAAACATAAAAAACTTGGTTCAATCACTTGTGTACAATACAGTAAACTGCTATATGAATATACTTTTTTAATGATAGCAATGGCATAGTAGATAGTAGTTGTGGACTGACGAACAGTTACAGTGTGAATTGTTGGAGTTGGACAGAAAACCTCAATAGAAATGGCAAATCAAAAGAGGCTAAGTATTACTAAAACGTTTTTGTACATTGGAAGAGGTGGGAAATGTGATGCATCAGTTAGACTGAATTTGTAATAAAGGATCATGGAAACAGATTTCCATTTCCATTATAACAACAGAAACAAACAATTTGTATTTGCTTGCGCTGACTTTTCGTAAATCCAGTTTTGCATTTATAGAAACAAACATAGAAGCATGCATACTGCAGGGAAGAAAATATGTGGGTATGGCATTGGGGGACTACATAGGGGACTATGAACACTAGCACCACTTCGGTTGTGCCTTCATCAGTGGATGTTCGTGGACGTCCACTTCTCGGTTGGTCCGCAACACTTCCAGGCTTTTTGAATTTGGTAATAAGTTTGGCAACAGTGTCGGGTGTGATGTGCTTGCCATGCTTCCTGTTAAAGTCCATCGCAACCTTGCGACAGCTTCCCAATCCAGCCATGAGAATGATTTCAATACATTGTTCTTTTGTCAAAGGCATTCTTAAAGGCTATCTGAAAAAAAAATACTAAGTATGAAAATTTGTGTTAAAATGTGTTAATTTCCCCTATGTATGGAGACTTTTGAGACACCCTATATATATATCTGGCAAAATTTTTGGCACCACTAAAGAACCTACAACCCACAAGATGCAGCACCTGGCTAATAGAACCATATTGTTGAGAAACATACAAAGCATGTAACTCTCCATGTGAACTCTTTTGGCTCAGTGTAACATCAATTAAATTTTCAGTGAGTAACAGAGACTGTTTAAGCTCATAATTTAGCTCCAAGTTCCAACCTGCCTCAGAAGACTGTAAGTGAAAGAAACTGAATTGCAAATGCAAGGCTATGATTAGAATTGTGTTATGGTCAGGTGAGTTCAGATTGAACTTTTTGGATCTGCATACCATTGTTTGATGGAAAAAAAAAAGACAAAGGACTTGATTCATGATTTATGTACCAGGATCATTTAAGCACAAAATCTGGTTGTCTCTGCCAGGAGGTTAAAACATAAGTCATAGCTTGGTTGCAGATGGATGTTTGTATAAGATTGAAAATCTGTGGGCTGAGTGGAAGGGGGAAACCCAAATCTAGGAATATAAAGGAGCTTGAAATGTTGTGCATGAAGGAGTGGTTCAGGATTTTTCAACAAGTATCCAACCTTGTTAAGCAGAGACTTGGTGGTGTTCTTCTCTCCAGGGGAGTGAATAAGAAATATGCCAATAGTTTTGAATACAGTGTTGGATTTTAATGTTTAAAATATATCGTGTATATAACTCTACAAGGCACAGCTGTAGTTATGCTATTTTTTTATAATGTAGTTCCACCACTAAATATACACAACAGGCCTCCTTTCTTCTTTGGGGTTTTATGTAAATGTTTTCTCTTTTTATAGAATTTTCCCAAGCAGTCTGAGCACAAATCCATCCCTGTAGTTTGTGTGGATTTAGAGAAACTGACATTAAAACAGATTATCCACTAATCTGTGGGCCTCCTACCTTTAATAACATGCTAAATTGAATAGAATCCATTGTGGATGTCAAATTTTACTATGCGTACACAAACATTTACTTTATTGGTGGGTCTGAAAGATGCAGGCATGAAAGGATTTTTTGGGGGGTATTTAGTAGTTTTTGTTGGGGAAATAAAGGAAACTTGGAGCATTATGGAGAGTTCATACTTAAACACTGGTATAGAGAGATTGCGCTGTGAAAATCTCAAATTTTCCCTTCAAGCTAATGCTTTATACTTACTGAAACTGTGTGTGTTTCCTGTTTGTGCACCTTTGTTTTTCTTTTAATGAGGACAAAACCTTCTGATGATGACAGAAAGAGTGGTACATTGTGGGAATGTAAGTTTAATGGGTCAGGGAGGAAAATTATATGTTACACAAAATGCAGCTTTTCTTGAAAACAGCGAAGGTATAGCCTTGTAGCTGCTGAGATTAAGATTAATATTAGATATATTTGTAGACACAGCAGGACATACATACCTACACTAATACTTAGGTCAAGCCAAGGAAAATAACTGATTGTTGATTTGTCACATAATAAAATAATTCCAATGTTTTTGTTGATTCAGTGTCTCCACGCAAAAATTTAATATTAGCTCCCAATGGTATTGCATGTTTTTTGAGTATATTTACAGCTCAAAACACAAATTTCAGCTTGACGGATGTGGATGTGGTTAGTAGACAGTGGGACTTAATACTGGTCCTTGCTTGAGCAGATGCGCTTAAAAATGTGCTTAAGTCCAGGGTCAGAATTGTGTGAAACTGATACACTCAAACTCCACCCTGTATGAATAAATAACTCTCACACAGCTTCAGTCTGTAATTACGACTGAGGTCTCAATACTAAAGTGTGCAATTTCGGTATTAAATACTCACTATACAGTGTATATATATACTGTAGACACTTTCCAGCTTGTGAAGCTAGTCTTGTGAAGCAAACTGCTAGCTTTCGTGAGAGAGTCTGGTAGTTTTTGTCACTAAAAATGGACAAGAAGTGCTTACTCTCACAAGAATAGGCAGACATAGAAGTGTCCAACTATGTTATTTTTTCACACAAACCTCTCTAATGATGTTTAAAGACATGCAGCTTAAATTATTTTTAATCCAATGACTATATCCTAGCTACCAGTTTTAGGTTGGCAGAATGTTTTCTGAACGCTAGGGCTCAATCTGAAGTTTTCAGGTTGGTTGTGAAATTTAAATAACATTTATAAATGTAGTAACACTGTTGCTGCAACATTTTTTGTTGATTATTAACAGACATTTCTATAATTTTTTTTTTTTTTTTTTTACATTACAACATTTAGTTATTTAAGTTACTGTACTTATGTCTGGTTTTTAAGTAGCTACTTTACTTGAGTTTTTCTTTCACCAAATACTCTCGACTTTTACTACATATTAAAAGAAAAATTTCTACTCAATGTTCCAACACCATATTTCTCATATGTAATCATGTATTTGTAAAGTCTTAAGCTGTCTCTCGAGGCAGTTTGTATTGTGACCGCTAGTTTGTAGTGTCAGAAATCTTTTAGTTTTTTTTTTTTAGTTTGTAGTGTCAGAGATATTACGCTAGCTAACATTTAGGACATTAGGAATAAAGCTGCTTTTAGTTAGCCTATGCATATGTTTTTCCATATTCATTGGTTCCTTGGTGAAAGAGACACTAATATGACATCAGTAACTAAAATCAGTGTGTCATTTGACACAGAGGTCTTGGCAAAGGCATTATGTTGTCAGGTTGTCTGTGCGTGCATCTGTCCATGTGCCCAGGATTATTCTTAACATGATATCTCAAGAATGAGTGGTTGAATGTTTGTAGGATTTATATGGAATTATCAGTGTAGACAGCCGATGAACTGATTAGAGGTTGGAATTGATCTAAACAGAGTCAAGGTCGCAGCAAGGTCAAATGTCTGAAACTGTTTTTCTTCAATAGCTTCCTTCCTGTTTGTCACACAGAGATGTTATGTACACATTCATTATCAGGAACTCCAAGGTCCATTTTCTATGGCTCTCTAAAATGTTTGCCATCAGTCCATCCACCCGTCTGTCAGTCCGTCTCTCATCCTGTCTGCCAGTCCATCTTTTAGCTTGTCTGCCACTACTACTAGCACTAGTAAGAATTTCTGTAGGTAGGAAATTGTTACTAGTGTAATATCTGAAAAAATAAGTGGAGTTATATAGACATATCCTTGCTACCATCACTTGAACTGACTAGATTTTGGTATTTATCCAAACATGGACAAGATATATTTTTAGGATGTTTGAGGCATACAAATTAGTAATGAGAAGGACTAGACTTGTGGTTGGCAGAGGCATCCCTGTCAGTGCTCTTGGTGTGGAGTTCTACTCCTTGTTTTGTGAATCTTTCTTGTACCTTTACCTTCATACTTTATTGAGTTTATACTTTGTACTTTAACTTAAGTGAAGAATTTGAAGCTGTACCTTAACCTTCACCAGAGTAGTTATTTAGATGAGTAAACTGATTGATTGTAATTGATTCAGTTTTAATTGATACTTTTACCACCTCTGGTTAGTGTTTGTCTAAACAGAACCATTGTAATAACATTGTGAATGATTATTCCAGCAGCTGTTTTAACATTGCAGTAACATTATTTTTTTGGAAGAGTATAGCCTACCCTTTTAGTAATGTTTAGTAACATTTCAGTAATGTTTTCTGTTAGCTAGAATCTTGACATGTTAAAAAAAAAATCTCAGTGTTCAAATATTGGTTTCCATCTGAAACCGGTATACAGGGTTGCATGAAGCTTGTGGCTAGCTAAAATGAGTCTGAGAATACCTTCTAGCTTTATAAATCACATGCCTGTACTGATTGTTTTGCCGACCTACACGCATTGTCAATTTGCCTTCTGTGCTATGCAGTTCACTCTGCCTGAGCAGCATTTACTTGAAAGGAAAAAGAGAAGCAGAGATAGAGATTCGTGCTTCAAGAGCTTATCTTATCCACAGGAATAGGTGTCAGCGGCAAGGGCTAAATTAAGAAGCCAGCAAGCTGGAATTCAATCCATTGGATGGCACTGATTAAGCATCTGAAATGTCAAGAGATAGAGCAAACAGCAGCTCTAGGATATCTCTCGCCCTTGGTGGCACCTCTGGTATGTAAGGATCCATTAAACGAATAACTAAATATTTACCTCACACAGCTGGCCCATCATATCAGCACAGATTGTCAGTGGGATTTGTCGTAATTAGGTAGGAAGCTGAGTAATGTAGCTCAGCCTTTGGGAAGCATATTAAAAAAACCTCCAGTATTAACTGCTATTTCTTAAAAGGTAGCAGAGAGCAATAGCAAGTTTTGAAAAGGGTGGTGATCAAATCAGGTTTGCTCTTCATACTCACCTGCTATGATCTGTAAGTGTTATATAATGAAGATCTGTAATATGTCTTGTAACACATGATCATCTGTTGAAATGACCTTGTATCTATCCTTTCTCACTTCTCAAGGATCTACGTACTCTATATAAGGCTTTTCATGTTTCATGGTGCGTTTTTCTGCTATATGAGAAAATGTAAAAACTGTACCCAGGGCATTTTTTAGTTCTGCGTACTAAGTAGAAGTTAGGAATTGTACTTGTTCTTAGTGGAAAGCTGTTCCGCTATGTAAATTGTAGCTGGTACCGCACTGGTTGATTATGCTATTATGTGATTTTCTGATGCACCCACAGTGAGCAATCTAGCAAACCAAGTAGTAATTAGATGATGAGTGAAAATGATGAGTGGTAAATACATTAATTTGTTTTCCAAATTCAAACTGTGCATAACCATTGGTAAATTTCATGACATTAAATATTAAAACATGAGTAGGTTACAAATGACAGATTACAAAAGAGATGTCTGCTTAAATTGATGAATAAAATGCCTGTCCATCTATTTGTTTAATTACAGTCAGGTCCATAAGTCTTGTAATGTGAATAAAAGATGGGACTGAAGTATAGATTTTCAGCTTTAATTCAAGGGGTTTAACAAAAATATTGCGATAATCGTTTAGGAATTACAGCATTTTTTTTTGCTAAGCAGTTTCATGGCCAGATGTGGCATGTTTTCTCATTATTTCATGACAAATTAAGGAGATAAAAGGTCTGGAGTTGATTCCAAGTGTTGAATTTGCATCTGGAAGCTGTTCATGGGAACACTCACTGTGCGCTCCAGAGAGGAATCAATGCAAGTGAAAGAGGCCATCATTAGGCTGAAAAAAAAAACAGACCTCTAAGAGAGATAGCAGAAACTTTAGGAGTGGTCAAATCAACAATTTGGTACATTCTTAAAAAGAAGGAATGCACTGGTGAGCTCAGTAACACCAAAAGGCTTGGAAGGCCACGGTAGATTACTAAAGTGGATGATCGCAGGATTCTTTCCTTGTTGAAGAAAAACCCCTTCACAACATCTAGCCAAGTCAATAACACTCTGGAGGAGGTAGGCGTATCATTGTCAAAGTCTAAAATCAAGAGACACCTTCATGAATGTAAATACAGACATTTTACTTCAAGATGCAAACCACTGGTAACACTCAAGAACAGAAAGGCCAGATTAGACTGCTAAAAAAGCTCTACAAAAATCCTGACCAGTTCTGATGCAAGATTAGCTTGTACCAGAATGATGGAAAGAGAAGCTAATGGAGAAGGAAAGGAAGGGCTCATAATCCAAAGCATACCACATCATCTGTCAAACATGAGGAGGAAGTGTTATGGCATGGGCATGCATGGCTGCCAGTGGAACTGGGTCATGGGTGTTTATTGATGATGTGACTGATGATAGAAGTAGCAGGATGAATTCTGAAGTATACAGAGCTATACTTTCTGCTCAGATTCAGTCAAATGCTACAAAACTGATATATATATATAAGTCCATAAGTATTTGGTAATTTTTGTAATTTTGCCTCTGTACACCACAACAATGGATTTGAAATGAAGCACTCAAGATGTGATTGAACTGTAGAGTTTAACAAAATATTGCCTTAACCATTTAGGAATTACAGCCAGTGCACAGCTCAGTGCTTTCTGAGATGCTTTTCTGCTGACCACAGTTGTAAAGAGTGGTTACTTAAAATTACTGTAGCCTTCCTGTCAATTTGAACCAGACTGGCCATTCTTCTCTGACCTCTCTTAAGAACAAGGAATTTCTGCCTGCAGAGCTGTTGCTCACTAGACGTTTTTTGGTATCTGAACCATTCTGTGTAAACTCTAAAGACTGTTGTGTGAAAATCCCAGGAGATCAGCAGTTTCTGGAATACTCAATCCAGCTGTTCTGGCACCAACAACCATGCCACAGTCAAAGTCACTGAGATCACATTTTTTCTGGTCTGTTTCTCATATACACACACGCACACACACACACACAGTCAGACAGGTACACTATTTAATTGTGTAATTAAACATGACCCAAAAGTTTGAAAAGGGTCTCCAGTTTTTTCTTTCACACACACACACACACACACACACACACACATTTATTTATTTATTTATTTATTTATTTATTTATTTATTTATTTATTCTCACTGTACAAATCACAAATTTCTGCTTTCTTATTCAGAAGTACTAGTACCAGCCAGTTAGGGATGTAACACAATGCCAAAGTCTGTATCTGCACCTGTATCTGTTCAGTGCTCCAAATATCTGTATCTGTATTCAAATTTAAACCCAAAGTGGGCCTTATTCTGGAAAATGATGGAAAAAGAAACAGTGGTAGAAATGCTACTACTATCAGCATGGTATGTGAATTTTGGCTCTGACAGTTTCTTGACCATGACCCTGACCAGGATGTTATGAATGAGGGAATGTTGTAAATGCATTGCACATTGGTACATGTTCAGATTAATGAGCATGGCCTTTCTTTGTCCTGCAGGCGTCATGGAAAGCTTCAAGAAAGTAAAAATCTCCCATTCATGTGACTTTTTTTGTTGAGTCCTTCAGGTTCCCAGTCCCCATGCACGCTTCTAGTCTCAACCAGATTCTCTGTGAACCTTTCTAGCAAGCTTCACAAGCAAGCAAAAAACAAAAAAACCCTAAAAAGAATAGTGCACCTCCTATTCGTATCTGTGTATCTGTTTAGAATACATGACCTGTTCATTGTGAATAATGAACACTTCTCCATCTATCGGCATTTTTACAGTCTTTAGGCTCAGCTTTCCCTTCCAGACAGCAGTAGCAGTCAATGAAGACAACCACTGAAAGCACAAGATTGGCAGAGCAAAAGTGTGTCTATTACAGAAAGACCAAAATGGCAATGTAATGGGTTCTCTGAACTATTATTGTGATGGCCGTGAGGATGAATGTGCTTCCAATACCACTCAATGCTTTTACTGAACTGAAAGCTGAGGCAAAATTTTGCAAAGAGCTAAAGGGCCATGTGTAGACTAGAGACTAAAATTAATCTGGGCCAGGAAGTAACGTTGTTCACACAATTCGAAATTTATGCCTAAAATGAACTTTAGCAAAGGTGTCACCTTTTGGGTAATGGTTTCTATTAAGAGAAGAAGTGATGACGTCAGTACAAAAGGTTTTGTCACAGAGACATTTAACAAGACATTTAGTTAAGAGCATAGCCAGAAACTGCCAAATTCACTCTCAGAGGCACAGGCTGTGATGACTGTTAATGAATAACTAAAGACAGCATCATATATTAAAAGAGTGCATTACAGTTCTACATTAAGATAAGTGGCTCCAGTGATAGTCTAATTAATGCAACAAAGCATACTGTAATATTATGACAACCTCTAAAGACAGTAAACTCATATTAACTTCTGATATTCTCACTGAATAATTCTCATTATCATATATGTGTTTTTCATCCATCACTAGGTGGTGGAGGCATTATGTTTTCGGGTTGTCCCCCGAAACATAACATGGAGTTGGTTCCCCCTTTGCTGCTGTAACAGCCTCCACTCTTCTGAGAAGGCTTTGGCTGTGGGGATTTGTGCTCATTCAGCCACAAGAGCATTGGTGAGGTCAGGCACTGATGTCAGGTGAGGAGGCCTGGGGTGCAGTCAGGATTCCAAGTCCAAGTGTTCAGTTGGGGTTGAAGTCAGGGCTCAGGCCATCTGATTTCCTCAACATCAACCTTAGCAAACCATGTCTTCAGGATGCTTGCTTTGTGCACAGGGGCATTGACATGTTGAAACAGATTTGGGCCCCTTAGTTCCAGTGAAGGAAAATCTTATTACTACAGCATCCCAAGGTAGACAACTGCGTGCTTGTGGCAACAGTTTGGGAAAGGCCAGATATTGGTGGGATGGTCAGATGTCCAGCAGTTCAGCATAAATATAAGTGCCACTATTGATCAACTAGGGGCAAACAAGGCCACCAAGCTCCTAAAATGTGAGTCGCAATTCTTTTTGAGTTTGATTGCTTGCATTCAGTATACTGTATTTAACTGTCACAATTAAACACAATCAAAACTCACATACACTGCCCAACATTTTCTAATCACTTCATTATTTCGGAGCTGAATCAGTTTGGTGAACTTATATGTCCTTGAAGAGCTCAGTGTAATGAAATGCTTGGCTGATCTTCACCAAAAACTTGGAATATAACAATCTGGTACTTGTCTCACCCTGTCTTAAAAAGATACACACATCAAAAAATATGCCGCAGCCCCATGAAACAAGCATACTCGCACACATACTCCTCGGAGTCACTGATTTTAGTAGAACAACTGCAAATGCCTCACACATTATGTCTTATTTTGTCATAAAAACCTTCACACTTCATAAATCATTTTTCTCTTAACTGCAGCTACAATAGCAGATATAAACAGTTCTGTATTAAAAAATGGAAAGAATATAGCACAACCACGACTTTGCCCAGAGGACACTGTCCACCAAAGTTTAGTGACCGAGTAAGGAGGGCATTAGACACAGAAGCAGCCAAGAGGCAGGAGGACCCCGAACATGCTACTACCAGCATGCTTCACTGTGGGGATGGTGTTCTCAGGGTGATGAACAATGTTGGTGTTCCAAGGCTAAAATCTTCAGTTTTGGTCTTGTTAGACCAAAGAACCTTTTTCTACATGTTTGCTGGACTTCCAATATATATCTTGGCAAACTCCAAATAGGATTTCAAATGGCTTGACACTCTTATATACTTACTTTGTGGAGTGTTCAGACTATGTTTGTCCTGTGAACAGTTTCTGCTATCTGAGATGGGGATCTCACTTGGTTGCTTCTCTGAATAATGCTCTCCTTATTCAGTCACTGGCTATTGGTCTATGGCCTCCTCTAGCCAGAATTGCAGTTGCTTCATATTCTTTGCATTTTGTAATAATCAAAATGATCAAAAATTAGATGCCAATATATGTTACAGGCAGAAAAATACAACAGTGGCCAAAACCTGATTTTTCATATTTTTTGGCTGTTTGTCAGAATTCTGCCACACTGACATCTGATAGGTTTTCACAGACAGCAAAAGATTATAGTTTAAGAGCCCTTAAAACAGTAACATTAACTAAGTGCTTTAGCCACATACACATAAATAGAATATGAAGTCTACCAGTGTGAATGTAAATGGACATTGCTTTGATAATAAGCACTGCATCCACTTTGGGGGAGAAAAGTCGATAATAATTCAATAGTTCAATAGAATTCGTCTGTACTATTCATACTTACGAAGCACTTGTATGGATGACCACTTAAGGTGCAATATTGTATTCTGTTATCATAGTGTAACAAAGGTTTTAGTGTGTGCTAATTGTTTTTTAACATCAGTGGCAAGTTCAGATTTCAAACATGCTCTTGGAAGAATAAAACTGAAACTTGCTATAAATAATCATAATTGTGTGTCAAGTCAAGCTGTTGAATGAGACCCGTGGAAAAAATATAATATGAGCACCAAATATAATAGTGTGTATATGACTGTGTATTCAGTTTATAAGGAATGTGTGAAGAAAACTTTTTCACATGCTCTCTTTTAACGCTACTGGCATTTGCACTGGCACTTGCTTTTGCAAATGTACATCACATATCTACTTTAAACAAGTAATGCCACAATTGCAGGAAAACGGTATAAAATTATATAGATATACAGAGACATGCGCTCCAGGGCAAAAAAAAAAATGGGCCAAGCCCAAAATGGCAAAATGTTAAGCATCTAATGGTCTTAACAACAAATCACTGGTCAGGAAATTAGCAAGAATAAAACAAATGCATTCCTGAGACCCCCTGTGCCACTATTTGCTCGTTTACTTTTGCTGCATTGAACTGGGAAAAGCTAGAAACAGGGAAATTCACTTATATGGTCTTCTTGGTAAAATCACAAAGTTAAAATCATGGTAATGATTAAAATGTTTGATGTAAAATTCAAACTAACACAAGTCTATGTGTACAAAATTTTCCAAAAATATCTTCTGGGATGTTTTTTTTTCTTAAAAGTTTAGTCATTATTTGGTTATCTGCCGCACCTGATGCAGCCCATGAAGGGACTGATAACAAGCTCATAAATGGAACCAGGATTGACAGAGCAGGGAGAGATCTTCAGTATTTGTTTAATTCTTGCTAATTTCCTGAAGAATGATTTGTTGTTAAGACCATTAAAAGCTTAATATTTTTGCCATTTTGGGACATTTTTTTTTCTCTTTTTGCCCAGGAGTGTACATTATGTATTCAATACTGCAAACACGTGCACAAGATCTCTGTTTTTCGTTTACTGTCGTCAGATACACACAGATAGATGCTATAGCTGAGTGTGTGGTGATAAGTTAAAGATCATTGCAGCACTTTTAGGAGGCCATTGTGTTCTACTTGCCTGTGTGTGTGCATGAGTCTATTCTGTCTGTCTCTTCCCTGCAGGTTTCGTGAGACAGAAGCTGCAGTCAGGTACACCCATCTGCTCCATAATTAGGCTCCAGAGAGTGGACACTCTGACGCACCTGTCTGCCCTTTGTCAAACTTACAATTCAGAGCCAAACTTGAGTTTGAGCCAGTTCTTATTACCAGGCCAGGCAAACAGCTGGGTGCAATGAAGTACAGTGAGCTAAAATTGTCTTCTTGTTCCTGTGCTTCAGGAATGTACACTGTACATGGGGGCAGTCGTGGCCTAACGGTTAGAGAGTCGGACTTGTAACCCGAAGGTGAACCTGAAGGTCGTGGGTTCGAGTCTCAGGTCCGGCAGGG
>CM075024.1:11337488-11369563 GCA_037576675.1 Pangasius sanitwongsei
TGCTCTCACTACAGATCACAATGTCATCCGCAAACATCATTGTGCAAGGAGACTCCTGTCTGACCTCCTCCGACAACTGGTCCATCATCATAGCAAACAGGAAGGGGCTCAGAGCCGATCCCTGATGCAGTCCCACCTCCACAAATTATGTACACATAAATTTTAGTTTGCGTACATAGAGTATGAGAATATTTTTTTCCCAGTTCAATCGTCATATCATAACATTTTAATGTCATCAAATCCATGAAGTTTAGCATCAAATTTCATGAATGAGGCCTGAAATTGCCTCAAAATTATGCTGTTTTTGAGTTCACTCCAGGGTGCCATGGAGTAAAGAATTTCTTCTGAGCTCATATTAAAGGTGGTTTACTTTGTCACTTCTGTCCCTGTATCAGACAATGAATCATCCACAGTGCTGTTCTAGCTTCAAATCTGCACCGTCATGGTGTTTCATCCAAATCCCACATCAACTTAATGGGTCATCAGAGACTACCATTACAGTGAGTGATCACATTTTGGGAAGGTAAAAATATCCCTGTGGCAGGGTTTCACTAGACTGCTCTGCTGTGATGAACTGGGTATGATCCAGCACGGTGTCGCACATTATTTCTTTTCATCTTATTAGTGCCAGGCTGTGTGACAGTCGGTGTTCGGAAATGCTAGACCTCATTCGTGAAGAAGATGCTAATGAGTGAAGGGTGGATTGTGCCTGAATAGTAGCATGGTTGGAATGTATATAGAGAGAAAAAGAGAGAGAGAAAGAGAGTAGGGGGTAGGCAGTCTTCCAGATGACATCATCCTTGCTCTTTTCATCTCTCCTAGTTTCTCCAATGTTTTCTTGGCTGATGAAAAGCTTGTCTAAGAGAAAATAATTGCTTTGTTCGGTATCTGTGGAGAAGCTGTGGCACTTGTTACTCTTTTTTTTAGTCTGTTGAAACAAAATGTTTTGCTACAATTGCATTTCTGATGCTGCCTCTGATTCTGTATGTGGGCCGTTAGTGATCAGACAAGTCTATTCTTATTCTGCTTTCCAAATTTATTCTGTCTGTGCTTATATGTGGTGGCCTCCGATGGTGATTTTTTCCCACCGTCAGCACAACTATTAAAAAAACACCTGGCAACACAGCACTTTTCAGCTCTCAGGAAGTCTTCCACCATGCAGGCGAGGCTAGGTTTCACTCTGCCCTGAGCAGCTACTCAAAGTGGAAACTCGCTTTAGACTCAACTCAAATAAAGATGCTCAGAGACGAGAGGGAGAGTCTCTCTGGAATTGGATCGGACTACAAGAAGAGAAAGCATGACCAGTAGGCATCATGGTCAAACAAAATAAAGCCAAAGCAATCACAAGATCCAGTTAGGTTGATTTTTATAGATAGACAAGATGTACTTTAGTGATCTCTGAGGGGAAATTGAGACCAGTTGATTGTTATTGGTCAAACAGCAACAATCATGTGGCAAGTGTTACAAGTTACAAGTATTATTCAAATGATTTATGTTAAGGCTAATCCTTTGGGATTCAAGGCATACATCAGATTAAAGAATCTGCCATGTAATTCAATAATCTCTCAGTCTTATCTTTGACTTCCAGTCCTGTCATGCTAAGAGAATTATCTTCTATATTATTATGTCGGCCTCTTATGGTGAATGAGATGCTTATGTGAAATGTTACAGCATGCTTCTTCACCTCCGTCTTCTCCTCTAAACTTACTTTATTAAGGGGTGGAGGGAAACGCAGTGTGAATCCTGTTGGCCTTGGGATCCAGTGACGTGTGAAATAAGTGTGATAAAGAGAGAGAACTGCACATGCTCTCGGCTTTGTGCCTGTAATGGAGCTGTTAAACAGGGAGGCATGCTTCTCAGGCCACTTTCCTGGCATGGGATCAGTATACAGTGGGTTCAGGAAGGAGATGTCACTGTCCAATATGGGCAACCTTTCAACATGCACAGTGACGCTGCAATGCAGTGTCGCGTTGCAGAAGTTTTAGACACAGGTCGTATATAAATGTCTTGTTCAGTAACCATGAAGCATATGATTACATTCCTTACGGAATGATAGTTTACTTAAGTAATTTTTTTTTTTTAACATACTATAAGTTCATTGAGCACATATACCGTAATGTAACTTTTTGGCACCCTGGGACCCCCCTCCTTTAACTGTTAGAAAAAAAACACACACAGACCCCTTCAGCACAGACTTATTTTATGAACATAATCCAACTGTTCATATATTAAGCTCATTATTTAAATGTTTGTAATAATATTTTGGCTACTTAATGGAGCACATAACACATTTTTATTCAACTTGTCATTAGGTCTATGCTATCATTATTTATAGACCAACAGTTTTTTTTTTTTAGTATTAAGGTTTGAATTAAACCCATCAATTTAATTCATTTTAGTATTTTATAAACTGTCCATGTACTAATTTTGTACTTGCTTAGGACTGAATTGGGACAACAAAAAAAAAAACCCACTAATGCGGTTATTTTAGTTATGAATTACTTTAAAGATGCAGTACTATAAGTATCAGACATGTACTTGACTGCATTTAAAGTGAACTATTATACATATTAATTTGAAAGTATACTTTAAGTTTAATTTAAGATGATTAAAAGAAACCCTAAATGTGTCCTTGAGACACATAAAACTGCCCCATTTTTTTTTTACCGAGACATGAAGAACATCTTAGCAATGGTGTAACTGGGATCTGACCTAACTGTCTGCCATCCCCTGGCTGAATCCTTTACCAGTGCACCACTGCAAATCATTACATTACATTTTACAACAAGTATAGGCACATTTAAAGAAGTTCAACATTGCAATGCAATGTGATTGTTTCATACTGTACACTGGATTAAACATTGATCACATAAAATCCTAAAAATAGACCTATTAACCTGAATATTTAGCAAACTCAGAAATAAGTTAATATGTTTTAATATGTTTCATATTTTATTGTTATTGCTACTAGGTAAACCAGTACTTCATGTAACCCCTAGTCTACTTCTGTTCAAGCAGTTGCTAGTATATTTAGGTATGCTGTGTTATGCTGGTTATGTATTATAGAAATAGTGAAAGACTTGAAAGCACAGAAAAATCATGTTATTTAGTTTTGCTCTATTTGGTATATAAATCGTTTTTAGGTATATTTTTCTCAAGGATCACTTATTCCTTCAGGTCTGAAGCTTGGGGATGTATGGCCAATGTACATTTTATTTGAACACAAACTGACATTATCACTCTTTTTATCTTCTTTCCACATAGTGTCTGGGATCTCCTCACCACCCACCACTCCTACACAACTGACCAAACCCTCACCACCATTTCCTCTGGAGGAAAGCCGCAACCTCCCTATGCGTCAAGAGGAACGGTTGCGCTCTCTGTCCTCTCCCCCAGACACAGGCCAGCACTTCAGTTTGCCCTCAGCCAAGCCGCCTCTCACCACTTCCTCAGCACCTATCGCTACCTCACACATGGTGAGTGCCCCAAGATGTTTATCTGCACATTTCTAAGTTTACACTGAGGTGTTCAGGTTTGTTTCTAGCAGAAAATAAGGGATGAGAGATGACCACAGGGACAGTGGTAGGATCCTACAATCAGAGATAATTATATAATGAGAATCTTTCATTATGCAGTGCTGGGGACACTTACGAAAATACACCTCAGATCAGCATGGCATGCATTAATGCAACCTGTTCTTGCTGTTTGTCTTTGCTTGCCCTTTAGAGATGGTAGCTGCATGAACAGAATGCTAAAAGGAAGGGTCCTTGCTTCAGTCAGTGGGATTTTGAATTGCTAATAATGTAATAAAAGTGTGAAACAGATTGCAAATAACCATACAACCCAATATCACATTTTCAGTACGTCATGTCCTCTGCATATTACTTCACATATACAAAGATGTTCTGGTAAACAATGTATTAGACTGCATCAGCAATGCCAGTATAAACCATTTCATTTAAAACTGTTATAATATTTTGAAATGGATTTGTTAAAGAATTAGGGAATAAGGAAAGTCAAGTATTTGGACAGTGACACAATTTTCGAATTTTTGCCTCTATACACCACCACAATGGATTTGAAATGAAGCAATCAAGATGGGATTGAAGTGTAGACTTTCAGCTTTAATTCAAGGGGTTTAATAACAAAAGTGTTGCATTAACCGTTTAGGAATTCCATTTCTTTACATAGTCCCGCCATTCTCACAGGCTCAAAAGTAATCGGACAATTGACAGCTAAGCAGTTTCATGGCTTGGTGTGGCCTGTTTCCTCGTTATTTCATGACAAATTAAGGAAATAAAAGGTCTGGAGTTGATTCCAAGTGTTGAATTTGCATTTGGAAGCTGTTCATGGGAACTTTCAATAGACTGTATAAATTGAGTTAGAGGAGGAAAAAACCAACATAATTTGGTACATTTAACTGTGCCCACATTTTACCTTTTGCTTAAGTACAATTTTGACACAACACACGTATCTTCATTAAATAGCCTAGAATTTTCTGTACTTTTTCCACCCATGCTTGTATGCCATCACACCCCTTTTCACAAACATGTATCTGTTAATTCAAGGTGTTTTGTTTTGCTTCTGGTTATCAAAAGAAATCTGTGTTGAAATAGCTGCAGTATCTTATCTGCCACACTTCTGCACTGCTGGTGGCTCCAGTATGTTTCTTATGGCTCAGGCCTTTGATCATTTATCACATTCTCAGGCCAAAATCAATACAGAGGACACCATGTGGGATACTGTTGTTCATTCCTCCTGCTTGATAATTTAAGCAGGGATTCAGGTCTGCCCTCAGGAGATGTCATCCACTTGGCTAACATAGCTCTGGGTCAGATTTAAGCATAACATGATGAAATTAATTCACTAAGATTAAGCTAGAGAGAATTTCATAGTTACTGCACAGGAGAAAAATCCACATCTAAGGACCAGGTGTGTTGTTATAGGAAAAGAATCTACAGTGGGCTGGTGTGATGCCATTACATCCCTAAAGTTGATTATTTTCCTATAACAGCACATCCCAAAGTGTTTTATTCCTCTTACACAACAGCAATTTGCCAACAATTACAATTTTCAATGTATTAAAGAATGACTTTTTTTTAAATACATTTTAGTTATATTATCACTTATATTACTTATATAATAAGGATATAAAAAGTCTAAACGCCCCTGTTAAAAGTGCAGGTCTTTGTGATGTAAAAAAAAAAAAAAAAAAAAAAATGAAACCAAGATAAATCATGTCCAACATTTTTCCACCTTTAATGTGATATAGCAACGAACAAAATTTAGGTGAAAATAGAAACATTTTAGTGAAAAAAAAAGAAAAAACTTACAATAACCTGGTTACATAACTGTGTACACCACTTTACTACTATTTTGTTAAAGTCTTTTTGGGTAAGGGTCTACCCACTTAGCACAACTTGATTAGGCAATTTTATTCCACATTTCCTTGCAAAAATGCTCCAGAGCTATTAAACTGCAAAGGGATTTCCTGTGCACAGCTCTTTTCAACCCACTTCACAGGTTTTAGATAGGATTTAGGTTTGGGTTGTGACTGGGCCATTCCAGAATGTTGATCATCTTCTTCTGAAGCCATTACTTCGTTGACTTGGATTTGTAATTTGGGTCATTATCATGCTGGAAGGGGAAATCTTTCTTCATCTTCAGCTGTCTAACAGAGGCCTGGAGGTTTTGTGCCAAAATAGATTGGTGTTTGAAGGTTTCCACGATTCCCTCTATCTTGATTAGAGCCCCAGTCTCAGCCTAAGAGATACAGCCCCATATCATGATGCCGCCACCACCAGGCTTCACTGTAGATATGGTATTCTTTGGTTGATAAAGTTATTCCCACAATGTGGTACCTTGGTGTCATTAGACTACATCGTTTTGGCAAAATTTAGGTGGGCTTGGATTTTTTAAAATTTTTTTTATTGTTGTTGTTTGTTTTTTGGGAGAAAGGGCTCTGTCTAACCACCCTACCCCATATCCCAAACATGTGAAGAATCTGAGAGATTGTTGTCACATGCGGGAAGTGACTAGTACTTGCGAGATATTCCTGCAGAAACTTTACTTATTAAGTCAAGTTTTATTCTTGTCCTTTTGTCAATTTTGGAGGGACGTCCTGTTCTTCCACTGTTGTGCCCCATTTTCTCTACTTGTTGATGGCCTCGTGTTTCATGGTACATTTCATGTTTTGGAAATTCCTTTAGACCCCTCTCCTGATCGATACCATTTAACAGTGAGAGCCTGTACAGGCTTTGTAAGCTCTTTGCGGACCATGACTTCAGCAATCAGATGAAACCAAGGAGATATCAAGAAAATCCTACAGAAACAGCTGATCTTTATTTGGGGTTAATCAGAATCACTTCACTGATGACAGCTGTATACTGAACATGAGTTTGGATGTGACTGGCTAATTCTGAACACAGTCATATGCCCCATTATAAAAAGGGTTATTTTTTGTAATTAAAGTAATAATATAAAAATAAATAATGAAGAAAAATGAATAAAGCTTTTTCCCCCTAAAACATATAAATTTGATATAATGCTATATCACATTAAAGATGGAATAAGGTCTGATATGATATATCTTGGTTTCTCCCCCCCCCCCCCTTTTTTTTTTTTTAACATCACCCCCTAGATGCCCCCTCCCTCACCAGCCTCTCTCTTTCTCTCTCTCTCTCAAGCTCTCTCTCTTAAAAAAAAAAAAAAAAAAAAAAAAAAAAAGCAGATTGTCATTTTACCGAGAAACCGTAAAGCATAAACGCCTCTATCCTGATGACTTTCCTGTGCTGGGAAAAATTGACTGTTAAGGTTTTACAGCCCGAGAGCTCTCTGGTATAAAATGGATTACAGCCCATAATGAGATGGTATAAAAAATAAACCAATATCATGTTTTACCTTACATTACAGAATATGTTTACAACTATTAGTATACATAATTTTACCAGAACAACAATTTTCACCTGCAAGCACAAAATAAATGAGTCAGTAAAGCTCATTATGAATCAAAAGATTTATATTAATGTGCGACAAACTCATTCAAAGATAAATCACTTTATGCATTTTTATCTAAAACAATGTCACTGTCCATTAGAGCTCAACATAAAGCTGTCTAATTTCCAATCCGACAGGGAGGTAAGTACAATATTTACCAAAAAAAAAAAAAAAAGGCATCTGGGCATGATGGCCAGTGTATTTTACATAATGCACAATATTTGAGACTTTGCATTATATATAAATATAAAATGAGTATAATGACCATGGTGTCTGTTCATGTGTATAGGTCACGGCTAGATTCTTTTGAGTACATCAATTCAGCACGGAGTTGAATACACTGCAAATAGGAAAGAACTAAATGTAATATCATTTATAGAAAATCAGTTTTTGCGTTTTTGGCTTCTCAGAGTTTTGCTTGAGAGTTGGCTGTCAACTGTAATATGTATAATTTCCTGTGGAATTAAGCAGAGCCCAATAGTACTTGGCTATGCATAGCTTTGAAAAAGATAGATCCCACATTTGTCATGGGGCTGTGGTTAGCGGATTTGATATGACAGGTCTGTTGAATGACTAGTGTATATGTAAAACATATTCTCTTGTCCCAGATCTGGGAAGAGCTGAATGCATATGGGAACTGAGCTTACACTGGCTCAAAGTTACAGATCTTCAATAGCACCATACTTAGGACAGAATTTCCACTGGCCAGGTTTAAATTCAGATATGTAGATATGTACATTTTTTTTAAAAACTTGTGCTAGAAAGTAAGTTATTATATAAATGTAACTTTTTAAGTCTAGTTTTTAGTCTTTCAGTAAACACAGAAAATAACAGCAACTACTACAAAGTTGGCCACCAAGCATGTGACAGATAATAGAGATATAATAAACGTGGAGTTCTGGAGAAAGAAGCTCAACATCCTCCTTCCTTTGTATAATATGCCTGTCTCTGCCTTCCATGCTCTATGACTATGTTTAACCACCTCCCCAGCCTTTCTTAGAGTTTCTTCCCTTTTACTGCTACCTCAATTTATTGTAGGTTTGTTCTGCACTTGTAAAACTATAATTAATCCTTTATGTGGCACACAAGAATGACTGTGCCGTTTTGTCTTGTTAATAATAATTGCAGAAATCTGAATATACTGGGTGAACAAAAGTCTCAATACATAGGGGAAATGAACACTTTTCAGCAAAATGTTTTCCAAAATTTTTTTATACTTAGTTTATATTATATATTTTTTTTCAGATAGCCTTTAAGAATGCCTTTGGCAAAAGAAGAACGTATTGAAATGATTCTCATGGCTGGATCGGGAAGCTGTCGCAAGGTTGCGATGCCCATGCAATTTACACGCATAACGCCAGATGTGTTAGCATGAGCTCATCATGAGTGGGAGAGACGACTCCGTGTGTGTTTACAAAGAAATGGCAATCATGAAGAGGAGGTTTTCTAAATAGAGTGTTAATTTCCCTTATGTATGGAGACTTTTGGGACACCCTGTAGAATAATACACTGAAGTACCTTTTAACTAGCCTACTTTTTTACTTGAAGTAGACTTCATCTGAAGTAAAAATAGGCCTGCTTACACTTGAGCACAGCTTTCCAGGACTCTTTGATGTTCTCCTTTTAGAAACTTGGGTAATAAGAGCCAGTCTCTTCATTTAGATAAGAGACACACTACAGTACACAGAGTAAACGAAATTTAATTTATGTGCATATTAAATATGCTACTGCGTTCCAGTTAGAGTTTGCCCTGTGCATCTCTCTCAACATTTCTGAAGCCTGATTAAGTCTCATTATGAGCAAAATAGTTTATTAATGTTGTGTTGCAGTACATAAATGCCACATTGGTGAATGTTTGATGTTAAAGACTGTGACAAATGAATGATTTATGTGACCAAAATACTTTCTGAGACTACCATAGTTCATCAACATACACACAGAGACAAACTCATAAAACATTCAAAGGAGTAGTTTTTAATTTAAGAGCTCTTTGCTGCCAGAGACACGAATTTCAATTTCACTGAAAACAGATATGGGTCTTCCTCTTTCCCTTTGCTTAAAAACTACCTTTTTCCTTTTGAGAGCTACTTCCACTCCTGTGCGAGCTAAATTTACCTTAAATGAAGAAACTATCCGGATCTGTTGCATGGCTTTATTGCAGATCAAGGTATCTTTGCACTTGATTATTCTTATTTATTCTGTGAGTATTGTACCCTGCTGAAAAATCTATCTAGGTCTGATCAGTTGCCCGTTCCCAGAAGAGACGAGTTCATCAAACTGGTGGACCATCCTTGCGAGCTTGTAGAAAGGAAACAATTTCTGAATTACCTCTAATGAAAAAGAAAATAACACAACAGTAGAGCAATTAGAAAACATCCACCCATCCATCTTCCCTACCATTTATCCCACACAGGGTCATAGGGGGCCTGGAGCCTATCCCAGGGTACTCGGGGGACACCCTGGACAGGGTGAAAACCCATCGCAGGGCACAATTGCACACACATTACGGACAATTTTAGAGATGCTCGTCAGCCTACAACACGTATCTTTGGACAGGGGAGGAAACCGGAGTGCCCTGAGAAAACCCCTAAAGCACAGGGGGGAAACATTCATGTCCATGCACACAGGGCAGAGGTGGGAATCGAGCCCCCAACCCTAGAGGTGCGAGGCAAGTGTGTTAACCACTGAGCCACCATAACCCCCATAGAAAACATTTATTGAGTAATTTATTAAAGTAATAATGAAGCAGGAAGAGAACTGGAAGCTGTGTTTTGGAAGCTCATAGCTGTTCAGACTAAGCTGGAGTTTTCAGCAGGATAGGTCCAGAAACACTTTCAAACATTACAAACTGCACCTTTATCTATTGCTTTGGCAACTTTGTAATATATATACTTACAAAAGATATATTTGATTCACAACCCCAAAGATACACCAGGTATTTTATCTCTCTGTGAGTTGTGTGTGGAAACTAGTGGATTAGTATGCTAAAATAAATGCTAAGTTTATGGTAACTCCCAGCTGGTAAAAACTAGTTACATCCATTTCTGATTCGGCAGATTTTGTTTTTTAAATAGGGATACTGCAAACTATCTGTCCAAAATAAGTATTTCTGACCAATTCATTACCTGGACTCGTCTTTTAACAGCTAAATTGGTCTATAAGAAATGGAGAAAGCTGGGATAATTTGACCCACCCACGAACAAGCCAATAGTTCATTCCAACTACTGCAGCAAACTGGAATAGTCCATTTTACTCCGGCTAAAGGGGGGGAGGGGGGGTGGCCGTGATGATAATTCACTTGGAACGCACGAGTGCACGCACGAGCAGAGCGAGTCGAGTCTAGGACAAGCCGACAAGCCGACAAGTATCTGCGCAGGGGACTGAACAAAACGCGTGATACAATGCAGAAATAACCGACTGTTTGCTCGTTTTCTTGTTAGCGAAGGCGGGTTCGTCTGACGGCGGGGAGACGAGTGACAGGCGCGCCGCGTGCACTACAGCCGTTTCTTCACTCCGTCCTCCTTTTTTTTTTTTTCCCCTCCACAGGTTCGCGGTTTGTCTGAAGGCATGCTGGAGAAACTCGATCTCGAAGATGAAGGTAAGCAATTCAACCCCTGAGCCTGTATAATGGAGTTGTTGTCTTTAATGGGGCTCATATGAAGGAGTATTTTTGCTCGCAGCTCCTCAGCGCGTGCCATGTTGCATAGGTCCTCATCTATTCAGCTATGTATTCTGTCAGAGCTTTAAAATGACCTCCTTACAGCAGTGCAAAGCAGTGTAGCATGTGCATTTATAGTGCTGTACACTCTTATGTAGTATATGCACCACATATTATTAATCCTGTTCAAGCTGGTGATGCGGATTTCCCCCTTGTCACCTCGCTTTGGCGTCATGCATCTCAGTGCCCTGTCTTTTAATGAGCAAGAGAGCTTGTGTTTGAATTAAACAGTAGTCACGTGACTGATACATATACTACATCAGCTCTGTCTTTGAGATAACACATTATTATTATTATTATTATTATTATTATTGTTATTGCTTTTGACTCCATCACTGCCAGTTTGAGGAATCCCCCAGTCCCAGGATACCCATAATCCCCATGTAATGCCTGTAGATTTCCCATAAAGTATAAAGCATTGTCAAATTCCTGCTTAAACAAATAGGTGAGTCATACATCTACACCTACACACACACACACACACACACAATCCCAACTAAACCAGCAGTGCATACAGTGAAGGACTTGTCCAGCTTTCAGACATGACTGCTCAGAGAGTGTTTGTGTAAAAGCAGGGCTGTTAAAATCCCCCCCAGGGGTTGTTTTTGAACAGACATGTTCCTTGAGAGTGGTGTATTTTTTTTTTTTTTCCCCTCCCCATTTCCAAGGGTGGGTGTGTCTGCCTGGTACCAGTGTTATTTAACAGGATTTACTGGTTTGTGCACTCTGCTGCCCCTTTAGTGCACTCTTTGAAGGAGTCTGGGTATGTACAGGAAGGTGTTAGGCTGGTGGAAAGGAAAGATCCGAAATTACAATCCGGATTTTTCAAGCAGTATCCTAGTGCCATGAAGCGTAGCCAAGGGGTCTGTGAGTTTTAATACAAAAAAAATGAATCAGTTATTATGCCAGTGAATAATGTAAACATTTTAATAAACATTTGTTCATTTGCCTAATATTTGAATAGTTGGTTATTTTTGTAAAATAAATGCACAGGCGAGTGGATTTATTTTTGTGTAATTTGCCTAAACATTTGCTTAAACATCGAAACAGTGGTGATTGTGAAATTTGTCACAAGCTTCTTATAGTAGTGCTTCAGTAAGAAGTTTCAATTTTTGTTGTTTTTCCAAGCCTGTTGTGATAAAAGACATGTTAATTCAATTCTTGACAGCAGATGTCAAAGGTCAAGTTCATCTTTTGCAGACTTTTAGAAGCCCGTTAAAAAAAAAAAACCACCCGTCAGTGAAGAGTTAATCATTAGGTTTGTTTTGATAGCTACTTTTTTATACTGTAATAGTACCATGTGAAAGGTCATGAAGGTCTGTCTTTAACTTTCTAGCTGCCGTTTGTTTCCAGATGTGTACACTGTAAACAGTCACATTAGCTTACGGTTCCTGGGAAAGATAACATCTCTCCCTATTTACTGGTTTGATCTATTACTAAATACACCTGGGATTTTTGACCTCGCTACCATTCACCTTTGTCCTGCTACCCGAAAACTGCTTCCTTAGACTACATATGGATTGAAAGATTGAAACACTTCAGCTTTTTTCAACCGTGTGTCCACTGTATGTCAGTATGGAGCCATTAATTTAATTTATGTTCTGCCTTTCAGAAGCAGACGTCACTTCACATAGACAATCGCATCATCACTGTAATACAAGCAACCCGAATGTTATTTAGGACACAAATATGCAAACAGTAAAGGTGGCCCATAAGGTGAGGAAGGGAGAAGTTGAACATGTACTTATTTGAGTGTTTTTTTGGTGTCTGGTCTACGGTGCATGGCTCAATGGTTGGTTGATAGAATCTGATGATTATAAGGGTTTCTCAGACTAAATGTTATTATTATTGTGTGACATGGGTTGGTGAAGGCTGTTGAGCAGGGATGTGTTGTAGTAAAAAAAAAAAAAAAAATCAGCACGTGTTGCACATACTGTAACCATAACAACCGATCAGTCAGTTCTACCTTGGTATCTAATTGTACTGGCTATCTAGCTATAACTATACAGTGGACAAATCGCTAGCCTCTGCGATCGGGAAAAGCAGAGTGTGTATCCACACGATTAGTTTTTCATTCAGAGTTGTGCAGCAGACAAGTAGGTTCAGTAAGCTGTTTATATAATGGCCAATAACTTTTTTTTTTTTTTAAACAATCTGAGGATGAAAACCGTACTTTATACTGACGTTCCCCAAAGAAAACTTTCAAAATCATTTGATTTGTTTGTTTAAATGCAACACCCTCCAGTTGGTTCTTATATGTCTCTGTGCACCTCGATACTGTGGTGGAAATCTCGTCACTTGCTGCGCTACACGTGAACAGAAGACGTGACCTGGCTGTTGGTTGGAACTACCCAACGACCATGATGATGGCAAATGATGTGGCATGTAAGAAATAGTGCTGATTGGTAATATGGAGGATTTTGAATTGTGTGAGATTTTGGACTGTTTAGTCCAAATCATGCATCATTACACTCCTTGTTCTGTTCCAAAATGTATACAGGTGTAAATGCCACTGGAACGATGTTGAGGAAGGTTATTGTATACTTGTGACTAAGGATGCATCGATACTGATACTGGTATCAGGTATTGGTCTGATACCGTGCTTATTTACTCGTACTTATAGGTGTAAATAATGCCCTGATAGCATTTGATACCATGTATTATTGAAAATTATTTATGGCATTTAAACAGCAACTTCAATAGAGAGCGCAAGGATGGCCAACCTGTGCGCATAGAAGAGGATCAGTGAGCGTGATCATTAAAAATTCGAAAAAAAAAAAAAAAAGGTGCTGTGAATTGTGCGCACACAAAGGTACATGCAAATGTTAGGCAGTGAAATGAGTGTGTATAGAAGCTTTCGTGTGTGAGAGCACTTCAGTTCTGCAAGCACTGAGACAAGCACACTTCCTTCCTACTTGCCTCTCTCACAAGTTGAGGTACAAACAGTGCAAACATTATTCATTTTAATGACCATGCTTGCTGATAATGTTTGGCATGGCTGATACTCTCAGGTTAACATAACATCTTAAACATAAAACTCAGCATAAGGAGTTCCTTCCTAGGAGCATACTGCAGCAACCAATCAGAGCTAGATAAAATGTTCCATGATGCCCCTGATTGTTTAATCCCAAGTGGTGTCAGTATTGATATCGGTATTGATGAATACCCAAAAAAAAAAAAAAAAAATGACTCGTCCTCAGTCTGAAACAGAATGGAATTGGTGCCTCCTTACTTGCGAGTTTGGAGCAGATTGGAGTGGAAAGTATCAATAAGCACAAATCATTGACTCATCAAGTACTTGTTATCTAACTGGCTAGTAGATTCATAAAATACTATTCGAACTTTCAGTTCTTTTGTCTTTTATTACAAGAAATTTTGGGGAAAAAAACAAGTCTGTGGCGTCTTTTCCATTACAGTGTGAATCTAAGGTGCGGCGCTGTCGCTTGGTTCCTGTCGACAGCAAGACGTAAGGGTTTGTATGCCTGCGCTAATGAAGATGAGCAACTCCAAAGTCAAGTGTGGCAATACTTTAATCTTCTTGAGATCCATGTTGAGTGCAAACATCATCATGTTTAATGAGAAATCTCCTGGGGCTTCAGCATTCTCTAGTGAAGAGAAGAAAGATAAAAGCCAAATGCTGAAATGTCTGATTTGGGACAGAAGGCATTGCGTGAGGAGAACAAACACAACTGATGGTTACGATGACTTTGGATATGCTTAAACGTCAGTATTTCGACACCAATCTTGTGAAGATAATGGCAAAAGTCCTAGGACTAGTTGACAAAATTATGTTTTGCCTATTATTCAGATGATCTTAAATTTGAGTAAGTGGGCCAAAAGGCAGATTTTGATGGCTTGAATTTTTACTGTATATTTTAAAAGAGGTATACATATTTTTCAAAAACATGTTGCCCCCAGTGGCTGTTTTGGGTGAGGGTGCCTAGATGGACATACCACTGAAATGTTGTGACGCTAGCTCAGTGTTAACAAAGTGAAACGATGATAAAGCACTAGTAGGTTGTAGTCAGCTTCAGCGTTCTGCAAGTACAAACATGGCAAGCACGTTTAAATAGTCGCTAATCCATGGTGTCTCGTAGTAAGAAAAGTGCCTAACTTCTGTAACCTGACCCTGGAGCGCTCTGAGAATGAGTTATCACTCAAAAATGTGCCAAAAGAGCAGCCTTTTTCTCTCCAGTAAACCAGCAGATGAGCCAACTGACACGTGAATCCGGAATGATCTGTGTGGGCGTTTGAGCTCTCTCATATTAACAGCCACTTCCTGAAAGCCCCGCCCCTTTCGCTGATCTCACGTGCGCTCGACTTGCGTGGCTCGATTTCTGCGAAGGTAAATGGAGAGCGTTTTGAGTTCTTTAACATAAAATTAAATCAGTGTATGTTTGACTTAGCTAACATTATTGTATGTTTAACATCTGTTAGCAATATTTATTCGGAATGCCACGTGAAAAAGTTTTAGCCGAAAATGGTCAAAACTGTTCTTTTGGCTCTTTGGGAAGTTTGAAAAAATATTTTGACACAAAAAGATTAAATAGGATTAAAGCGATGAGGCGTCAAATGTAACCCTTTACAAATAATGTTAATGGTGATGATGATATTTAGAAGGTGATTTTTTTTCGCTTTTTGTCCGTTGCTCCATGTTCTCCTGTGTGACACTGAGCAGAGACAACGTCAGCCACATGAAGATTAGAAAGCAGATTTGTGAAAGGATGATAACAAAAAGTGCTGTTCTGTTTTCTTGTAACTTTTATTGCACATTAGTGCAGAATCTCTTAAAAATCCATCATTAGGCTGAGCTTTTGCGATTGCCACATTTCCTGACTGCACAGCAGGTAATATTATTCCTTCATAAACCAGAAATTGGGTTTGTTTTCCTGTCTTTCTTTCTTTTCTTTTTTTTTGGGCTGCCGGTTCTGGCCGATGACATTGATTATCTCAGTATTTTAAAATGAAAAATCGCAGTCAAGGAACCAAGGAACCAAGGAATCAAGCATCAGTAGTGGGGAAAACTGTTACAGGCCCGAGTCCATATCACTGACTGCACAGTTTGCAGCACAGAGCAGCCAGTCTTAAGGGTTTATCTGGGGATTGGTGGAGATGAGGATTAGCTGATGAGCTGCAACCTGTGAAAAGCATGGCCACTGAAATGGAAAAGCTTTTCAGTTTTTTTAGCCCGTATTAGTCAGCACAATACACTTTTGACTTCTCAGTGAATTCATTGTGCAAATGTGCAGAGGCACGCACACTTACGAAACATTTTCAAACTTCTATATTCCGACCTCCGCCTACAAGAGCACCGTCACAGATGTTTGATGGGCGGATGTGTGGTTAATGGGAGGCTCAAAGTGGCGATGGACAGACTGTTTTTTTTTTTTTCCCCTCAAATGCTTTTAAAGCTGTGTACCAAATAACAAAGATGACCATTCTGCAGTTTAGCTTTGAATAGCTCGATGGCTGGTTGCCAAAAGGGTCATGCCTCTGCAGTAAATCCATCAGGCAATTGTTTGGTCTCGTTTGAAGAGTCTCATGAGGCAAACAGTTTGTTTAAAAGATTCAAAAAGCAGCAATGTTATTTATTATATATGCAGCTGTTTTTTAGGGTCAGGATTTATTGAATGGTTGATTTTTAAAATATTTTTTTCCCCCTCCAACAGTTAATAAGGTGAAGACACGCTACAGACTTTGTTTAGTCAGGACATGTTTTGCGTACCCAACGTGTTTACCCAAGAGCAGCAGCTGGAAACTGCCTCTGTTAATTGGCTTTGCTTCAATGAGCTAATATTGAAGTTTTCAAGTTTGTGGGCAAGGTGCGGTCTTAAATATTATGAGGGAATATTGTCACATTAACAAAGCAAAAGGAAGCAACATAAAACCAAGATAAATCTTTTTCCACATTTAATGTGATCTAGCAACCAGCAAAATTCAAGTGAAAAACAAATAGAAACCTTTTAGGGGGAAAAAAAGAAGCAAAAAACCTGGTTGCACATTTCTTAACTCTAACTACTGTGTTAAAGCACCTTTTGCTTGTAATACAGCACTCTGTCTTTTTAGGTAAGAGTCTACCAACTTGATTTCACATCTTGATTTAGCATTTTTACTAAACTCTCCTTTGCGAAAAATGCTCCCGATCGATCAGATTGCACGGGGATCTCTTGTGCACAGCCCTCTTCATTCCACAGGTTTTCGATAGGATTTGGATTTGGGTTCTGACTGGGCCATTCCAAAACGTTGATCATCTTCTGAAGCCATTCCTTTGTTGACTTGGATTTGTGCTTTGTGTCGTAATTGTGCTGGAAGGCGAAAGTCTTTGTCATTTTCAGCTGTCTAACAGAGGGATTTTGTGCTAAAATAGATTGGTATTTGGAGCTTTCCATGGTTCCCTCTGTACTGACTAGAGCCCCAGTCCCATCTAAAGAGAAGCAGCCTTGTAGCGTGATGCTGCCACCACCGTGCTTCGCCATGCATATAGTCATCTTTGCGTGATAAGCTGTCTTGTTTTTGTGCCAGACATATCTTTCAGAGTTATTCCCATAACGTTCCAACACATTTTGCCACATCGTTTGGGTGATTATGCTGTATGTATGTGTGACAAAATTTAGGTGGGCTTAGATGGTTGGTTTTTCCTGAGAAAGGAGAGAAAACAAGAAATTGTCCACGTGCAGGGAGTGACTAGTACTTGCCAGATATTCCTGCATTGCTTTTAATGTTCATGCAGTTCTCTTGGCAGCGTTTGCCCCGTGTTTGCACCGTCGAAAATGGCTAGCATTTCACTGTTCTTTCGTCACATGTAAAGACGTTATTTGAGTGTGACTAGCGCCTACATTTTTCTTGATGAAGTATTTAAATGTGAGGTAACTAGGTATGCTGGCCTTAGTGCCATATGACACTTTTATGTTGCACTGTACTGTTTTGCTCAGTTCATTCCCCATCCTGTAATGTTGTCTAGCATCCATTTTAAGCTAATTAATATGCCTAGAAAATATAGTTCATACCAACCGCCAGACAACATCCTTGCTTTGTGTAGTGCAGCAAGAACTGTAAATGAAAACAGAAAAACCTGGATCCGCTTCCCCGAGGCGCTCAGGCTAGCGATTTGCCTACTTCACTTATGTTGCTGTAACTCCTGCATCCTCAGACAGAGGTGAGAATAAACTTTTGCAAACGCAACAAGCTGCCAATTTAAAGCTTGCCCACCTTTCTCATTTGATCAGTAGGGTTAAGCAGAACTGTCGGTCGTTCCGGGCCATGCCAGCAGAAGTTGCTGACAGACAGGAACTGGCAGCATGGTAAAAGATAAAGATCATTTCATGGCAAAGAAATCAAGTGGCGCCTTGAAGGAGCCTGGGCTTTTTTTTTTTTTGTCTGGACTGAGCAGGAGAATGCCTCAATGGCCCCTAAAAATGCCCCTTCCAGCAAAAGACTCGTCCTAGGAAACCAGTCCAGTCTTGTGTGACTGCTACTGTAGAAACTGCCAAGGCGACTGAAATCAGAGAGCGTGGATGGAGTAAGATGGCAGATACAGATGGGCTGAAATGCAGCTTTTCTTCTCACTGCCTGACTGTGCTGCTTTTTATTTATTTATTTATTTATTTATTTATTTTTTAGCCATTTAGGACTTCTTTATTAAATAAAGTGTTCTGCTGAATGTGCAATTCAAAGTACTTTAATGTTATTAAATGAAAGTATTTAGTACAGCTTAGGCTGATTTAAATTTTGATTTTTTTTCTACTTTTCACTTTGGTAATCATTAGTTTTGAATGAACTCTTGCATTGATCATTTGAGTACACTTTAACCTAACTTTAACCAAGTTTGTTCTGCGTTTAAGTTACTATTCACTTCTGAAAAAATATTTCCTCTCAGGTACATAATAGCCTTTGAGAGAATTGAACCTGTGTTACAGGCGAAGCTTTTTGTTTAGAGTGCTCTGAACGTTTACTCCTGCATGATTTATGCACTGTTTATGGACTTGAATGTGTAACCCCTTTGCCTCTTTACATACAGGACTCAATGCGGCTTTTGTCTGTTTTCATTGCAGTTGTCGAAGAGTCTGAAAGTGATATTTACATGCGCTTTATGAAGTCCCACAAGTGCTATGACATTGTCCCCACTAGCTCCAAGCTGGTGGTGTTTGACACGACGCTACAAGTAAGTGCTCTTTTACTGCACATACAATAGCTGCTTCAGACCTGTTAATTATGACCTGCATGGCTCGCCTTCAAATTCTGTCAATCAGAAACCTTTTGTTTATTTTTTTATCAAACAAATGAGTACGACTGGAACATAACGTCAGAAACTGTTACAAAGCTCACAGAGTCAAAACATCTTTGTTGGTGATGAAAGAATAAATAAGAACGGGGATTAAATGTTATTTCGGATCAAATATGCCTGTTTTAAAGAACTACTCGATTTGCATTTATACCACATCGCTGTTAAATTCTCAGCTCTGAGACAGCAACGCCGTCTGCAAAGTTTATATTAATACACTCATTCTAATGTTATCGTTCCTGTAATAACAGCTAATTCTCAGGGTCTTGTATGGCAGACAAGCTACATGATCTAAGTCTAATAATAAACTGTGTTATTTAACAAAGAAAGAAGAATAATTGTTGATGTGCTGAAGTTTTCTCTGAGTAGATGTTTGTTTAACATTTATGGAGGTGTCTTGGGCGTCAGAAAGTTAGGAAACAACTATTTATAGCTGCTATAATGTAAGTGCTAACAGGAACTAACTTGTTTTGTGGACGTTTCACAAGAATGTGTTTTATTGCTTGCTTAGTGAATAACAGACAGGTGAAATCTGGCAATATGGAAAGACCACATGTAGAGATAATATTATATAATATATCTAATGAGGGCAGTAAGAATATAATAAGAAGAGGACAGTACATGCCTCATGGAACTGCAGGAATGATGACATGCCATTACATAGCAATGTGTAATATGTTAGTTTTGCGAATGATTTCTGGTGTGCCTCAGCGCCGACTCAGTGTCAAAGACCACTTTAGATAGCAAGAATCAGTAAGTTGTTTAAACATCTTTTAATTTTGCAAAAAAGGTCTGTTTTATCTATTGATATAAAAAGCCTCTTAACTCAGCCGAAACATATAAATCCTCCAGAATGTGCTCTTCTCTCTCTCTCTCTGTGTGTGTGTGTGTGTGTATATGTATGTATGTATGTATGTATGTATATATATATATATAATAATCTCTTGTTACATAAGACATAACTCTCCACCCACTCACTTATCATCAGACTTGTCTCTTCGAAGTTTTCAGTGTGACTCTAAATCATACAATCCATTAAAAAAGATCCAAATGTTAATCAGACGTGGAGCGTACACTTTCATGTTTGCTTTCCCTCTGTGTTGGAGCCTCAAAAGCGAGACTTTGACCCTCCTCCTAAGCTTCCAGTGCCCCTGACAGACACAGTGAAAGAGCAGCAGAGCAGTGAGCCAGTGAGCCACTCTCCCACTAGCGCCTTTCATCACTGAAGCATGGATTTGTGAAGCAAATTAGCTCACAGAATTTGACTTCATTTTCTGGTATTCGCGTTCAATTTGCAGCATTAATTGTTTCATGGGGTTAAACTTGGTATGCAGCTTAGCTAGGAGGCTGAAGGCTTGCACATGTGGGAACTGTTTGAAACCTGGTACTGGGTTTTCTGCGTAACTCACTGTAGAGGGCTTTAACATGCTCAGAGGAGAGCATTCAGTGTTCGGCTATGCTGGGCAAGTTTTGTGAATGTCTCTGATATTTATGTGGCCGTTTGGGAAACCAGTCAGATGTTGCTGCAGCTAGAAACCAAAAATGACAGAATGATAAGCATCACTGATCTGTTGTTATTCAGGCTGCTATGTAAATGCAATCAGACTGCCTAAAGATGTCTAGAACGTTGCTAGCAAAGGGTGATTTCCTCACACCATGGAAGTCCAGTTGTTGGATAGTCACATGCCAAAAGGAAGCAGACATGAGCCTAATCATTTCGGTTTGGAATCGGATGCCGGCTGTCAGAAAGTCCACCATAATCAAAGCAGAGAAGACACAGGAATTTTTACAGTGTTTAATGATTAAATAAAAAGTCGTTAATAAAAAGAAATTTGGCCAACAGAACTGAATTAATCAGCAGTTATTTCCCCACCTATGGTAGCGTGAACAGAGATGAGTCAAGCGAAGAGACAATGATGAGGCTTAAATGATGCAGTATGTATCATTAGTGATGAGACAGGCTGTAATAATTTTCAACTTTTTAAAATTTGGCTCTTCAATCTGCAATCAGAATCAGAGTTAGCTTTATTCACCAAGTGTGTGCGCAGACACACAAGGAATTTGTTGTGTTTTTTTTTTAAGGTGCTCTTGGTACATACATGCATGCATACATACATATCTGACATGAGAACAGACAAACATTTCAATAGTAAGACTTAACAATAAAAAATAATAATGTGTATGAATCCGGAACAGAAGATTTATGTACAGATTTGTGCATTATTTACTCTATATACAGTAGGGCTGCACAATATATCGAAATTATTGAAATATCGCAAATGTAAATATCGCGATTATGCATATCGCAAGGACTTGCGATAACGGAATGATCTTAATACTTCAAAAAGTTACAAAAAATTCAGAAAGCAGAGCTTGCTTTCTTTTCCTCAAAAGCACATGAAACATTTATGGTGATTGTCATTTTCAGTTTTTAAATATATAAATAGGTATATATATAATTTAAATTGATTTTACACACTTACAGCATTATAATACCGCATATCGCATTATATAACAAGTTACCGCATACTGCGTTTTTCTTCAATATCGTGCAGCCCTAATATACAGCTGTATAAATAAATAAAGAGATATGCATATGTGCTAACATAATACTTGAGAAAGAGGCAGTAATTAGAGATGGAGGATGAATTACAGAACACAGGTAGTGATTCCTGTGTTAGCTGTTTAAGCTGGAGATGGCATGGGGGGAAAAAACTGTTTTTATGCCTAGATGCTCTAGTGCACAGAGATCTGTAACGTCCGCCTTAAGGGAGAAGTGCAAACAGGTTGTGGCCGGCGTGAGAGGGGTCTGTGATGATGTTACCTGCCCGTTTCTTCACTCTGGAGTTGTACGAGTCCTGAAGGTTGGGCGGGTGCACACCAATGATCCTTTCTGCTGTCCTAACAGTCCGTTGCAGTCTTCTTATATCAGGCATCAGACAAAGAGCCATAGAGCTCATCACGTTGCCATTTCACTGATGTCCGATGTGGTGAATCCACACTTACATTACATTACACTTCCAGAAATGGAAGGAAAGCCTTAGACTTGTATTTTCTTTGGTTCAGCTACAATACAAAATACATCTTCTACAAAAGTAATCTAAGTAGTAAGAAATAATAAGTGATGTATTTTACAGTAGAGTGTACATTTTGGCTACTACCATCTCACCAGAACTGAAAAAAAGCTCGGCAGACACACAAGTGACAAACTGAAAGTGACCGGTCACTTGGTGGTGTGAACGCAGACTCAAACCCCGAGCAAGACTCTTTCGTTTTAGTTTCGCCCCCACCAAAGCACTGCAGTGTTTGTTTTAAGTGCAGCAGCACAGTGAATACGTGACTCACTGCAGTGCTATGCTAGCTGGCAGGAGGGGCATGGAAGAGGATCACGCCCCCTCCTCCATCCAGGAGTCTCCATTTATCTGAGAAAGAAGCCCAGGGGCTCGTCTCATTATGTCCTCTCACTGTGGCTCAATTAAAGTTTAATAGTTTCAGACTACGCTGGAGCAGCAACCCAGGAGATCCTTGAGCTGCAATGATTAATGCTTTGTCTGTTGCTGTTTTGTGCTGATTCCAATAGCTTTTGAAACAAATTGCCTTTCCTTTTTTTTTTTTAATAACTGTCATTGCGTTTATTGTGGTCGAAGGTGTGATAAGGGTAAAGCCATCAAAACCGAATGCATTTATAGAGCGTGAAATTTGTTCTGTATCATTTTGGATTGAGGGCCATGAGTTATGAGAGTCTAGCTGAAAGTTGTCTATGGGGAATCATTATCATTAACAAATATAATTTGACATTTTTTATTTTTAAGTCCTAAAATATTCGTTTTAGCAGCGCTCTTGTATTGGCTACAATACTACTAACTACATCCTTACGGTGTTAACATTTTGTACTATAATAAGACATTAAGACAATAAGACACCACTTATAATGCAATGTTAAAGCTCCTTTCCATTGATCCTCTATATATATATATATATATATATATATATATAATGTGTATATATATAAGGTATGATCATATAGTCATCCAGCATAGACACAGAGCAGACAGGATGTTGTGTCGGAGCTGGATACAGCGCTCTCTGCCTGTCACAACACGACACTGCTACATCAGTAGACTCTCAGAAATAAAGGTACCAATCTGTACCTTTCCTCGTCACTAGGGCGGTACCATCGAATGTGTATGCTTTGTACCTTTAGTATGCGTCTCTTATGTAAGAAAGTGCATGTAGTTAATCTTTAATTAGCTTTTAGATTAGTGGTCCATAAAGTCCAGTTGTGTACCTTAAATCATTTTTAAAGGTTTCCAGCTCAAATATACATGATACATGATGCGTGCTTCCCTGGTGACGAGGAAAAGTACAGCTTGATACCTTGATTTCTGAGAGTGTGCTGTGACCATTTTTTTCTCCCTTGCTGCCTCAGGTTAAGAAGGCCTTTTTCGCCTTGGTGGCTAACGGAGTTCGAGCTGCGCCACTGTGGGAGACAAAGAAGCAGAGTTTCGTAGGTGAGTTTTCATGAGTGATTGCACTCAACTTAACAACATTCGTATGGGTTTTGTATCCCTAATGCATCATGGGTATAGCGTTATTGGGAGGTTCCTTTAGGATTTAGGAAAACCTTTTCACATTTACAACATTTATTATTATTATTATATTGTAATATCTCTTTGCAGCTTATTCCACACAAGAACTGTCTGCTGGTCAGCGCTGCACTGTCCTTTACTGTGCCTGTTGTTCTGTTTAGTAATTGGTGTACCGTCTTGCGCTGTTGCACACGTGTGCACATGTGCACGTCATGTAGTCCTGTGTGTGTCTTTGTAGTCTGATTTAGTTCTGTGTAGTCTCCTGTAGCTCTGTGTTGTTTATGTAGCACCATTTCCTGTCACTGTGTACTGCACCAGCTGTATATGTATGAAATGACAATGAAGGAACGTGAACTTGAAAACCATTAACTGCAAATAATGTATGACTGCTAGTTAAGCCATCGCCCTCTTAGAGTGCTTTCGCTTTTGCCGCCCATTTGAAACGAACCCTGGTGGGTTTTCTAAGGTTAGGATGTGGTTTGTTTAGGCAGATGAGGACGCATTAGTTGCACTCGAGTGCAGACCAGAACAACTGGTCCGAGACCTCTTGAACCAAGTAGTTTTAGTCTGGCTCCAAGCGAAATATAATGCAGTTCGATTGCAGTCAGAAAGTGATTCTGCCCTGAATCAACCCAACTACAGGAAGGCGACTAAACCTGTTGTGTTTTATGGGTTGCAGGCAGAATTTTGTAATTTTTTTTTTTTTGTAGGTTTGAGCTGCTAACTTGACCTGTAAGGTGTAAACTGAGACAAAGGACAAAGCTCTAGGACTGCAGAACTATGCAGTGTTTGCAGTCTTGTGTGTATTTGGACCAATGTACAAAAATATAAAATAAATGCTGGATGCAAAAAACACAACACTTTTAAAATAGTTATTTACATAATTAACTAGGACGCTATATGACCAAAAGTATGTGGACATCTGAACATTGAACATCCTTTTCCAAAGCTCTGGGTGCTAATATGGATCTAGTCTCTCTTTTTTGCTGTTATAATAACCTCCGCTCTTCTGGGAAGGCTTGCCGTTAGATCTCGGAGCGTGGCTGTGGGGATTTGTGCCCATTCACCCACAAGAGAACAAAAGGTCATGCACTGAGGTTGAGCGAGGAGGCCTGGCGCGAAGTTGACATTCCAGTTCATCCAAATGTGTTCAGTGGGGTTGAGGTCAGGGTGCAGGCCTGTCGAGTTCTTCCACACAAACCTTGGCAAACTGTGTCTTTTTACCTTGTCACAGGGGCATTGTCATGCTTGCATCAGGTGAAATCATAATGCTACAGCATACAAAGACATCCTAGATAATTGTGTGCTTACAACTTTATGGCAGTTTGGAGAAGAGCGTGATGGACCGGTGTCTACATACTTTTGGCCATGTAATGTAATTTATTGAGCGCCAGCTCCATGTTCTTCGTGCTCGGGTGATTTTGTTATTTCTGTGTGCCCTTGGAAAAGGTTTTGTTTACCTTTTTTCTTTACTATATTTCTGTCCAATGAATGAAAGAGCTTTACAAGTAGAATTTCAGCCCCACATGCCTCTCAGCCAACATTTTTTTTTTGTCTTTTTGGTTTGTTGCGGTTTGACGTGCACTGTGAAGCTAAACCAAACCAAATAACACGACAAACCAAAAAGTATCAGTTTCACTCTGATTCAGACTCTACAAATATTTTCTGCCGAGGTCTCTCTTTTGGTTTGCAGATTCTTATCAGAAATATTTGGCATACCCTTAGTGTGCGCACGCTTGTCCTCTTGCTGTGATTTCTGTCTCTGATATAACGACACACTTACAGACTACGTTATGAACCAGTACGAGAATGCTCCAGTTGTAATTCCAGGCAGCTTTTTAAAGAGGATTTGAGCATAAACGCCTGTGAACCTGTGCTTCTAGGAATATGCCGGATTTAACTCGTACCTGGAAAAGTACGATTTAACTCCCGCCTCAGGCCTAACAAATGCATTACACATTTTAATGAAACTGCAGAATGCGGCAAAATCCTCTACTTTGCTTCTGTGCTTTTTATTCCTAAGAAAATGGGCTGCAGGCTTCATTTTAAACGCAGCAGTCTGTGGCATAAGTCCAAAGCTCCTACTGTCCGGCTTCTGGTGAGAAAGCCGTAGATGAAGGCTTGCACAATCTCACAATGAATCTATGAGAAGAGTTATACGTGGATGATGAGAGCAGCAGGTTTGTATCTCTCTCCCTAGCACCATCCAGTGTACTCAATGAACCTGCCAACCCATGCCTCCACAAGAATAGCATCTACATCACTGTTTCATGATTCTATACAGGAAATGAAACACTACTAACTGAAACATTTGCTGGACTTGGCTCTGGCGAATTAAGCTGATCATCAGATGCTGTTGACATTCAGTGGCTGATTGTTAGCCATAGATTTTGCGGTTTGTGTCTCATAAAGACAAAGCCCTTATGTCCCAAATCGTAGACTATTCACTACAGTACAGTACAGTACACTACAATAGTATCCTAGCGTTTTTATCACATGATTTTTCCATCAGTGTTGCCATATTTGGGAGATTTTTTTTTTTTTTTTTTTTTTGTCTTTGCTGCACAACCTGAACATAATTAGAGGTGAAAGACTCCTAAAATACTCACCTTACTTCAGAAGAGAATAAACAGTACGTCAATAAAATACTGTGATCCTTATGTATTTTCCCCTGATCCGATGATTAATATTAAAATTGCAAAAAATTCTGATATGTATTTATTTCATACACAACCCCTCTCCCTAGTCTGGAGAGTGCCTAAAAGCTTTCAAGAGCACAAAAGCCTACCGGCTTTAGGAATAAGATCCAAGGCTGTTTCATCAGGAGGAGGAAAAACTCTTTTTCTAAGTCAGCATCAGCTGACTAGCTAACTTTTGCTCATGTTCGTAATACGCTTCGCAATATGGGAAACTTCTCAGTGGTCCCATAATGTAGCTAAGTGGCTAATGAGACATGTACATGTAATGAACAGTAGCTTCCGAGGCAGCGGATCCGCTGCACTGCTGCTTGTTGAAGATGTTCTTTATATATGTATTATATATGTTATTGTTGCATTTATCAATATAAATTAAAAGAAATCTTGTTAATAGACCACACACTGCCTGTACCCAAATTAAGCAAGCTATGGAACAGAATATTTTTTTTGTTTAACTGAAGGTGTGGTAAGTCATGCCTTTATTTCATTAACATAAACTTCAACAGATACATCAACAGTTATTGATTTTGCGATTTCATACCAATACATGCAGTTTTAAGATTTTTTGTTTGTTTTTTCTCCACCAATGATTGTTTTGCAAAATAAATTCTACTGAGATGAATTTACGACTCTAAGTACGCTAATAGAGTTGTTATGAATTTCATCCGACATCATTTTTTCCCAAGACATAACACAGTATCTTCGTGATGATCAACGTGTTCCCGTCGTGGTTCATAATTTCAGGGTGCTGGAGGCGGGACAAAACGCTCCTGTTTTTGATTGGTTGCAAAAAAAAAAGGAAATTGCATCAAGGGAACACACTCAAATCCGATTTTGTCTTGTTTACAGTAGCTGGTTATCTCGCCCTGAGGTGTGGCCTTGTAGGCCGTGGAAATGCTCCATCAACAGCACGAATCAGTGTTCATTTCTGCTCATTTGCATCGACAGACAGAGCACTATGCAAATTATGGCTACAAGTGCTACAACAGACATATTTGTGTGAATATCGGTCGCTTAGCAACACAGGCAGGAACACGCGTCCGGTAAGTGCCCCCTGATGCAGCGGATGAATACATTCGTATAATTCAAGCCTGCAAAGTCTCCTTGAATGCATTTTCCTGAAGGAATATTTTTCTTTGTGGTAGCCAAGGCACGTGTGTGCAATGTGTCTAATATAGATTTAATATGTAGTATGGATTTTGCAATTGAACTGAGTCCAACGGGGGGGTCGTATTTATTTTAATTAGTTTTAACCAATTATTTAAGCAATTGATTAAAGAAATTCCTGATGTGCCTAGAAGTCACTGTAGAAAGGGTCAAATGTGGGGGGAAAAAAAGGTGAGCATCCCCTTTAATTTAGTGGGAAGCTACTGGAACCCGTACATTCATGCTGTTTGATCAGGCAGGCACAGTACGTTTGTTGGTAGCTAAAATACAAGCTCATACTGAGAAGTTTTTCTTTGTCTGGTACTCAGTGCACTGACTTGTACAATAAAGTTATTTATTCTCTACACATTCTTATCACAAATACTTGAGTGCATCCCAAACTGCATACAGCTGTACTAAATACAATGAATTTGTCATTCCTATTAGATATAACTACTTAGTGTGCATAGTGCAGTTTAGGACACGTCTTTCAATTATGTATAATTGTACGCATTTGTTACCGTGCTCTGTTTAATTATCAGGTTAATATAGTGCCTTAATTCTGCTCTACCCACAATAAATAAAGCCACTTCCGATGCAGTAAAAATAGCTGTTGATCATGTAGATTTGTTTGGTCTGGCCCTTGTGTTTGTGTGTCTATAATGAGTGTTTGTGCAGAGGGATACTAAAGGCATAAAGTATTGGAAGTGAACACATTTGTTTGTCTGTGATTAGACTTGTGGAGAATGAGGACGTTGCCATGTAAAATGGAACTCCTATTTAGGTTGGGATTTTAGAGTGAAAAATGGCAGGAAGCGGGTAGAGCCAGGTGTAGACAGTGATTAAAGGAGCTCTCGGCTTATGTCAGAAAACAACACCGCTCAAGCATCTGTCAGCGAAGCTGTACCACGGTTTTTAACGCCGGACCTATCGAACTCTGACCGCTGAATCACAACGGCGTAGCGGCACTGCAGCATTTCTAGGACTTGAGCCTGTGTGATGCTCTAGAGATTTCCATATTTGTAAACTGCTTTGTGAACTGCTTTATGTCGGTCTTGAGCTGGTATGCCTGCAGCTTTCTCTCTCTCTTTCTCTCTCTTTCTCACTCTCTCTCTCTCTCTCACTCCTTCCCTGCTTTGTAGGCTCTACAGCCTGTTGAGACAAAAATACTCTGCACTTCACAGCCTTTCAGTTAAGGTGGCAGCCATATGCAGCTCTATGCAAATATCAACTTTATCACGGAAAGGCTAAGTTGTGAAAACAGGAAAAGCAACGATTTGCCACATCTGTCTATATTAACTGCTCTGATTGAATGCAAAAATATATATTTTCCAAAGACCGTAGTTTTGTCGCTTTCCTTTCTTATATGTAGTTTCAAAAACTTTAGCATTTGTTGTAAATCTGTAGTTTACAGGAGAGTTCTGTCCATGGAATAATGCTAAACTGTGAATAAATAAAGCTTACTTTTGGATATTGGTCACATGACAATACATGGACCCGCCTTATTGATGCTTATGGTTAAGCTTGTGCAGGTAACGAGTGACGGCTCCTGTGTGGCGCAGCAGAAAAGTGTTCAATCTATCTAGAGTTCAAATCTCTTCCATGGCTGGGAGCCAAGGGAGCAAAATTGGCTGTCCTTCCTGGGTGGGAGAGACGGCTTTACTCTATCTCCCCTGTCAGTCACAGCGACACTAGCCAGTCGTGGGTGTCTGAGCTGTATGGAATGCGAAAGAGGCCAGATAGCGTTTTCCTCCATGCGTGTTAGGCTGCCATGTGAAGCTGCATGAGCGGCAGATGTAGAGGTTGGCTTTGTGTGTCTCAGAGGAAGTGTGTATACCCCACCCTCCTTGGTTTGTTGTGCGATAGGGAAGTGGTAATTAGTGGGTAGAAACTGGCAAGACCAAATTGGGGTGGTGGGGGGAGGGTGTTGAGTGGGGGAGAACCCTTCCTTGAGGGTGGAAAAGTGAGAAATGTATTAGGTAGCCCCACCAGGAACGTGAAAGCTCCAGTGTGCTTTCCCAGTCTCATGTTTTGGTTTTGTGTGCACTGAAACCTTGATTGTCGAGCCTAAAAATTAGAAGCTAGAGTAGTTATTTTTGGCTAGTTAAGTGCATTAACACACAGTAAGGGAAATGAATGACTGTATGATCATATAGCACGTGTTTGTAAAAAGCCAGAACGTCACTGGCCAGCGTTTGGGGTGTGAGCTGTGGGGTTCTGTCCTCACCTCATATACAAGATATTATTCAAGTCTGATTAGCGTCTGTATTTTATATATTTTTTAAACTAAATGATGGGTTTACAGTGCACTCTTTTGCATTTTTCACGGTTTCATGAGTGTTTCTACAAACCTGCTTGTTTCTTGATTCGGAAAACACTGTCTGTGTTCCTTGAATGCTAATTAACCCGCTTATTAAAAAATCATTACGCCGGATTGTGCAGCATTGACTTGTCACGTCGCTGTGACGTGCATTAAGTTTAGCCGTGGCTACATGACCGCTGAAAATGTTTGTTTTATGAAAGTCAGTAAGGGTTAGGATTTTTTTAAGGTCTTTGTTTTGTTGTTGATGATGTAGACTTGATTGTTGTTGTCTTCATGTAGACATGAAGTCTGCTTGTTGCAGGCACCCGGGCAGCTGCTTTGTCCATCCCTCTGCCTGTGTGGTAGTTGTGTGTGCGGTTACATTCAGTGCCGTACGCATAGCAGAGAGATTGTTAGACCTGATGAGTGAGTGTGTGTGATTTATGGCATTTTCCTAGTACTGCTAGCACAGTGCAGTATTATTACTGATGCTCTGCTCTTCTGTGTACATTTGAGACATCAGCAGTTTTATTTGCACGCGTTGCATCAGTGTCTCCCCACAGCAAGCAAGCAAGCAAACACACACACACACACACACACACACACACCCGAACAACACACTGCTTTGCTGAATTGGTTCCCTAGTGAGAGGCTGTAAACTGAAAGAGCTTACAACTCTGAGCTATGATCATCAGAGTCTCATTCCTGCTTCCCTCCAGCCTCCTATATATAGTCTGTGTGTGAATGTCTGGTGTGTGTGTGTGTGTGTGTACATGCATGTGGGCGTCTGTCTGTGTGTATGTCTCTGCTGTGTGTGTGTGTGTCTCGCTCTGCTGTGTGCGCACGCCTGTGTGTGTTTGTGTGTCTCTCTGCTGTGTGTGTGTGTCTCTGCTGTGTGCTTGTGTGTGTCTCTCTGCTGTGTGTTTGTTTGCGCCTGTGTGCGTTTCTGCTGTGTGTGTCTCTGCTGTGTGTTTGTGTGTCTCTGCTGTGTGTTTGTGTGTGTGCCTGTGTGTGTCTCTCTGCTGTGTGTGTGTGTGCATCTCTGCTGTGTGTTTGTGTGTGCGCCTGTGTGTCTCTCTGCTCTGTGTGTATGTCTCTGCTGTGTGTGTGTGTGTGTGTGTGTCTCTGCTGTGTGTGTGTGTCTCTGCTGTGTGTGTGTGTCTCTGCTGTGTGTGTGTGTCTCTGCTGTGTGTGTGTGTGTGTGTGTGTGTGTGTCTCTGCTGTGTGTGTGTGTGTGTGTGTGTCTCTGCTGTGTGTGTGTCTCTCTGCTGTGTGTGCACCTGTGTGTTTCTCTCTGTGTGCATTTGTGTGTTTCTTTCTGTGTGCATTTGTGTTTGTGTGTTTGTGTGTGCGCATGTGTGTGTGTCTTTGTGTGTGATTAAAGTACTCTGAATCTCTTTTTTCCTTTTTTCACAGGAATGCTAACAATCACAGACTTCATCAATATACTTCACAGATACTACAAGTCACCCATGGTATGTCACGTGTACATTAACTTTCTTTACATTTACAGTTAGTGTGTATCATTATTAAATGTGTTTTTATTTTTCACCAAGTGCAGAACTGGCGCAGTGCGAGGATGTTCAGGGCTGCTACAGTGTGTGTTGATCTGTATATGATCCATAAATACTGCACTGCAGTCCGGTGCATTTCCAGGCTTCTAGACACACTCTTTTATGGCAGTGGGCCTGTAACCGGCAGATGCAGCAAATTTAGCAGATAAAAATATCTCACAATGGCCTTGCTGTATCTGAGACTTGCTTTCACGATCTCTACCCAGGAATTAATGCAGAGAAGGGTCAGGAATGCACTAGCCTTTCTCTCATCATGGTTCAGTTCACAGAGGTTATTTATTAATCCCTCTAAGGTTTTATTGCCGTACAGTTTAAAGCACAAGCCATTGAGATCTAAGTCACATTGTTCTTCAGTTTTCAGTGTTGTTCAGTTAATGGCCTGAGGAAGCTTTGTTCAAGGCCACACTCACTACTTCCTCCTTTCACTGTAACGTCTCGTCTTTCTCATCGCCATTTATAAGCCCCTTTTCTTTTTCAGCTGATAAAATCTGGGATGACTAAAATAAGGAAAAACTGCCGAGAATATAAACAAGTACCTTATAATCTTATAATAAGATACTGAGCAGCATTTTGGATCTTCATGCACCCATCCAAGTTAGGACAATTGCGTTTTCTCGCTCAGCTCCCTGGTTCACAAGCGATCTGCGGAAAATGAAAGCAGCTGGACGTGCCATTGAGCGGCGGTATAATGCTTCGGGACTTACTGTTCACAAGCTGGCCTATCGGGACCACCAAAAAGCTTATTTGAAGTCCATCAAAGAAGCACGGTCACA
>CM075024.1:11369663-11380909 GCA_037576675.1 Pangasius sanitwongsei
CACTTTGAGATTTTCTTTAAAATGTAAAGTGCTTTATAAATAAAATGTATTATTATTATTATTATTATTATTATTAAGTACCAAATCCTAACTATAACTCCAGAGGAGCGTTCTTGCTCCTACATAGTAGGCATAGTAGGCATGTTGTCAGATCTGGTCTGTAGAGACAGGAAGTAGTTTTAGGACGGGGTAAAATTCACCTATGAACTCGGTCATTTTTTATTCAGGCCCTGTGCCATCTCGTGCATTAAACCAGTTGAAACGCAGGGTTTCAGGATCCTTTCACCCACTCAGCAGGTTCCTTGATGATGCTGATGAGCCATTTTGTTTCCTCTCGGTCTTTTCGCCCTGGTCATTATCACAACCCAGCTTAGAGACATAACTCACACCTACACACATACACACATACATGACTCACTTGCATCATTAGCAGCCTGTGCAACCAGAGCCCTGCACAAAGCTGATCCATGTTTAGAGCTGCACTTTTAGACCTGTGATTGCGTCACCGTTGCGTCATCATGGATCTTAATTGGAGTCCCTGCGGAGAGACCTTCTTGTTAGAGGATTTATTTCTTGCTTTTTTTTTTTTTTTTCCCCTTATCAGTAATTTTCCTTCTTTTCTCTGGGGAGGAGGTCACACCTACTTTCCACAGTACCAGGAGATGATTGTGTAGTATATGATCTCCGGAGCAGTTATTGGATTCCCGAATCACCTCAGATTACTGGTTTGTGAATAGAACATTGCAGATGTAGTAAACGTTCAATGGAGTACACAAAGCTTTCAGAGAACTAGGACATTTCTGACAAACGTCAGTCGTTAAAGTGCTTGTGAGGTTTTATACACAGTGCTGTAGCTACTTTTTATGACGGACCTGCTCATGAGAGTGTTTGTCATGTTTCAGGTGCAAATCTATGAGCTGGAGGAACATAAGATTGAGACTTGGAGAGGTATCAGTCACCAGTCACTTATCAATCCTTTTCAGCCTTTTTAAAATAATGTCGTTTTCCATTGTGACTGAAGGCCTGAAGGTTCTTTTGTTTTTTTTTCAACAGAGCTCTATTTACAAGAAACCTTTAAACCTTTAGTCAACATATCACCAGATGCAAGGTAAGTTTTTTGTTTTTCGTGTCCATTTCTTGATATTATCTTTGATTTTGCACGCCCTGTTAACAGCCATTATCACAGAAAAATGGATACTTAAAAGTATTCTTGTGGGGTAGAAGTAATGTCTGTAAATTAAAAAAAAAAAAAATAAAAATAAATAAAAAGGCATTTTGCATTCCTGCATTTTGCAAACAATTGGCCTCACTTGTCAATCTTTTCGTAGAGTTGTGAGTAAAAGATACTTTAGGCCAAACCGAACTCCTGACAGGTTTACAAAAGTTTCTGTAATGCTCATTTTCTTCATACTTGTGTACATATTTTGATTAATGCCAATCGCCCATAAATTACTAAGCATGTTCACAGTGCACAAAACTCCATAAAAGGCGAAGCTCACAGGGAGCTGAAAACAACAAAATGAGAAGTAAACGGTGAAAGAACACACATTAAGCATGTGTCAGCTATGATAGACACATTAAGCCCTTTTATATGGTGGTATTTATTTTGTTGTAATTGAATAGCTAGTCTTGTTTGTCTGAAGTTATCTATTTGTTTTGTATTGTTCTCTTTTAAGCCATTCATATGAAATGACTGATTTTCGCAAAATGATCATAACATAACATAATATGTGTAAATGAAAGAAGTCATTTAAACTCGACAGCGTATTCTGTATAAATTGCAGTAATGCGTTAGCAGTTGCAGAATTTGAAACCTATGACTCCAGGTTCACATTAGTGAGTTTCCTTATACGTAGTTGTACACAAACTCTTACAATATGGATCTTGAATATGGATCTTGCTATCGTAAGATACAAATATTTTCCAGAACTGACTGGATTTTCACGTTCCTTTTGTAAGTGCGCTTACAAACGATTTATGAATAAATTTGTTCATATGCAGTTTGATAAATGATGATGCTTTTCAAGTTATTGAATACGGATACAGTATCCTCCTACAAACACGGGAGAGAAAGTGTGTGTTCATGTGTGTGTTGGTGTAGCTTTGCGATTTCCCTGAGCCCATATTTTTATCTCTTCTCCCCTGCAATGAAGCTTTCTGATATTTCAGTGCAGTAAATAATTCAGCGAGCATCCTCTAAAAAGAGTAACGGACAGGGTTCTGAACGCTCTTATTTCAGGTCGCCCTTTGATGTTCAGCTGAAACCAACTTCGTTCTTTTCTTTTTTTTTATTAAGTGTTCGGGTCAGCACCGTTGCTGGATCAGTTGCTAATGGGGGAAACGTCTTCCCAGCAGGATCTGTGTGTTGGCCTTAATACAAAACGGTCTCGGTACACTGATTCTAGAAAAAAAAGCAGAGAAAATCTGATGTGTTCTGTTTTCTGTGTATTTGGCAGCATATTCGACGCTGTGTATTCGCTAATCAAGAACAAGATTCACCGCTTGCCCGTTATTGACCCCGTCAGTGGGAATGCACTTTATATCCTCACACACAAGAGGATCCTCAAGTTCCTGCAGCTTTTCGTAAGTGTCATGTTGAATTTGTACATTTTATTCATTTATTTATTTATTTATTTATTTATTTTTAAAAGTCTGCCATTTTGCAGGGTTAAACAAACATTTTTCGAAGGTTGTTTAGACCAGTGATTATCAACTGGCATTACTTCAGGGCCCAAATTTTACGTTGGACATCAAGTCATGACCCAACACTAAACTAAAATTGTTTATCATATGGAAGTAAACAAAGAAGTGCATATTAATATTGCGTATGAATGTTGTTAATACTACTGATAAGTATCCTTTTAGAGGCCTATTAAAGTTGAGAGATAATCATTTACCACCTGAGATAACAGGAAATAAATCAGCTTACATACTGAGTTGTTAAGGTTATACCTCGTAAGTATTTACAATGGAAAATATCAGTTCATTAAATGCAAGGCATATGCTGAGTAAGTGCAGTTTACCTAGACGTAACAAATAAAACAAACACCGAGCCAAATTTTGAATAACAGATTGTACACTGAATATAACAATGAGATTTAAGTGCAGCTAACAAGCACGGAGCTGTGCAATCATGCCTTGCACATCAATGGGAAGCCTGAGGATGTGATTTCACTTTGATAAGTGTCTCAAAATCTGGGGTGATTATGGACAAGGCAACCCTCAGATCATGTTGAATGTCCAGTCAGTCTCTGTATTTGCTTTCGAGTATTTGTGTCATTGCAGAGAGCCCACTTTCACAAAGGTAGGATGTCGTGAAAGGCGATGTTACCTTAATGGCCTTACAGGAAAGTTCTGGATACTCAGTAACACTACACCAGAACTCTTGGACGTCCTCTTTGATCGCATCTTTCAGTGTCCCGTGGAGCACTTGGTCCAAGGTCCTTGGCTGCGAGCGCTTCTTTGTTCAGGAAACAGCGGTTCCATGTAGCACCAGGTGCCCTGCCCATGATCCTCTGCACAGCCCGCGATTTCTTTCCCACTGCTGCTTGCAAGTTCAACATCCCGGTGTATCCCAGTTAAGTCCAACTGATCCCTAAAAAGATCCAGTGTGTTGAAAATGGCGTCTGCAGTTGTCCTCGTCGGTGGCTCTGCACTAGACAGACAACTGTTCCTGAAAATCTTTATCTCATACATGTCTAACATAAACTAACAGGATGGCACAATCAGATACATCTGTTCATTCGTCTAGTTGCGTAATAGTCCTTTGGCTTAATCCATGGTACAGTCTGCTGTTTTATGTCCTCGGTCTTATCTTGTATTGTCATGTAGTGATTTGCGGCAGATTCGCCAAGGCGCTCTCTGGTCATGTCAGTTGCAGCGGGTACAACAAGATCCTGTGTAATTGTGCGGGCATTTTGCATTTTGCAATGCGAAGAGTGAGCTTGTACGACGCACAAAGTGCTTTCTCCTACACATGTTTTTGATCATTTTTTTGAGATCCCGTTGCTTTCTTTTGAAACTCAACAAGCTTGTTTTTATGGCTTGAGTGTTTTGTCTGTAAATGCCTTTTTGAATTTCGATGATTTCTTGCTTTCCACAGCCAGTAATTTACTGCACAGAACACACTGTGGTCTGCATAAATCATGCTTGTCTTCTGCATAAGTAAACCCATATTTTATGTAACCCAGGTCGTATTTTAGTTTACCTTGCATAGTTTTTTCCACTCTTTTTAAGGAAGAGGGGATTTCACCCCGTTTATCCTTGTTAGCACCAGTTGTTTACAGATGAATTAGCACCAAACTTGACAGAATTTGATTGGATGCACATGACATGACCGAATTAATTTTTTTTTTTTTTTTTTACTGGCTATAACCACAGCTACAGAGAGCGTTTCTTTTTGTTTATTTATTTTTACTTTTTTGAAACTATAAGTTGTTTTATTGTCATATTTTCCGTGTTATGTTTTATCATTTACATTTAGAAATCATAAAGGGCCCGTGACCCACTTTTGGGTTGTGATCCACCAGCTGAGAACCACTGGTTTAGACTAAAGCTGCCCTTTCTTCCAGCTTCCTTAACATCTGTACCAGCGTTGAGAGCACAGACATGATTCGGCAAACACTGTTATTATATTTGGGAGACACCAATATAAGATTTCCCTGTTACCTGTGTGGAAAAACACTGCACTAAACTGATCGGCTTTCTGAATTCATCTAACCTTGAAAGCATGTGGCAGTAGAAAGCAAGAGGGCTGGCTATTCTTGCTTAATGTAGTATTTTTCATGGGGGGAAAAAAATGAAGCTGATGAAGCTCTCCACACCACGCCTCGCCTCACCTCACCTCAAAATTCCAGTGCAATTTTTGTGTTGAGGTCAAGAGTTTATCAGCTAGTTGAAAAAATGAAACATGTCAACTAATTATTTGAAGGAATGAATGGAAGCATTCAGTATTTTTTCTGTAGAAGAGATGAAGAGAAGCAGAGATGTTGAGAGGCCGGTGCTGGGAAGTAAAGTCTGTCAAACACACTTATCCTTAGACTTATCCTTCGACTTATCCCTAGACAAATCTGGAAGGGATTAATGTAATCTGCCTGATTGGCCATGCTCACACTAAACTCTTTACACACCTTCACACTTGTCTCTGTGCACACCTTCACACTTATTCACATGTATCTATAGCTTTGGTGACAAATTGTAAAACAATAAAGACTTGCTGTCATGGACTGTGGATTGGAATTACGCTTCCAACATAAACCTAGTTAAATTAAGGGTTTTTTTCATTGTAGGTGGCAGGAGACCCTAATATTGTTTGTGTATGGTCAAAATATGTAGTTGTAATAGTGAAGAAGTGTTTCGTACTTACATTTCTGACAATAAGCACTAGATTAACATTCTCACTAGAGCTGTTAATTTAAAAAAGTATTAAAATTTTAATTCAATGATTAGTCTAATTCTAATGCTTTTAAAAATGAATTTACTTCCTATAATTTTACTTCCACAGACAGAACAAACATTATATACGTTTGTATAGCATAAAGTGTAGAGGGTGAAAATTATGTTGGTTCTTTATTAAAGGTGAAAACAGTAATATAGCTTTTTTATATTTAGCTACCTTTCTGTTTTCTTGTTGCTAATATTTAGCTAAATGTTTGTCGTATACTACTTTTTCTTTTTTCTTTTTTTTTTTTAATTTATGGCCCTGCAGCACACAGTTGTTCAGAATCCCAAATGGTTTTCTGTCCTCTATACATGCTCACTACCTAGGGTATAATTCCAATTTAGGACCATCGTAGTGTACAGTACACACTGTAAATGGCCATTTGAGATTAACTGTACTTATGTAAAATCTCCTTCAGGCTACACAAGTAGTTCACACACTTTTAAAAGTGTCAAAATATGCTATAGGTGACGTGCAATATTTCAGGGCCCTATTTCTTTTATATATTTCTATTTATATTAATGCACTTAAGTAGCTAACTAGCTTGTGATATGTTATACTATGTCTACATTTTAGCCTTGTCAGTTAAGACTGGAACAGGGCAAGCACACTGGAGATTTTTCTGGCCTAGTGGTCTAGCTAACGAATTTATCATTTGTCCACACATGCACATGTCTGTTGTTGTCTTTTACCTTTTTTAGCTGCACAAACTGAGCCTCAGTCCTACCCCCCCATTGCTCACTGCACCTCAGATAACTTCTAAACTCTTGTCTTTAGTTCAGTCATTTGTCATGGGTCTTTGTTCTGGTCAGGTGTGTGAGATGCCAAAGCCTGCCTTCATGAAGAAGACCCTGGAAGAGCTGGGCATCGGGACGTACAGCAACATCGCCTTCATTCACCCTGACACGCCAATAATCAAAGCTCTGAGCATCTTCGTGGAGAGGAGGGTTTCAGCTCTGCCTGTGGTAGACGAGTCCGGTAAAGACACACAGCATATCCGCTATTCGCACCAACAGTCCTAATCCACATACTAAGGCATATTATCCTGGACCATGAGACCTCACTGTCCTCACTGTCTGCTTGCTTCACAGGAAAGGTTGTAGATATTTATTCCAAGTTTGATGTCATTGTAAGTAATTTTTTTTTTATATATTTGGCTCATTTATACTAGGAATTATTGACCGCTATGGGATCTCATGCTCTGTATGTACCTGTCGTTTGTATAGAATCTTGCTGCTGAAAAGACCTACAACAACCTGGACATTAGCGTGACTCAGGCTTTGATGCATCGCTCCCAGTACTTTGAGGGTGTCATGAAGTGCAACAGACTAGAGACTCTGGAGACTATAGTGGACAGGATAGTCAAAGCTGAGGTGAGTTCCTAGGAGACACACACATATATGCGCACATAGTGTACAGGGTAGTGAAGCTGAGGCGAGGCTCCGAGCTTCACACACATTCATATAGTCAAATATGTGGTAAATTTGCTTCTGGGCAACAAAGACACACGTGCGCGCACACACACACACACACACACACACACACACACACACACACACACACACACATGTAATAGTTTACAGAATATTCAAATATTATTAAATAGCAGCTTAAGGCTACAAGGTTTAGCTATAAGGTTGAATGCAAGTTTTCTTCCACCTTGGTTTCTGGATTGAAAAAGTAAAAAATGTACTTGTATTTTCCCCATGTTATATTATGTATTGTATTTTACCTGAAAAAAAAAGAATTTAATGTCTATTTAACTGAAATCCTGTTACAACAATAATTAAATTATAAATATAGCTGTATGCACCTTTGATGCTTGGACCCCTAAGTATTAAATATTAGAGCAAATGAGTCCAAGTCCATCATTAGTAAATTATTAGTATTAGTAAATTCAAAAGCTTGTATTCTTGATGGTGTCGTCTGGTTCAGGGATTAAGGGTCAGCAGCTCTGTAAATAAGTTCCCAACAGTACACATTTATTTCATGAACATTATTTAAATTATTTATTCGAGCCATAGAGTTTTCTATTCCTGAGCTCTCTATTGACGGAACATATTATATCCATGTGGACATTATTTACAGGCTGCTTGTTTTTGAGTTATTGAGGTTTGGATTAAAGCCATTCAATACAAGTGATCAGTCAGATAGACTGATGATAATAAGAACTCAGTAATACATGGAACAACTTTGATAATAGTGGGTTGTGATCGGGGTGAGGTAGGACTGAGGGTAGGGTCTTAGAGTAGGTCGACTGCAAGATGGCCGGATACTGCTGCCATTCAGGATTTTCTGTCTCCTCACAGGTGCATAGGCTGGTGGTGGTAGACGAGGCCGGCTGCATCGTGGGTATTGTGTCCCTGTCGGACATCCTGCAGGCCCTGGTCCTCACTCCAGCAGGTATAGACGCTCTGCACTGCTAAAGCTCCTCTCTGTTCCCGGACTCCTCTCTCTTCCCACCCCAACACACACACACCCACAGGTATCGCCCTCATGCCACCCAGGCCTTGTCAAGCACAGGACTGCTGCACTGCTGTCACTGCAACCTGCTGCTCTGTTTGTGTGAGAGCACGAGGTTTTACATTTTATCCTTCACCCAGTGTGACTGACAAATATCATGGGAACTTCTTTTTTTTTTTTGATGCAAATGTGTGTGTGCATGCAGGTGTGGTTGTGTGTGGTTAACATCAGCAGCCAGCCCAGACATTTCTCCTAACTTTTGCAGTGTGCTGGAGCTTCTCTCCTTGTAGAGGTGCCCATCTCGATAGATGGTGTGTTGTGTCCTGTCTCCACAATGCACTGGCTACACACGATAACCTTCTAAAAGTGTGCAATAATTATACAGTAAGTTTATAGCCTCGCAAGCCAGAACTCGAGCTGTTGTTAGAAGAGTTATGTAATGTTTATACAGACAACTAGGCCAATTTGGTCGGTGGCCATTAACCTTAGCGCCATTGGTCTTCGAGATGTAAAGTTTATTATATTTTATTTTGTTTTAAAAAAAAAAAATTTTAAGCAAAAAGCATTAACAGTGGCGGCCAAGGAGGAATCTGATGTGCACCCATTGTTATTATTGTTATTATTATTATTATTATTATTATTTCTTTTGTGTGTGTGCATTGTGACGTTGTTGGCAGGTCTTGACACACGCATAAGAAGGTATTCGCCTCCCCTCTCAGTTATCCAGTGTTCTTAGGGCAGTTACATACATACATAGGGTTTATCTCGGTAAAGATTTAGACAGTAGGTGGCAGCTGCAAGTTCTGAACAGTGTGGTGATGAATTTTAAGAAAATGCAGCCTGTTGTGATTTGAGGTATGGTAGATTCACTGATTCGCATGGATGTGTATTGTCTGCTTCCATGTGGCTTCTGAGAGTAAATCCTCTGTTACAGCCTGCACATGCTGTTTGCTGTTCTCAGAGAGAAGCTACCTCTACCGGTCTGTTTTCAGTCAGTGCACCGATCACAAATAGAAATGAATGTGTTCTTTAAGACAGTCAGACATTTTCTTTTTAAAGAACACAAGAAACAAATTGACTGGTTTCACTGACAGCACAAATGTTGCTCGCTTAGGTTATACACTTACCGGCCACTTTATTAGGAACACCTGCGCACCTAATCATTCATGCAATTATCCAGTCAGCCAATCATGTGGCAGAAGCACAATGCATAAAATCATGCAGATACAGGTCAAGAGCTTCAGTTAACCTTCACATCAAACATCAGAATGTAGAAAATTGTGATCTTGGTGACTTTGACCGTGGCATGGTTGTTTGGTGCCAGGTGGGCTGGTTTGAGTATTTCAGAACCTGCTGATCATCTGGGATTTTCACACACAACAGTCTCTAGAGTTTACACAGAAAAACAAAAAAAAAAACATCCAGTGAGCTGCAGTTCTGTGGGCAGAAATGTCTTTGTGATGAGGGAGGTCAGAGGAGAATGGTCATACTGGTTTGAGCTGACAGGAATTCAGTAGTAAAGCAATAAACCACTCTTTACAACCGTGGTGAGCAGAAAAGCATCTCGGAAAGTTCAGTATATCGAAGCTTGAGGTAGATGGGCTACAACAGCGGAGGACCACATTGGGTTCCACTTCTGTCAGCCGAAAACAGGAATCTGAGGCTACAGTAGGCACAGGATCACGCAAACTTTCAGAAAAATTAGCAGGTTACATCCAGTTTACGTGAATTTGATTTTTACGCATGTGCTGCTGCCACATGATTGGCTGATTGGATAACTGCATGAATGAGTAGGTGTACCGGTGTTCCTAATAAAGTGGTCAGTGAGTGTAAGTCAAGAGGTCAGAACAAACATGGAAAAACGTTTCGATTAGAGAATTAGGTTACTATTTTCCATCTTTCCTCTTATCTATACAATTATTTAAGATTTCATAGGTATTTTTAAATGTAGTACTGGAAAAAAACCAAAATGTGCCTGTTTTGGTGTGCATCAACTATTGTAGCGTTTTATTTTGGCCAAACACCCCGCTGTTTAGAGTAGGCCGTTCTCTGTTACCAGCTTCCAGGTGCTCTTAACGTGCTACACTGTTAACTTCACAAATACAACACCCTACACATTGTGGGATGTTATTGAATGTACTCTACTGGGTGTGAATATCGTGCACTGAATACAGATCAACAAGTGTTATGAATATTAACCAGCAGATGGATTGCTGTGAATTTTGCTGTTGATATGCATGGATCAGATTTTAGCGTGAACTGAATGTCTGTTTAAATGCTTTTTTTTCCCTCCTTCTTTTGTAGTTTTTTTGCTTTTCATATTTTATTAACCATTAAATCAGTCATAGTGGGTTAAGCACAAGTAGGTAGTAGTTTAGTAGGTAGTAGTAATAGTTTAGGATGTTATGGCCTTCAAATTAGGATGTTTATTAGGGTTACATAGATATAATAAAAAGTCACATTTCAGCAACTGGGTTTAAATGAAGTTCTCTATAAATCCTTAAAATGGAATATTTAGTGTGCTATTACTACCTAATATTGTTCAGGATGAGGCAAACCTGTTGTGTATTTGGAGAGTAGTTATTGGACCGACATTGACAGGGTGCAGAATGAAGCTACTTTATATGGAGTGCAAGAAAAGCAGTAGCTGAACAACAGCTGGGATTATACCGTGCTAGTTAAAGGAAATTTGGTGTGATTCATGTGCACTTGAGCCGTATGTTGAAATAATGTTGAAAATGTAATGATATCAGTGTCAAGACTGACAAGGAGTTTGACATACTCACATGCTGTGATACCTCCTCCCTCACCACAGCATGGTGCAATTGACTCTTAGCTATACCCTGCCACCCATGGTTTCTGTTCCTACAGCTGTTCCTTTTGACCCCAAAATGTCAAATGTAGAGTGATCAAGGGTAGAAGACTTAGTTTTGTTTTTTTTTGTATTAGGTGGGTGGGGGTGAACACCATATGTCTGAGACAGTTAGAAACATCAAGAGGGTCTTAAGATGGTCAAGATTGAGCCTAAAGTTTACAGATCCTTTAGTCAGACAATCAGCAGCTTTATTAACATTGATCCATGTAGATGATCTATGAATAAAAGAGCAGCACTGCTCACTGATTCATGATGAAAGTTTCCAGTATGACAAAGCAAACAGTAATTAGGCTGTCACTGTTCTCCATTTCACAGGAATATCTACTTTAGCTACACACAGTAGTAAGTAGTATATATATATATATATATATACACACACACACACACACACACACACACACACACACTATATTACCAAAAGTATTCGGTCACCTGCCTTGACTCACATATGAACTTAAGTGCCATCCC
>CM075024.1:11381009-11407073 GCA_037576675.1 Pangasius sanitwongsei
GATTTTATACACCTGTGGCCAGGCCAAGTGATTAGGACACCTGATTCTGATCATTTGGATGGGTGACCGAATACTTTGGTAATGTAGTGTGTGTGTGTGTATATATATATATATATATATATATATATATATATATATATTTTTTAAACAGGCTTAAACTGCTACTGAGCTTTTCAAAATTGTATAATTTGGATGCTACACCCCTCCTCTTGTATCCTATAGGTAGGAAATGGGTGTAATTTCTCTCCCAACTCCCACCTGTGTAAACTTTTGGGAAATCAGCCATCCAACTTAAGCCTGGTTTACACTGCGCGATTTTGCTGTCAAAAACGGTCGATTCAGTACCGTTGTGACTAATGTCAGCTGACGGCAGGAAAGTATTGTCAGAAAATTTACAATCTCAGTGAGCACAGCTATATCTCTCATCTAAAAGCCACCAACAGGAGGGCAGTATAGGAAGACACAAAACTCCCAGGACAGCCACAAACACAGTACACAAATACAGGCAACAAATATGTTATTTTATCAGGAGCTTGTACAGTGTAATAAAGTAATAATTGTACAAGGTGGCTGAAATTGCACAAATCTAAAACCAACTTTAAAAGTATCTCACATGCGACAGCTTAACCAGGCCTGAAAGGTTGTCAGGTGCCTGAGCCTTCTTACTTTTGCTAAGCTGTGATCGGTCAGTCGCGGCTTAGTCGAGACAAAGATGTCCTTACATACACTAATCTGTCCTTTTCTTTTGCTGTCTAGGTCTGACCAGGAAGGAGAGTGAGGAAGCTGAGTGATGCACATCAGAACTGCTAATTTCTGTCATGCTGCTGGAAGAGGAAGTGGGAAGTCGATTTGAAGCTGGAGTTTGGGATGAATTTGCAGCCCACTGAGGGCTGGCAGAAGGAGGGAAAAGGGTACATGGGTGCAAACTGAATGCTGCTGAAGGCCAGACGAGGAAATAGATTGATGGGGGAATGGATGGATGGATGGATGGGCTACAGGGGCGACAAGGTGGACCACCAAGGATCTCTTCCTCACAGGGATTCTGCAGAGCTCGGTGTCTAAAGCTGTTACTGCACGCTCACTATCACTACATATGAAACATCACCATCTGGTGTCCATTCTGTGTACTAAACTCACTGGTATACTTTGGACTGTACCATCAATATCATCTGAGGGGACAAACAACTTAGAACTGGCTTTATTCAGAGCAATTTTTTTTTTTCTTTTTCATTTCCATGTTCTTCGTTTATAGCACAGCTTTGGCTTGTGGGTTTACTTGCACATTTGAAACTGTCCTTTAGTTCTGTACCAATTTTATCCTCCCTTTATTAATATTCATCTCCCCTCTTTCTTTAAATGGTGCCTTCTGTCCACCAGTTGTCGCCCATTACGGATGGCCAAGAGAAAGCAAGAACAGCGAATGTTCAAATGAAACAAAATGAATGTCAGTGTATCTGAAAACCAAAATGTTTGGAATATGTTGTCAATGATTTTAATAGTTTTAAGTTTATATATATATATTTTTCCTTCCTTTGAAAAGTTTTATTTCAATAATATGTTTTTGGAATAATACTGTAAACATAGATTCAACATTTTATTTATTTGTACTTTAATATTTGTTATAATTTTTTTTTAAATGTCAAATGGGATGGAAAGATACGTTCAGGCCCTATGCATTAAAATGATGTTCTTATGACTTGACATTTAGTGCAATTTCAAAACGCAGCCGCTGCCTACAAGCAGTTATTTCTTCTCTCCAGGTAAACCGGAGGCATGCAACGAAACCCCTCATACTCCGTATCAGTTGTACTGTACATAGGAAGAGCTTGTGAGATATCTACAAAGTGCCAGAGAAAGGTCTATTTTTCTGTGCATTCGATGTATGTTTGTAATATTACAGATTTTCATTTGCAGGTCCTGTCATCTTTATTGTGGCTGTGTTGATGGTAAAGGTCATTGATGAAAACATCATGTCCACTGAAAATTGTACATCACTGGCATGAAGATGATACTACAATGGTTAAACATTGTGGGTTGATTTTATTTTTCCATTTTGCAGTTTGGAAAACAATAAATCATGCTACTGAATCTTTGAATGATGTGCATTGTGCTTGTTTTTTTATATTGCTTGTTATGGTAGAGATGCATGTATAATTAGGGAATCTGCATATTTTATTGCATATAAGCAACTTCACTTTTCAGATTTTTATTTTAAGTTTAAGGCACATGAGGCTAACAAAAAGTGAACACTCTAAGTTTGTTGATCATTAAAGCAGTCCATATTGACATTGTATGCAAGAGGACAGCCTAAGATTTCACATATAATTAATGGAAAAGTTCTAGGTGGAAGTTTTTCTAAAAGGGACATATTCTGTTGAATATGTCTGTTTGTACCATACTGAGTCATGGTGGATCTGGAGCCGATCCGGGGGAGGTGGGAGAACACCCTGGATGGGACACTGTTCAAATCTATAAATATTTGGACATCAACAAAGTCATTGTTATTTTAGCTCTCTACCACAGTGTACTGGAGTTGTTTGTTGGAGAAATTAAATAATGAATATTTAATCAATATTTCTGCCCAAATCAATAAAAAAAATAATCAATAAAATCTTCTCATGGTGCAAATTTTAATTTGAGGGTATTTTCGGCCAAATTGGGTGAACAGTGTAGGAATTATAGCACCTAACCCCAACCCCTCCCTCTTTTTAAGGGATAAAAGTAATTGGCCAATTGACTGCTCAGCTGTTCCATGGCTAGGTGTGTGTTATTCCCTCAATACTTCACTTACAATTAAGCAGATAAAAGTTCTACAGTTGATTTCAAGTGTGGCATTTGCATTTGCAATCTGTTGTTATCTCAATATGAAGTCCAAAGAGCTGTCACTGCCAGTGAAGCAAGCCATCATCAGTCTGAAAAATCAAAACAAACCCATCAGAGAGATAGCAAAAACATTAGATGTGGCCAAATCACCTATTTGGTACATTCTTTAAAAAGAAAGAACACGCTGGTGAGCTCGAGAACACAGGCTGGGAAGACCACAAAACACAACTGTGGTGAATGACAGAAGAATGAATTCTCTGGTGAATGAAAACCACTTCATAACAGTTTGCCAGAAATATCTCAAAAGTCCCCTACAGTTCTGGAACAACATCCTATGAACAGATGAGAGAAAGATCAACTTGTACCAGAACGATGGGAAGAGAAGAGTATGAAGAAAGGAAGGCAATGCTCATGATCAGAAGCATACCACCTCAAAGTGGAAAGTCTGCACTTTGAGCTCATTTTAGTTTAATTAGTTAAACTCCAATATACTTTGGTAGACAGCCAAAATAACAATAACCTAGTCAATGTCCAAATCTTTATGGCCTGACTGGACATTTGTGCCCACATTCACGCCTAGAGACAATTTAGAGTGGCCAATCCATCTACATTTATTGAGCAAAAGTATCCAACATTAAATATCTGTCAGAAAAGGTATGTGAACCTTTGCTTTCAGTAACTGGTGTGGCCCCATTGAGCAGCAATAACTTCAAACAAACATTTCTGGTAACTGCTGATCAGTCCTGCAAAGCAGGTTGGAGGAAATTTGTCCCATTCCTCCTTACAATACTGCTTCAACTCAGTGATGTTGGGGGACTTCCTTGCATGAACTGCTCTTTTTAGGTCCTTCCACAACATTTCTATTGGGTTAAGGTCTGAACTTTAACCATCCTTTAACCATTTCTTTGTAGACTTACCTGTGTGCTTAGAATCCTTGTCTTGCTGCATGATCCACTTACGGTTAAGCTTCATTTCACAAACAGATACCCTGACATTGTCCTGTAGAGTTTGCTGGTACAATCTGGAATTCTTAGGTCCATCAATAATGGCAAGCTATCCTGGACCTGAGGCAGCAAAGCAGCCCCAAACCATGATACTGCCACCCCCATCCTTCATGGTTGGGATGAGATTCTTATGTTGGAATGCAGTGTTTGGTTTTTTGCCAAACATAACACTTTTCACTTAAACCAAAAAGTTCTATTTTGGAGAACTTTTCTGTCCACAGAACGTTCCTCCAACAGACTTTTGGATTCTCCATGTAGTCTTGAGCAAACTTCAGATTGCCAGCAGTGTTCTTTCTGGAGAGTACTGGCTTCCTCCTTGCTATCCTGCCACGCACACAATCTTTGTTCAATGTTTGCCTGATGGTGGACCCATGAACATTGACATTATTCAATGCAAGAGTGGCCTGTAGGTCCTTAGATGTTACCCTGGGGTTCTTTGTGACTTCTCGTAATATTATACACTGCGCCCTTGGAGTGAAATTTGCTGGACAGCCACTCCTTGAGAGAGTAACGGTGGTGCTGAATTTCCTCCATTTGCATGTCATCTGCCTCACAGTGGATTGGTGGAGGCCAGACTCTTTAGAAATGTTTTTTCCTGCCTGGTGAGCATCGATAACTCTTTTTCTGAGGTCCTCAGGAATCTCCTTTGATCTAAGCATGGCACACTTCCATAAACCTGTGTGGTGAAGACCAGACTTTGATAGTGAAGACCCAAGTTTATGTTCTTGAAACATGGGAGGGCCTGCTAAACTCAGCTGATCCTGCTAAACTCACGCCTGATCCTGCAAAACTCACCTGATCCTGCTAAACTCACACTGATCCTGCTAAACTTACCTGATCCTGCTAAACTCACGCCTGATCCTGCTAAACTCACCTGATCCTGCTAGACTTACGCCTAATCCTGCTAAACTTACCCTGATCCTGCTAAACTCATGCCTGATCCTGCTAAACTTACCCTGATCCTGCTAAACTCACCTGATCCTGCTAAACTCACGCCTGATCCTGCTAAACTCACTTGATCCTGCTAAACTCACGCCTGATCCTGCTAAACTCACATCTGACTGGCATCCTTTAAATGAACTCGTATTCCTAGAAGTTCACATACTTTTTCTTACAAAGATATTCAGTGTTAGATAATTTTGCTTAATAAATAAATGTAAAATCTATAATGTTTATGCATCACTCCTTTAATTGGGTTCTCTATCTAGTTATAGGACTTGGATGAAAATCTGATCACATTTCAGGTCAAATTTATGCAGAAATACAGAAAATTGTAAAGGGTTCACAAACTTTCTAGTGCCACTGTATACAAAGTTAGCATTACATGCTATCCAACTGTTGCAGGCTGTTACTTCAACAGGTAAGCAATAACACTGCTTATTGGTAAGCTTATTTTTACAGTGTTTAATCTATTGATGAACGACGCATCACGCATTTTAAGGGTTTATTGTTAGATTAAATGTTGTGGAACGTCCGCGAGACAAGTTAGTTCCTGTTCTCACTGATATCTTATAGCTGTTATCTCTCTCTCTCTCTCTCACACACACACACACACACACAGAGTAACAGTTACTCTGTTAAACAACACGTTTTAAAATCCGTTTATTCTCAGTGTTAGGTTCGACCTAGTTGGAGTGCTAGTCCGAGCGCATTAATACTTTAGCAGGAAAACACTAAGCCTGTGGAGGGTTTAACCCACCGGGTATGTGACACCAGGCTGAACACATCCAATCATGTACAATATTATGCTTATTGTTTACGACCCAACAGTGTTTACAACACGATAGTTAGAACACACGATAATAATAAGAATGGTTATAAGTCAGATTTCCTTTTTAAATCTGATTCAAACCCACGACTAGTTCCGCAGCGCTCTGTTTAAAGCGATACAGGCGCGCGCGCTCCTGGGAGGGGGAGGGGCTTGCAGCAGGGATGGAAAACAGGGCACGGCACCTGAACTACCTGTGCTGTTATAGGAAAACGATGCCCACCTACTGACCAATCAGATTCGAGCATTCAACCACGCTGTGGTATAAAGCTGAAGCAAACATAGCCAAAAGTCCATGCTGCACTTCCTTCTTTTTACATAAAGTTACCAAAAAAAAAAAAATAAAATTCACATAGGAATTAACAAATGCATTGTTCATTTGAACACAGTCCATCTGCACACAAATAAATAATTATGCACCAATATCCCACTTTTTCCTATTTTCAATACAATACTCATATTTCAGAGGTTTGTGTAACTCTCTGAAAACTCCTGCTTTCATGTCAGTCAACATAACACACAATAATGTCTTTAAATGCATTACTGAATCAAAAAAATATGTTACATGCATCCAGTACCTTTGCAGCATTTCAGACCAGTTATCGGATTGGTACATCCCTATAAATATGCACTGTAGGGTTAATTCAAGCCTGGGCCTTGCTGAAAAGTCCAGCTTTCTCTGACCAGATGCCAAAACACAAATAGAGCTGGTCTAGACCTTACTAACCTCCTGCCAGTTAGTAAGTGAGATAATGAAATGGCTTTTGATCTAACACTTCTAATGTTTACACTGCAGACAAGCTGCATTTTTCAGCAGGGTGGATTATTGCACTGTGTTTAGGAAAATAGAAAAGGATCCAGATTCAAAGATGCACACAACTTTAGGTTAAAATTAGAGCCACAATGGCGTTTTGGCGGCTATCCATCCTGCTTGTCCCTTGATTTGTATGACCTTTGCTCGCTGAGCTACACAGCAACACTGTCTCATCACCCGACTGTAAAACTTACAGCCTGCTAAAGTAAAGGAAAATTTGAACCGGAAGTGCCACTTCCTACTCTTACTGCCCAAGCGTCGTTCAGAGAACTTATTTTCTCTCGTGTTAAACATAAATTCTAGTCTTTCCACTAAATATTATGAAGATAAAAATATTTTACTTATATATAGCAATTTGCTATTATGGCTACATTTAAAAAAAAAAAAAAAAAGCTACACTGAATATAACGAATAAAAAAAGGCACCAAATAAATGCGGTAAATCCTAACCGACAGTTAACGGAGAAAAAGAAACGTGTGTGTGTATTTGTTGGTTTAAAAAAAAAAAATCTCTGAGCTTTGTGAAATACGTGAATACGTGATAACGCTCACACACAGACTCTACTTCTAATGACATTGAGCTGAAGGAGGAAACGCGCGTGCAGTTGGTGAAGCGGGCCGCGCGCCAGCAGTTTCCTCGCTTCTGATTGGCTGATGGAGCCGATCACGGAAAGCACCTGCTCCATTCTAACAGGCGCGTCTGAGTCGAGACCCATGCGCTACTGCACACACAGCACGTAGACAAGTTCGGCAAGCGCACATCTTCTCAAATAAAGGTAACCAATAATCAATATTCAGTTTTCTATAGCTTGCCATGGAATGCATGTTTGTTAATGGTATACATTTACTCTGGAGATCTACCAGCATGCCCTATAGAGTGACTATTGCATTATTATTGTTATTATTATTATTATTATTATTATTATTATTATTATTATTATTATTATTTATTGTGTTTGGAATGGCAGGGTGCAAACTGTAGGACTGATTATTTATGTGCCTGAATATTAGTTCACCTGATGCGTCACTCATGTGAAGTGCATTAATGATTGTTTACTGACAGACTATTTCAGAAAGCTCTGTAATAATCGATGCAGCATATTTTAATAACAACACAATCTTAAATAGCATTTTTAAAAACGACCAGTTATATTGTATGCATGACCTAGTTTATATGATGCACTAAGATAGGTGAGTATCACGCTGTTAATAATCAACCTTATCTATTTGCCTTTTTTTTTTTTTTTTCCCCCATGATCTTATGTGGTCATTTTGAGCTACAAATATAATGTTGCGCACTGGATTTTTTTTTAGTGTGTGATCATTACGACTCACTGTGGAGCAGTGAATCGATTCTTCGTTTAAGTGAGCCGAGTGTACACTTCTGTAGCCGACATTGGCTATTTTATACTGTTATTTTGTCTAAAAGTGGCGTTCATTTGTGTCTGGCTAATACTGCATTTCCATTTTCCAATTTAATTGGTAGGTTAACCTACACACTGTAATTCACACCTAATAATTAGGCCACCTATCGAGTCCTGGCTGCGAATCGATTCACCTGACTCGTTTAAAAGAGTGCTGGAAAAAAGAGCCGATTCGCGCGTAAGCTGCCAGACTATCAGCATGTGACTGAGCGCTCGAGCGGCGCGCGCGTTCTCGTCATGAGCACCGAGAACTGTTTCAAAAGAGCATGCCAGTAATGCAGCACGTCAGGACTTTCTTTTATGACAGTAAATAACGAAATCTATCGTGTGATGTGATGCATGTGCGATTTACTGTACGTGGCACGAATAACGCGCTTCTTATTGATGCCATGTAGCAGCGTCAACAAAATGAACTCCTTCAGTGCTGAATGAGTATGATAGACCGAGTAGACTACAGTTTTAGCACTTATTTGCTTTTTGCATTACCCTGCCAAAACTTTGGATGGATAGCATAGTTCATCCATCAATCTATTTTCTGTACTGCTTATCCTACACAGGGTTGCGGGGGAGCCTGGAGCCTATCCCAGGCACAAGGCATGGGACACCCTGGACGGGGTGCCAGCCCATTGCAGGGCATAATTACACACACACACACTCATTCACACACTATGGTAATGCCAATCAGCATGTCTTTGGACAGGGGGAGGAAACTCCCGAAGCACGGGGAGAACATACAAACTCCATGCACACAGGGCAGAGGCAGGATTCGAACCCCCAACCCTGGAGGTGCGAGGCAACAGTGCTGACCACGTGCCAGGGACAACTTTCATTATACTGCAAACAAGCCTATAATCTAACTGAAGTAAAATCTTTCACGTTTCCCCCTAAATTCTTCTGATGTGTTAGTAGCCTAGATTCACCTTTAATACTGAATCAGGAAATGTGGTTCCATATGGATGGTTAGATTCTTGTTTTATTAACTGTTATTAAACATTCATTCATTCATTCATTCATTGATTCATTCATCTCCAGTGACAGCTTTATCATGATCAGTGGATCGCAGTGGATCCCGGATGGGATGACATTCACTCCACGCATTCACACACTAATTCACACAATCATTTACATCTGGGGTAATTTAACCTAGACAGTCCATCTACAGACATTTTTTTGGGATTTGGGTGGAAAACTGGAGAACCGAGATGAAAGCCACAGGGATACAGAGAGAACATGCTACCATCTGCGGCATGGCCAGACCTTCTACAACGAGATGGTCAGGTTAGACCCTATGAATTTATTAGGCTGGCAAGCTAGGATGGGGCAAAATACTAATTCTAGAAAATGTATAATGTGGCTACTCTATCTGTGTATGACCCGAGTAGGATCCCCATCTGACATAAAAAGCACACACATAAGCAACAGTTGTTTGTCGTGTAGCAGGCTACAAAAAGCCACAGCTAATATAACCTTAGATGACATCTTATGAAGCATGCTAGTGTTATAAATTTGATATCAATAGCTATCAGTAGCTAATAATGAGCTGAAGTGTTAAGCCTCCAAGTAATAAATACTTTATCTCCAAATAATATGGTCAGTGGGAAGAGGGAATAATTCGCTTTCGTGATAGCTAGCTAAACTGGCTTGCTCCTGCACAACATTACACTTGTTGACAATTCTCTCCACTGGACAATGATGAAATGAACTTTCAGACTTCTCAGAGACATTATAGTGGGCGTTCTGGTATTACTGAAACCAGCTTTTCACAGCAAGATTTAAAAAGTCATTCAGTTTTGCATCATGACATTGGTAACCACACATATCACGATTCTTGAAGACATTTATTACAGTACATGATATGTATCATGTTATAGGTATCATTTTGCTAGCAATATAGTAGTGTTGCATTAAAAATAAAACTTGTTCCATACTTTATTTAATGTCTTCAAAAATCAAATTATTTTTATTTACCTATTTATGTATTTATTGGGAAAAAAATAGAAAAGCTTTATCACCGAAATGAAAAGAGGTTAAAAATCTGTAAAAACTATAACATTTTACAATTTTAAATACTAACTACAAATTTTTTAACATCACGTCAGTCCTTTCATTAAGTTAAATTATTTAAAAAACAAAGCATTAAACATTTTATTAAATTAAAAAAGATATTATCCTATCCATGAAGAGTGTATTGTGACAAATGCCATAAATGTAAATGTAAATTAAAGATCAAATAGACATAAGGATCTATGCTCAAAAGGGATGATGTCTCGTATAAGTAGAAGGAATATAACGCTTCAAGAAAATGTTTCATTTGTTACAGCTGTATACAGAGCACTGTACCTGTGTCTCTGAATAAACTCTTAAACTGTGGGATTAAATATATACATATAATGTTGAAGTAAGTTCTACGGTGTTTCTATAAAGCCAACCAGAAATGAACACTACACTGTAAGACACTTCAGGTTGGTTAAACTTAGAAACGAAAGTTCACCTGCAGCCTTAAAAACGTGAGTAACCTTTGTTTCAACTCAAAGGCAAGTCAAGACAGTGACTCAAAGTCGGAATAATAGATTATGCTGAGCATGTTTACGCTGCAGATAATTCAACACTCTACTAGCGAATTATAGGACGTAGGTGTCAGTTCAACACTAGGAGCAATTCCAACACTGTAGGTGTTAGTTCAGGATTATATACGTCGATTCTGTCTTTAGTTACTTTAAATCGTATGTTACTTCTACATTGCGAGAGCTGATTTCACTTGGAGGATTTTGCTATGGACCTGTGGCTGTTCCTGGGAAAACTACATGCTCAGCATTGTGTACATTAAAAATGAACCGTGCCCTGGCAACATAACAGCAACTGCCTGATCCATCTCTTGTCTTTATTTAAAAATAAAAAAAAAAGTACAGTGATGTGAACAGGTACCTCCATGCTCCTCTAAACAATCAGTTTTTATTCAGTAGATTTAAGATAAAATGCAGACGTGTGTTCATGCATCTGATGTGCCAAGCCTTTGTTTCCTGTTTGCTCATTCTGGTTTGGATCCTCGTTTATTTCCTTGTTTCCTGATCATAGCCTCTGAATACCTGTTTGTACATCACCTGACCCTTTGCCTGATTCTGGATTCAGATATTGATATTGTGTTTTGGATTTGTTTGTGCTTGCCAGTCTTTATTTTTAATAAAAGCATTCACCACCAATATGATTTTTACTACTACTACTACTAATAATAATATTAAAAGGTTTCTGATCAATCATGAATGGAAAAGCTTATGGCCACTGAAGGCAGAGACAAAGAGCCAGATCACTGATTGATTTAAAAAAAAAAAAAAAAAAAGGTTTCAAAATGTCATTTTTGCTCTGATTCTAATAAAGCCTTTTTCACCCCACTGTAGCCTTCAGTATGTGTTATACAGTGCCACACTCCACATGTCACTTTGCATGCATCTGAAATTTGTCGTAGAAACTGCAGATTGTTTTTTTTGTCAGTTTTTTTTTAATTCAGCTCACCCAATGTGTAATTTCACCTGTATGTGCATTTCAGTTTAATTCAGTTTTATTTTTATAGCAATTCTAACAGTAGAAATAGTCACAAAGCAGCTTTACAGAACTCTGGCTGTAGATTTAAATCCGTAATGAACAAGCCAGAGGCGAGAGTGGTGACTCTCCAGACTCAAAAAGGAATCCATCCTCTTTTGGGTGACACTGGATAGTGGGATTTTCATCATTATACTATACAGTGTTATACAGAAGGTTTTACCAACTTCAATAACGGGACTCAATAATAGAGTATGAAAAAGTCTTTTACTTCTTTGGAACATTTCAATTTGGACCTTCTTGTCTCATTAACTAATCATCTTTAACATTTGTTTAGGTTCAAGCTTGGTTATCAGCCATTTACAGTTTAATTGAGGGTTTGAAGCATCAAATAAAATCAAATAACAGTCACTTCTGTGGTCTCTCATGTTCAGTCATAGGGTATGCAATTTAATTGTCTGTTCTTGAAATAAAACCCTAATGTTGTGCTCTAGATGCTCTCTTCCCGTGTGCTGCTTCGGGGTTTGCGGGCTGAGACCGGGTTCTTGAGGAGCCTGTCCACCTCGACCAGAGCACTGTCTTCACACAGTCCCAGTGAGAGTCATTTATACACATTCACACTTTCTATACACATGTACTGTGTATCAGTGCTTTAGCTCTTCAGATATCTTCTCTCAATGATCTACCTTTCACTGTAAAACCTGAAGCAGAAGAGCACTTCCACCACCGTACAAATACCTTATGGAAAAAAAAAACATTCATGTTTACTACAAGCATATCCACATTTACTATGCTAATGTAAACTTGGAGAGAATTTTGTCAACTTTGAAGTTAACCATTTACTTTGAATATACTAGCATGTCTTAATATACTTGAGGAAAAGTACACTAGCTGTCAAGTAAACTAGATTTAGACATACTAGTGATAATATGGCTGTGAAACTTATTTCTGGGTATGAAATGTTTTTCTAAATACTCAGGAGTACTTATATTAGGTCCGTTAGATTATGTTTAAATTATACAACACTTTTAAAATATTTCATTAGATTGGTTCTTAATCTGATTGGTATATATATATATTTTTTTATTTATTATATATATATACCGTATTTATTCATGAAAAGTCCACTGATTTACTAGTAAAGTCTGTATATATATATATATATATATATATTTAACTGTATATATATATTTAACTTTTGAAGGTAGACAGTATTTTATACAGCAAATTTTTTTTAGGTTTACAAATTGTTACAGTAAAAATAACAGGATTCATGTTGTGGAAACAGTTTTTCTATTTACAGTTTTTTGCTGTTGCTATTTATCAGTACTCTGTTGTACTCCACTCCTGCACATGTGACATAGGCATCATTGCAATTTCATTTGGTAGTTAATACAGGTGACATAGTGGTTATTTTTTATTACATCACAGCGCTGTTGAATTCTCACTTCTGATTAATTTTCGAGAACAGCAGCTCTGACAATAGTGCCGGCCGTAATTCAAATCACAGGTTTATATTAATGTGCTTGTTCTAATACGTTATAATTTCTGTAGTAACAACTCGTTCACAGGGACTTGTAACTACATGTTATTCTTTGATAAATAAAAACTTGTCATCGTTGACAAATTGCTGTGATTATAAGAGGAATAAAACACTTCGGTGGTGTTGGAAAATGGTTGAGGTAGTAACGACCCTGGTGTTGCTTATTTTCCTGTAACAGCATGTCATGCTATTCCTCATCTAAGGCATGGCCACAAATTACTATATTGAGGTTACAGGTTAATATTTTGAGGCCACAGGCAAAGTATCAAAGTCGTGGCCACTGATTGTGTAACTTGAGCTCATGCCTTAATATGCTGTGGAATATCATACTTAATACATGGCCTCCAATTAATTATTTGGCAGGAACAGTCTATTCAGAAGTCTATTCACATGGAGAATCACGTCATCATTCCAAGATCAGAATGATTATTCTTATAATTATTATTGATATTATATATATAACAATATCAATTATTATTGAAATAATAATATTATCAATCATCTCAACTTTTATGTTCCTCTGGTCTAATTCAGTTGATTTCTTTGTGTCACTCCTTTTAAAATACATAAATTAATAAATGTCATGAATTAAATAGTTGGCCATAAAATAGAGATAGAGAAAAATACTTTTTTGGCTCAGTAAATTAATTCATGGCCACAGCTTATTAAAAAAATAACCACCATGTCACCTCAGTGCTTCTGTAAGTTAAGGAACGATACAATCCTCCTATAAGCCAGGGATTTATACACCTCCACACATTACACAGTAGAGGGCACTGCTGAGCGAGAGATTGTTGCCATCCATGTTTAATTTAAATGATCAACCTGCTGACGAGGTACTGTCTGTGTGTTTCTTCACCATTAGGTGTTGATGTGATTGACTGCAGTGTTCCTCAGTACAATAACCGTCTGGATACACCACTGCCTGATATTCCATTCGTCAGAAATCTCACTCCTGAGCAGAAGAAGCTGAAGGAGAAAGAGAAGGAGTCATGGACGACACTCACCAAGGAGGAGAAACTAGCACGTAAATATGACCCATCACAGTTTGTGTGAATAAAATCTTTCAAATCAGACTCTTTCTTTTACCTGATTAACAGCACAGGCAGTGCATTCGATCGTGCGGCCTGGTCTGATGTAGAGTTATGTTCTGTTAGAGATTTGTTTTTTACTGGCAGCACATTATTATTCAGTTGTTCAGTACAGAAATATAATTCCTGGTGAATAACGAGATAATAAGACGAACTTTTAATGCATTAGCCTCATATCTAAGTAAAGTTTTGTAGTAAACCACTTTTTAGTAAAGGACCCTACTGTAAGTTTCAATTCAAATCTTCAGAATGATTAGAGTAATAACTCAAAATAATATCTCTCAATACTTTATATCTAAGCTTAATGAGTTTACCCCAAGTGTGCCTCTCCCCTTAATCATTTAAGATTCAAGAGTGAACAGTTAATAAGTTCCACAAAAATCTAGGTTATCTAAATTTAACTGCTATTCAGTATCATTTTTTTGACCTGTGATAATAACTGTGATTCAAGTGTAATAAAATATAAGAAACTCCAGCGTGGTCCAAAACGTTTGAATGGTAGTCTCGATTCTTTTTTGTTTGTTTTTTTGACTAAACTTTGCTTAGTTTTCCAAAAGCACCACAGCACAAAGACAATTGTTAACCAGTAGAATGCATGCATTGCATTAAACGCTTTCTATACCAGATAAGAACTTTAATTTTGGTCCTTTTTTTTTTTTTTTTTTTTGATAAACTGCTTATATAAACATTGTCATCTCTTTCACTGTAGTGCTAAAAAAATCACAAGTTCAACAGATAGCTGTTTATTTCAATATTTTTATACACCTATGACCTGATTATCTGAAAGTTAATAATTTTAGAGAATGCTTTAAGCTCCGCCCTCTTGGCACAGTCACATCATGTTATATGTTCTCTAATATATGTGTCATTTTTAATGTTTAGAACCTAAAAATCTCTGTTTCTAGATGACCTGCAATTCTTAAATAAACCATAAAAAAATTCCAGCAAACTGTTTTGTAAACACATTTGTCTGAAGAAAGTCTTCATCCAAAGACTAGATTGTCTGTTTTATTAAGTAAGTCAATTTATATATATTTAATAAGATGAAACCTTGTTTCATAAATAATTTCATTTTTTTGGGAAAAAAAACCCACCGTAAACCTCAAATACAAAAAAGTACTCATAAAACATTAGCAATCATTTGAGAATAGAGTAATTATGATATCTATTGTTTTAAAGACAACCCTATTCACCTGAAGTGTCAGCAGTGCTTTTGGGAAAATTAACTGATTCCCAATTAACTGATCAACTTAATTTGTATGAAATAAAATGAAATTGAAACTTGTTCCAGTTCTTAGGAATTTGTCATTAAGGCAAGTTTGAGACACGTCTAGATGCCAATAAACAATAACTTGTAAATTCTAATTGCTTTAATTATACTGAAGCATAGAATTAACATATACTCATGAAAAGCTAAGGAGCGTTGTCTGAACTGCGCTGATGTGATCAAATCCACCAGGTATGGACTTAATTCCATCACAATCCTATCTATCTATCTATCTATCTATCTATTTATTTATTTATTTATTTATTTATTTATTTAAATTTGGTTACCTTCATGCTTAACAGTCTAGCAGAGTTGTATTGCGGTGCAGTAACCACAAGGTGGCAGTGTTGCCCACACTCCTGATAGCAGTCATACTCCCTGTAATGCCTGTTTACATTATGTTTAGCATATGACACTAAAATGTCTTTCCTTGTGCATGGTTGCCATTTTAAACAGGGTTGAGCACTTGAATACTTGTAGTTAATGTACAGTGTTCATGTGTTTTGCACAGTGTATAGACTCTCATTTGAACTGAGCTATGCAGAGATGAGGAAGGGCTCTGATGAGTGGAAGACGGTGCTGGGAGGGGTGTTCTTTTTCCTCGGCTTCACTGGCCTGGTGGTGTTGTGGCAGCGTATTTATGGTGGGTATAAAACTTCCTCTTCACCTGATTCACTTTCAGACAGTCATTTACATCAGCTCCATCAGACATCAGACACCACTTAAACTAGTTTAAGTGGTGTCTGATGTCTGATGTAGCTGATGTAAATGACTGTCTGAAAGTGAATCGATTTATACAACATTGTATATACATCACTCTATATCATATGGAGTGATGTATATATAATATTGTATGAATAATACAGAAGACTACCTCTTCACCAAGCACTTCAGTTGACATTTTGTTAATCTATTTTTTAAAAACATCCTTGTCTTGTGGTTGTGTTTTCTTTTCATACTGTACTAAATTCCCCGACAGGGTTTTTTGGCCTGATGGTATTCTTAGTCCCTGACCTAGTGAACTAGCATGAGAATGTGTTTTTGAAAGAGACGCCAAAGCACTTTGCTAAGCCACTCTGGATAAGGGCATCTGCTAAATGCTGTAAATGTAAAAGGACAAAAAGGACAAAAATATTGTAAAAAAACAAAAAAAAACAAACAATTTTGGCATAGTGGATTTCACTAAATAAATTTAAAATATATAAATACATATTTGTCATTTTAACTGAGCTATGTGGAGATGAAGAAGGGGTGATATATATATATATATACTTACATATGTGTGTGTGTGTGTATATATATACATATATATATATATATACTTACATATGTGTGTGTGTGTGTGTATATATATATATATATATATATATATATATACACACACACCCAACCACACACACACACATATGTATATATATATATAAAAGTAAAAAAAAAAAGAAAACTAAAAAGATACTCCACCGTGCTTGGGTACTTTTTTAGGTACTTTTCGGCATAACCATTCTTCCTTTACGCCATATCCACCTTGAGTGTTGCCAAATAAATTATAGTTTCTCTTATCTGACCTTAGATCAAACCTCCAGGCACATACATTTCTGATGAAAGAAAAGTTTTCTTCTGGCACACTGTCCAGATAGTTTGTTGGCATGGAGGTGGTGCCTAACTGCAGATTTTTGGAGACTTTGGGACCTCCAAATGCTACAATCTTCTGCAAATCTCCAACTGTGATCCTTGGAGAAATTGTTGCTTCTCTAACCATTGTCCTAACTAACCACAAATAATAAACATTTATACCGGAATTCTATGTGCTAATTAGAAGAAAAGTTGCTCCCTGATTACTGGCCAGTCTTTTCAAACTATTGTGTTTTTGCCATAATTTGGATTGTTATCTTATTGCAGCATACACCCATATTTCAGGTTCCTGGAAAAGTAGAGGTACGTTTCCCTTTGTTTCCAGCGCCATTTGCTGCGTTCCCAGCCATAAAAAAGTTACTGATATCACCATCCCTTTCTTGTTGTACCATGACCTACTTCGTTAGCCAGCTGATATTCCCGAGATTTCCTGGAGGTTGTAGTTTATTCGTGACTAAATCTGCACTAGATCACATAAACTGGCTTGTTTCACTTCGTACAACCTCAGAATCGGTTTTCTTGCACAGACGATGAAGAACCTTTCTCTGAAAAGTCCTTTTTCTCTGGAAACTTGGTATATACTTTTTTTTTTTTTAAACTACATCCACTATTATTACTGAATTATACTGCAGTTACTTCCTGGATTCTCCTTCATACATATAAACTTTTCCAGCTACTCTAGCAAGTAAACTGTGAAAGAGGTGGGAGAGGGTGGAATTATATAAGCTTTTTCCACCTGCAGTAGACACTCTGACTGGCAGCCAGTCCTTTGTGCTCACACTCAGTAATTGGACAGCTCTGAGTTGCTGGCCATTGCTTCCAGAAACAGAAAGGGACCAAAAAAGCAAAAGATTTAGGTGTTTGAACTCAGACTTAATTAAAAAAAAAAAAACCCAGACCCCCACACTCGCAACTCCACTCTTTCCAAGGCTATTTTGATGGTGAGCAGTTGATAATGAACACGTCGGAGCAAAAGGCTTTTGTTTACGTGCAGGGAGTAAGAAAGAAATCAGGGGTGCATGTGATTTAGAACCGCTGTCGGATGCAGCTGAGACTTGCATCTCCCACCTCCTGTCTCAGAGGCCGTGGTTCTTTGAGGAAGGAAGTCAGGAGAGAAAAGAACACTGCAGTGGTAAAGAACAGGAGTGTAGCGAGTAGGGTTGTAACTGAATACGAGTACATTATACTGAATGAACAAATGTGGTAGTGGGAGATGTTTTCTTTCAAGCAGGCATGAGCAATCGGCCAGATGAAGCTTATGGCAGAAAAAAAAGACCTTTATTTTTTATTAACATTTTATTAATTACTCTGTGCATTCGTTTATCCTTAGTAACTACCTGGCCAAGGTTGTGTTGGTTTAACTGAGGCTACAGTTTTTTTTTTTTTAGATTTTGGCAAAGATTTTTGGGCAGGTACAAACAACAATAATAACTGCATGAGCGGGATTTGAAAAACCCTCCTACGTACATCTGTAGTTGAGACCAGTTATGAACTCGTGCGATGTAGCTGAGGGTGAGGATCTGTCAAAACCAGAATTCACAAGCTCTGCTGACAGTGCTGGCATTCCTACATTTCATTGTTTTCAGTGTCTTTCTTGGGGCATAGCTTCAAAATAAGAATAAAGAAAGAAAAACAACCTTTCTGGTTTAAGCCACGCCCACTTCAGGGTTACACCTGAATACAGGTACAGATTTGGATATTTGGAGCACTATACAGACACAGATAGTGGCATTGCATTGCTACACCCCTGGTAGAGATAAATCAGAGAGAAAGAGCAAGAAGAGGAAAACAGCAAAACAGAGAAACATTACGGCTAAGTTTTGAGTCAAAGTGCGGGAGGGAAAAGAAGAGAAGGGAAAACATTCAGTCCAAAAGCCAGTTAAGAATGGGGTATTTCCCACGCTGTCTGCTTCATGTTGGAACTTGAAAAGCGAGGGAATGCACCTCATTAGGCATTAAGCGCTCGTCTGGCGTTGACTTAGACACGCGGCAGACTTGAAGGCTTGAGCACAGATGAAAGAATGGTGAAAAAAATGTTCAGGTTGGGTCAAAATGAAACCTGACTTGATGATAAATGTATGTGGCTCAATTTCACAGTTTTACATAGCATTTGGCTGTGTGTGTGTGTCTGTGTGTATAAATTCTATGTCATGGTATTGTAGCAGTAGTAGTGTGCTTCCCTTTGGCTGCACTCACTCATTTGTTTATTCCATTCCTGTTTTTTAGGATTGGATACTTCATCAGGTGCAGCATCTGTCAGGACAATTAATAGCTCTTTATGTTTGTTTTGCTGACAGAGCTGATGTGTGAAAAGTGCGTTGTGGTGTGTATGTGTGTGTGTATGTGGTGGGGTATTTAGGGGATTTCACACAATTAACTGTTTCTTTCATTCCTCTTTTTATTTCCTTTTTAGATTTCGTTACTACTTTGTTACTACTGACATCCTGGCCTTCATTTTATCCAAGGCAATGAGTTTATTTTATCCAAGGCTGGTTCTGAAAATATTCCAAATACAGTGTGTGCCAAGTTAGTATGGAAAACAAAGTTTCAAACCAAAACATATATTCATTTTGAGACCATTTTCATTGTTTACTTTCACAAAAGAAAGAAACTTTTTATAATATGCCTTGTTAAAAAACAAATTTGAAAAGTAGAATTTTCAATACCATGTAGCACGGCGATGCAGCAGGTAGTGTTGCTGGCTCACAGCGCCAAGGTTCAGTCCTGAGGTCTGTTTATTTCAACGACGCAGCAGGTAGTGTTGCTGTCTCACTGCTGTCTCAAAGCTCCAGGGTTCAATCCTGTGGATTCCTTACGGGTTCTCCGGTTTCCTCCCACTTCCCAAAAACATGCCAGTAGGCGGATTAGTGACTCTAATGCTGCGTTCATAACGCCTTGTAAGTGGTAATGTGCAAGTTGTAATGACGTGATTTCCCACCTTGGAACGATTGATGCGTGAAGTGGAAAAAAAAACAAAAAAAAACGTAGACGCCACCAAGAAAGCGTGTCTTTTGTTTGCTCTGTCAGAGCACATAAAGCTCATAACAAGCTGATTTAACCACACTTTGACAGTTACAGGACTGAGTGGCTACTCGTACTATTTTATCGTAGTGAAATTGCAGTACAGCAACAACAGCGGACAATAGTGAGTAGCTTAGCAACAAGCCAGTGGGCTAACGTTAGTGATAACTCTAATGATGATGATTACCTTCTCAAAACAGTGATTAGTATGGTCAGTGTTATAGATTTAACCAAGTAATGTGCCGTATATTAATTGATCTAAAGCCACTACTCCTGTAACCTAATTTAAAAGCAGAGAAGGGGGACTTTACACTGTTCACAGTGTGCATGGTAATGTTGATTTGACATCTCTGTGTAAACAGGGAAGGAACTGGTAGAAGACTACCACAAGTTGACGAATTGAAATTGCAAGTTGAGGGGGTGTTTTCGGTGGCTTTTTTCCAGTTTTAGGCGGGAAATTAGAAGTTGCAACTTCACCTCAAATGCAGCATAAATTTCCAACTAAGTGTAAATGTGTGTGTGTGTGTGTGTGTGTGTGCATGGTGCCTTGCAGTGGACTGGCATCTCATCCAGGATGTATTTCCGCCTCAAGTCCTGTGTTCCCAGAATAATCTCCAAATCCACTGGGATGAATGGAATATTAAAAAGAAAACTGTCATAACACTCTTACAAAACAAAAGGGTTTAATATAGAATCATTAATCAGTTTGTCCCTCTGGAAACTCTATGTGGAACCCTACAACTGAGTGTTTTCTTATCAGAGAGGGTTCAAAGTTGAACCCTTTAGGGAAATTAAGAACCCTTATCTATCCAACAAATGCCTTTGATGAACTCTTAAATATGATGGTGCTTTGTTTTGCTTCTCCCATTCAGGAGACATCACCTGGTTCCTGAATGCAGTCCACATCTCAATAGGTTTTTGTCCAGAAAATCACATTATCTTTGTTCATGTCAGCAGGCATTTGAAAAGGGCCTATAATTTAATCTTTAATAATTCCTGCCCTTATCATGACACACCCACATCAGTCAAAGAAACTGCAACCACAGACTCAACCATCAGGTCCATACAAACTTGCTGAAATCAGTTTACAGATACATTTGAGCCCAAGCTAGACACTTTTGCTGATGTTTCTTGCTTAGTAGAGGTTTTGTCTGCACCCACGACGCTTTTCCATTTGCTTTGAGTTTGCAACAAACTGTGAAAAGTGAAATCCATTTGAGTCCCACAGCTTTGAATATCTGTGAACTGGAGCCCAGTTGATTAATTGTAACAATGTCTCTCCAGCTTTCTAGAAGACACCAACATTTTTTTCAATTTTCAGATGATATTTTCAGTGTAATATATAGCCTTCGCAGAGCTATTATTTAGACCCAGTGCTTGATAAGTCTTTCTTTGTGACCATTTTGTCTGTACAATGTGGAAATGATTAGCATATTAAGTGAACTCACCTTAATTAACATTTTAGTACCATGTGGCACACAATAGCATGCTTAATGAATGTCACTTGTTTTAAATTGGAAATTTACTTTATAATTTACCATTGGGTTTTCCTTAATTAAAATGAAAATAACAACGAGAATAAGGGGCTGCTTATTAACTAAGCACACTGTATATAATGAGAATCCAGAAGACATTTTAAAGGCAGAAGACACGCCGATCAGCCATAACATTAAAACCACCTGCATAATATTGTGTAGTCCCCCCTTGTGCCGCCAAACAGCTCTGACCCGTCGTGGCATGGACTCCACAAGACCTCTGAAGGTGTGCTGTGGTATCTGGTACCAAGACGTTAGCAGCAGATCCTTTAAGTCCTCTAAGTTGCGAGGTGGGGCCACCATGGATCGGACTTTTTTGTCCAGCACATCCTACAGATGCTCAATCGGATTGAGATCTGGGGAGTTTGGAGGCCAAGTCAATATCCTGAACTCTTTGTCATGTTCCTCAAACCATTCCTGAACAGTTTTTGCAGTGTGGCAGGGAGCATTATCCTACTGAAAGAGGCCACTGCCATTAGGGAATATCGTTGCCATTAAGGGGGGTACTTGGTCTGCAACAATGTTTAGGTAAGTGGTACGTGTCAAAGTAACATCCACATGAATGCCAGGACCCAAGGTTTCCCAGCAGAACATTGCCCAGAGCATCACACTGCCTTCTTCCTATAGTGCATCCTGGTGCCATCTAAATATAATCAAACTAAATTACATAATCATAGTGCCATTTAGGTTTGCCTATATCAGTTGCTGAACGCCTCTAATACTTAGTGGTCCAACCTGTCAAAATGTAAAGACCTCATGCCTACCTGAAAACAAACAAACAAACAAACAAAAAAACTAATTTAGTGAAGTTAGTTACTTCAATTCATGTAAATTAAGAACTATTATAAGTAAACTGTAATTATCATTGAATCTGATTTTGTCTCTGAGTGGCTTCTGCTTATTGCTTTGAAGGGTTATTTTTTCTTTTATATTATATAGTAAGTAAGGAATAAAACACAATGGGGCATGCTGTTATAGGAAATAATCAATGTGGGGTTGGTGTGGTACGATGCAGCCTGACATACAGCTACTTGTTACCACCCTGAAGTTGATTAATTTCTAAATAAAATAAAAAAAATAAAATAAAGCATGTCTTGAAGTTTTATTCCTCTTACACCACAATAATTTGCCAACAATTACAAATTTTTATTTATGAATTGATGACATGTCATGCTTGTTAACCATTTATAGTTACATTTAATGTCCTGGGATGTCCACAAGTTATATGTTAGAGTGACTATAAACAGTCATCACCTCACCAAATTCTCTTTTTCTCCTCTCTCCTGAAGTTAGTAAGACAGAAAATGCAGCTTGTCATGTTACCAAGAGTGCAAAGTCCTCTGTCCTGAAGACTGTCCCATGATCAACAACTTACTGACGGTTACAAAATGCTGCCATCTTCCATAAATGTTAAATAAACGTCTACCTACGGAAAGCTTTATAGCTTATATCAACTATTACAAGCTTTTCTTTGTCAAGTAACACATTTTCTAATCCTCTTTTTATGAGCCTCAGATTACTTGAAGCATCTGCCCTACCAAGCCCCTGTGAATAAGCTGTTACTATAGAAACGATAATGTATTAGAACAAACACATTAAAATAAAACATTTGAATTACAGCTGGCAGAAGTTGCCGTTATAGAAGAATAATCAACACGCTCTGACCAATTAGAGTCGAGAATTCAGCAGCGCTGTGTTTATCTCAGTGTTTTGTTTTCACACTTTTTTAAGTTTTATGGTTTTGATGAACATTAGGCATGTCTTATACCACAGTGCTGGTGAATGCTTGATTCAGATTGGTCAGAAGGTGTTGACTAATTTTTTTTTTACAGCAACTCTCACACTAGTTCTGGCTGCAAGGTTTATATTAATGCTCTCACTCTAATACGTTATCATTTCTATGGTAACGACTTAGACAGGGACATGCATGGCAGATGTTCCACATAAATGGTTAAAAGAATTGCTGATGAGGTGAAGTTTTCTGTGAGGAGATGTTCATGTGGCATTTTTGTAAGGAGTCTCCAGTGTCAGTGCTTTGCAACTGTCAGTGGTACAGTAAATCTGTAAATTGAGGTTCTTCAACATGGAAAAGTCTTCAGCGCAAAGGGGTTTGCAGTGTCTCTGTAATGTCTTATTAACTTCAAGAGAGAGTAAAGAGAGGATGGTGAGGGAATGAATGTTTATAGCTGTTATAAAGTTATAACAGGAACGAGCTTGTGGACAGTCCACAATATTAAACGTAACTATAAATGGATGTGTACATCTTGTAAAAAAAAAAAAAAAAAGTCATTGTAGGCAGGTGACTGTGGTGGCAGGAAAACAATTCCACCACAACTTTGGGGGCGGTAACAGTAGCAGGTCATATCACACCACCCCGTCATTCATTATTTTCCTTTAACAGTATGGCCTGTTTTATTCCTTACGTAATCATTGTACCTGCCTGTGGTCAGCTCGCTTCTCCATGCTGTGTGTTCTGCAGTGTACGGTGACGTGCCACACACTCTTTCTCCTGAATGGGTGGAGAAGCAAACCCAACGGATGATCGACATGAGGGTTAACCCTGTGCATGGCTTCGCTGTCAACTGGGACTATGAGAAGAAGCAGTGGAAGTAGAATCCCACCGGCGAACAGTGTATCCAGAGCCGACATTAACCTGAGGTTCAAATCTTAACAGCTTTAAAATATATTCACACAATATCATATCAAATAAACTCTGAATGACATGTCAGTGTGTGTTTGATTTTCTGCTTTGAAGAAAATGCACAAACCATTCGTCCGTCTAAGTTAAAACATCAGTCAAGGTTTGTCCACTTCAGCATTAGGTCAGCATGGTAAATGTACTTATTGAATAATTTAGATAGCACATTCATAGTGTTTTGTTGTTTGAAAGGCTCTGTTGTCCATGACTACAAATAACTGGACCATTATCTAGGGAGTGTGACTGTGTGTTATAAGGGTGTATCACACACGAATGAGAAGCCTGTGTGCGATCCAGGTCATGAGGAATCATTTCCGTGGATGTGCACATCAAGACTTGAAGATCCTATTAAACAATTAGAATCCATCCATCCATTTTCCGTACCGCTTGTCCTACACAGGGTCACGGAGCAGCCTGGAGCCTATCCTAGGGCCTTGGGCCACAAGGCTGGGGGCAATAGCACACACACTATGGACAATTTGGAAATGCCAGTCAGCCTACAGCACATGTCTTTGGAACCCCAACCCCAGGGGTGCAAGGCAAATGTGCTAACAACCTAAACCATTAGAATATTATTTAATAAATAAATAAAACCCAGGCTGAAGCATGAGGTCATGCTGGACATCATTTTGGATAAAATTCTGTAACCCGAAATAAACCGTGGACAATAGAACACAGCGTTGCAAAACCGCAAACTTAACTAAAAGACCATTGATTGATTTCTATCTAAACTATTAGTGGTTGAGTCAGAGTTGTTGTCATACATTCATACTCTACATAAGTCCTCTTAAAGCTGCTTCATTCTTGACAGTATGAAGAACACTGAGAGCAGTATTTCAGTGTGCACAATATGTTTAGCCTCCTCTATTTGCAAGTTAAACTACTCGAGGCTATGCGATTCAAATTTGGGAAGCATCTCACATTAAAACGTGACTATAAACACCAGGTTATAAATAGAAAAAAAAAAAAAAACACACACACAAACAAAACAGGCCTACTGTCTTGTCTACTGATCAAGCTGGGTCAAGCTAAGCAAATAGTAAACCATTGTCCTAACCGGTCTAAATAGCGCCCTACTGGATAAGTAGTGCACTGTATAAGGGTGCAAACTGTAAGTAGTTCATACCATTTCTAGTGCACTTTGAAGGAGTACAGGGTTGTTTGGGATTTGGCCACAGCCAGTAACCACAGCGAAAAATTGAATGGGTGACGTAGAGGAAGTGCCGGCCCTCAGGAGCAACAGCCTGCGCGTTCACAGTGTCTCCAATTACACACACACACACTTACACACACAAACGGACAGAGAGAGATACGGGGAGGGAGAGAGAGAGAGAGAGAGACAGAGGGAGAGAGAGAGAGACAGAGGGGGAGTGAAAGAGAGAGAGAGAAGGGAGGGAGAGAGAGAGAGACACACACACACACACAGAGGAAGAGAGAGGGAGAGAGAGTGAGAGAGACACCGCGGGTTGAATGAGCGAAGCTGTGGAGCTTCAATTCCGCAACACTGTCAGGGTCTTCAGCGCTTGACGTTACCTTTCTACCGACAAACGCTTGAATCGCTCCAGTCTAATACCTGGTAGAGGGGAAAAGTGTAGCGCGAGCGCTCACTTCATACCGATTTCTCTTCCGTCTTTTTTTTAGGGTGACGCCGAATGCGCGTGAAATCCTAACGCAGGAAAAAAATTATTTTCGCCGCACGCGCATTATTATTGTTATTATTATTTTTATCTTTATTTTTTCCACTGAGGGTCGTATTTACAGCTGAAAATCCTAAGGCAAAAAAAAAAAAAAAAAAAAAAAAAAAAAAGCATTTGCCATTTGCCCAGACCGACGGCCAGCGCGGTGGTGCCGCCCCTGAATGAGAGTCAAAATTGCGAGGGTAAAAAGGGGCGTTACGGGCAGGTGGCG
>CM075024.1:11407083-11464256 GCA_037576675.1 Pangasius sanitwongsei
ATTTTTTTCGCCGCCCGGGAATTTTTTTTGTTTTTTTTTTTTTTTTCTTTTTTTTTTCCCCGTTGTTTTATTTTAAAAACATAAAAACATACTCAAAAAAAAAAAAAAAAAAAAAAAAAAAAAAGCATTGCGCATTCGCGCAGACGGACGAGCAGCGCGTTGGAGCAGCGCCTGAATGAGCTGCAACTTTGCTCGGTGAAAAAGGGGCGTTCCGTGCTCGTGCGCTGCGATCAAGGCGGACGCTCGCGCACAGAAGCTCGCGGTGGTCCCGCCGCAGAAGAAAAAAAAAAACAAAAAAACGCGCCTCTCATCAGCTGCAGCTTTGCGCCACACAACTTCAGGATCTCTGGTTCGCTTTCGTGTCATATCAGCCTAAATGCTCCAGGCAGTCGGCGCCAGTCCCCGTCGGGATCGCAAGAAAATCGACGCGCGAGACAGATGTGACCGGCGTGGAAATGGATCTCGTGTTGGCTTTGAGGTTTTGCTCCGCGACAGACTGTTTTCAGGTTGTTTCTGAGATGCGTTCCGAGTGACCCCCGAAATTACGCATTGCGCGTCAGCTCAATTCACGGTGTCTAAAAAATGGCAAACCAAAGTCCCTATGACAATCGGGATATCGTTGAGAAGTATCTGTATCACAAACTTTTGAAGCGAGGCTACGTGTGGGAGTTCCGCGCCGGAGCAGAGGAAGACGACGGATCGAGGGAGCCGCCGGCGGAAGTTGTGGATCGCAGGCCGCGCGCCGTCTTACCGCTGCACCGCGTTCTGCGCGAGGCCGGCGATGAGATCGAGCGGACGTACCAGCGCGACTTCGCGGCCATGTCGGACCAGCTGCACTTCACCCCGAGCACTGCGCAGCGCCGCTTCACCGCCGTCATCGAGGAGCTGTTCCGGGACGGCGTCAACTGGGGACGCATCGTGGTCTTCTTCGAGTTCGGGAGCACCCTTTGCGTGGAGAGCGTGAACCAGGAGATGGCGTCCCAGGTGGACAACATAGCAAGTTGGATGACGGATTACCTGAACGGGCCATTGCAGAACTGGATTCGGGACAATGGAGGCTGGGTAAGTGCACACAAATCCAAGCGCGCACGGTTTCTTTTTAATACACAATGCTTCAATTTAACACTCGGGGGTCTTTACAGTGTTGTAGTAATAGTCCCTTAGAAACAGTGCGTGTGCCTGTTCCTTAGGCGCATGCGCACTAACAACCTCCCTGTGGAAAAATGGGAAATCTCCCTTTCAGTTCCACGTGCTCCTTTTACACATGTTCCGTGAGGATTCGCCCACTATGACTGTAAATAATAATTTGGTACTCATGGTGCATATGATTCATATTCTAGTAGGCCACTCTCCATGAAAAGAAGTGTCTCCTGTTTTGCTTTTGCTTTCTGGAAGTCAACTAATTCATTCATTCATTCATTCATTCATTTGATTCATTTTCAGTAACCATACCAGGGAACCATGCACACACACTCACACACTCATTCACACCTAGGGGCCAGTTAGAATAACCAGTCCACCTACACGCATGTTTTTGGGAGGTGGGGGAAACCGGCGAACCTGGAGGAAACCCACACGAACATGGGGAGAACTTGTGAAACTCCATACAGACTGAAACATGAGTTCAGGATCGAACTAGTGACCCTGGAGTTGTGAGGTGGCAACACCACCCACACATCATCTATAAAGGCATATTTAATTTTGCATAATTGTTAACTAGATATTTGAAGGAGTTTGCTGAATGTTTGTGCCTGAAATCATGCCGTATTCCCTAATCGCCTTCACACATCCTCATGGTGTGTTCCTCACCACGCTAGGCTACTGCTGTGCATTGTAGAATTGCACTAGTGTGCTACGTATTCTTCAGTATGCTTTCAGACATGATGGCGAAACTCCAGAAATAGTGCACTAAAGTCAATAGGGTGAGATTTTGGACCTCACAGTGGTATAGGTTTAGCTATTATCTTAACTCCAGTCTTACATGCAAGGAATGAATGAATGTGTTTCTTCTTCTTCTTCTTCTTCTTCTTCTTTAGTTGGTAGGGATATGGGGGTATGCAGAGATTTTTCTACAGCCTGCTGGTTCCTGCACTGCAGTGCATGTGTGCTGAATAATTTACAGCTCAAATTGAAGCAGCCCATCACAGCTTTGTGCACTTTTACATGAAAAGAGGAAAAATGTTTTTTTTTTTTTTTTTACCAGTATCTGACTGCACATAGTAGCGTCCCTCAGAAACTCGCTGTGCCAGTTTCCTATCTATAGAAAATCTTGAATTTGACAATATAATTTACATGCTGGGTTCTGTTCAGGATGTTTATTCCTCCATGTCTTTAATACCGATATGGCACGAGCATCAGGGATGGTATAGTCTAGATTCCACCCAGGTTAGCCTAGTTTTTGTTTTTATTTTTGGCTGAGAGCCATCAGGTGGGAGGGTGGTGGCCCAGTGGGACCATTATTCCTGTCTGGTCTGCGGATGGACTGGGGCAAAATTAATGGAGGTCATTACTTAACACAGCTGCTGCAGGTTACTCTGAGATGGAGTAAAAAGCCTTTCTGACAGGATGGGTTGAATAGAGAGTCAGAGCTGAGAGAAATGACCACTCAGCCATGCCACGTCACCTACTGTATTTCTCACTGTCAATCTCAACACAACCATAGGACAATTACAAATTACATGAAAAGAAGAACTCTTATTACATATGCTGGAATATTTTATATATATATATATATATATATATATATATATATATATGTGTGTGTGTGTGTGTGTGTGTGTGTGTGTACTGAGGGGCGGGGCTTATGTCCAACTAGCGAGTGATAATGTTCGTGATGAGACAGTGTGCACTTAAAATGCAATTAGCTTGGCAGTACATTAATGATGTTTTAACTCATGTTTGCATTATTCACAAAGCAGCTACTCTCTTGGCCAGAGGCAATCAGTGGTTAATTTAGTTCATTTTGTCAAGAAAAGCATGCTTAAGTTTCACCTTAGATATTGCAGAGGGAATTAGTGTGCACAAAGATTGTATACTGTGCTTTTGTGGCTTTAAATTTCCCCCTTAAGCTTTTTCTTTAAGTGTAGGATCTGTTTAATTATTTCTTGCACTAAGACCCAGTCACGTGTATTTCTGTATTCTTTCCTCTGATACGGGATTTCTTAAACAGGCACCCTTATTGTATCCTGTCAGTGCACTTTATCCATGGTCCATATAGGTTGTGTTATATTTATTTATTTATTATTATTATTTTTTTGAGATATTAGGTCATAAATATTAATTGGTCTTAAGACCTCACTCAACCCCTGTCACTCTCACAGCCACCACTATCAAATCAATAAACTGGTGGCTTTGGTAATCCCAACCGTTTACACAGCTTTAGTTTAACCAATGAATATCACGTGTCCTTGCTAACAAACAGAAGCGTATACAGAGACTAAATCATCACAAAACGTGTGTACTCTTGGAGGAAAAAAAGAACCTGACTGCTAATGATCTTCCATACAGAGTTTACATCATAATTTGAATACATAAAAATGGACTAAAACATAAATGCTCCTGACTGATTATTTGTTCTCTCAAAAAAGTGTAAATAGGACCTCTTATCCATCCCTAAACTGGCTCACATTTGAATTAATGTGATTTTTAAATACATGGATAAAGCCTATGGAATAATTGCTCAGTATCTGGAGAATACTGCACATGATTCTGCTGCTTTTTCTTTGCTCTTCTTCCTGACACCCTGCTGAGACTCCCCTTCTAACCAACACGTGATCAAGACCTTCATCTTATTTTGGGTCTTTTTCCAATTGAATCTGGCATGCAGTTGAGTTTCTGAAGACTTTGAAAAAACCTGTACTTATATGGAGCAAGAGGCAGGCATTCTAACTGTAATGGTGAATCAGGTCAGTTTTGACAAAACAAAGCACATAATTGAATTGAATTGACTGTCACTGATTGAATTTTTAAAAATATGATCCATATAAAGGTGGCCTGGTGGAACAGAGGGTAGTCTTGCCAATTCGTAGTTTTAGGGTCTCTGGTTCGATCCTGAGTTCCCTGTGGAGTTCCTTAGGGTTCTCTGGTTTCTCCCTAAAAAACATGCTGGTAGGTAGATCAGCTTGTCTAAACTGGCCCTAGGTATGAATGTGTGTGTGAAAGTTTGTGTGTCTGTGCGTGTTTGTGTGTAATGGACTGGAGTCCCATCAAGGGTGTATTCCTGCCTCATGTGCTCCTGGGCTAGGCTCTGGTTTCACCGCAACCCTGACCAGGATAAAGCAGTTACTAAAGATGATTTAATGCACAAATGATTCTTGTAAATGAGAACATCTGACAGTGAAGCGTTTTGAAATCCTAGTTCTTGTGAAAGATCTAGTATTAAACCAGCTTCATGAGAACGCACAAGAGCCTTTCACTTCTATGGAAGGTTCTGAGTAGTTCAGGTTTCTGACTGAGAGGTTGTAGCTTTCTTACAGCGTCAGTCAAATTCAAAATCGTGTCTGTACTATTTTTTTTTTTTTTTGCACGAGATCAGGTTTAGATGGATAGACACTTACACAAGAAGTTCACCATGTGGTTCACTTTGGCCACAGAAGGCCTTAATGGAAGGGTTTGCTTTGAAACTCCGCATTTAGGCCACATCTCTATTTAACAAGGCTTGAGTTCAAAGAGGGATACAGACTCCTGACCATGCTGAAAAAACAGCTTAGACAAGCATAGCTGTTCACTAGCATGACCAGCATAATGCACCGGTGGAACCATGTCAGATATTTCTAGTCCAGTGGTTTGCAAGACCATGCTGCAAAACCAGCACTGGCGCTATCCAACAAAAACCTGCTTGGAAAACCAGTATGAAATTCATGCTGGTGTAAGATTTTCTAAGTTTTATTCAGCAATAGATCTTTAGTTAAATTGAAGCAGTGACTCTCCAAATAACATTTTCCCTAATTGTTCTTCAGAAAAGGTTCCCATCACCCCACATCTTTTCCTCATATGTTGGCTTAGAGTCTTTTGAAATAGAGACCTTTCTGTTGATTCTCTGAAATAGAGCAACACTTAATCAAGAAGAAAGAATGACAATGTCAACGTCTTCTGTCATGACAAACAAAAGTTTGTATCCATGCAAAGTTCATAGTCACTGGAAGTACCTGAGCTGTGTAGGAGTTTAATAAAGGGGGTGAGCTATAACTAAAAATGTATGTCTCATAAACCCGTAAACACTGCTCAGCTACTTGTGATTTCTGGATTGTAATGGTCTCATTAGTACACTTGCTGCTTTGAGGTAGTTTGTCTGCTTTACTTTGTTTCCCTTTTCAACAAATGACCGGTTGCTGTTGTTGTAATTGGCAGGTTGTTAAACTGCGTGTTGGGGGGTCCACAAGCCGTTCAGTGGGTGGTTTGCTGCATTGTGACTCATTCTACCCTCACAATCAACAATAAGAATTAGCAGCTCTGTTTATTCCATGCCCCCTGGAGATAAGCAAAGATTAAAGTGTGTTTCCATTCTGTCCATGATTATAGATTTACCTCGAAGGCTTTCCTTCTCCCATGCTAGTACCATGCATTAGTATATTACCTTGTTTCTGCAGAAGCAGAATCCAAAATATATGAGGTGACCTAGGAAAACCCATTGGATGTTGCTGGGGTAAATTCTGGAAAATAGCCAAAAGTTTCAGGTTTTGATTAAAATTGTGTTTTTCTGTCAATAATATACTTTTTTTTTAATGGAAATGTTTCTATTTAGGCTACCTCCTAACCTTGTCTTGGCTTTTTGCCTGCAAAGATCGCGCTGTATAGGTCGTCTATTAAAAAAAAGCAGTCAGTCAGCCTAAAGATGTCTGAGCCTTGCTAGTCATTGAATGTCATGATTGGATCAAGCTGGTGGATATCTACATGCCATAGTGAAATGTCCAATCAAGCCTGAGATACCAGCTGTCAAAATGTACACTTTTGACAGATGTACATGTATGACTTTTGAGTTCGCTGTTATGAATAATGCCAGCGTATTGAGTCATTTACCTGACATCTACATCGCGATATACCCGGGTCTATATCCGAGGAAGACCCAGAAAGCGCCCTGAGATACCTTGGGGATTCTTAGTGGTTCCTCTGGCACCATTGGATGTGTTTACGGATCCGATGTCATCGCCTGCCGGACTGCTTGCTCTTGTGCGCCACGTGTGTTGCATAGAGGAGCGCTCGAACGTTCATCAGTAAGGTAGCCATTTTGTTTGATTTGCTCACTGAGTGAAGTGGCAAGTTATTCTGTGCCTCAACGCACACAAGCTGCAAATCATGCCTGCAGCGTTCCTTTTTTTAATTTAAAAAACTGGGTTTGATGCTTATGTTTAAGGTCCTGGGACATTTATATGAACATTGACATTCAAGTTGAATCAAAGGGGAACGCAGTTAAACTCGTTAATATAGTCATATTTTATTTTAGGGATATTGGAGTGGTTTTTTTGTTATTCACTGTCATATTCGATACCTGTTAACGGGTTTAAGTTGTATAATTTGATTGAGGTATCACTAAATCTAACTGAAAAGAGAACTTGAATGGTTGTGCAGTTTTCAACATAGAAAGGCTTGTTAATAGTGCATGGTACCTTTAAAGGTTTATTTTGAGCAGTTTAAAGGGAGAAAACCTCTCACTGAAAAACCCTGAAAAGGAACTAATCTATTTTATTATATTATTGTTTTTTTTTCCTAGTGGGTTAATTAAACACAACTCAGAGTTTATATTTTCTGCTTTATATTGTGTTCTGGTTATTATTTTGGTCAAATGGAGCAAAAACCAAAAACAGAGAAAGAAACATATACACAGAAATAAGTGTTTATTGAGTAACAAGCTGATAATAATTTTAGGGACATTCGTTTTACAGAGAAGAACCCAGGGCCCACCCTGCTTAATTATAGGGATTAGAGCTCTGCACAAGAAATTTAGCGAACAGAACTGAATTTATCAGCGATTATTTCAGCACCAGTGTTGGCATGAAAAGTGATCATTTGGGTGAAGATCATTTTCTCCCTTTTCACTGTTGGGAATAACCTGAATTTTCAAATGCTATAGCTATGCTTCTGGTTGAGGTACATGAAAACGAGAAACATGTCAGTTCAGTAGAAAGTAGAAAATGTCAAAAATTCACTACGTGAAGGGTTTTCCCAGGATGCGACTCATATATACTGTTTGATGTCACTGAACTGAATCCCTGAAATAAATTCCCCTGTCCAATCCATGCGAGAAAAAAAAGGGGGGAAAAATAATCAGACCACCAAGACATAATATAATAACTGTGAATGTCAAAAAAAAAAGGCACCATTTCCCTGATGCTGTTTACCAAATCAGCTGTAATTCAGAAATCTCTACTTAGCCATTCAGACAAAAACACAGCGGTGCCTCCTGTATTGAAGTTTGTTTAGTCAGGCTACAAATGCGTAGGTGCTCAGCCCACACACAGCACACCTGTGGTTCCTGTGTTCCTGTGTGTGTGTGTGTGCGCGCGTGTGTGCATGTACGTGTGTGTGCGTGCATGCGTGCGTTTGTGCGTGTGTGTTTTTACAGTAGAACTGGTGGCTCCTCGCCTTTGAGGCACGTTTGACCCCACCTGCACCTTTTTTATTTGGGTGGGTGTTGTGTTGGAGCGTTTACCAAAAGACAACGAAACACTTCAGAAGAGCTGCCGCTGCATAGCTATTCATTTTCCAGAGCGTGTTTCACTTGCTCCTTTCAAGTGACATTGTTTGTGAAAGCCATGTAGACGCCAAAGCCAGTATGTTGGGAAAAAAGACTCAAAGGAAATGAGAGAAAGGAAGGGGGTTCTTTTTTGTCTTTTTGTCCTTTCTGACAGCTTGATAGTAATCGCTGCAAACAAACCTGCTCAGATAGTTGGCACTGGCTGTGAAGGCCGATTGAACATAGTACAGGATGGGAAAATGAGAAGAGACAGAAAAGTGGATTGAGACAAGAAAAAGGAAAAATGAACCAAGATATGAGAGGATAGCCAGGATGGGTGATAGAAAGGGGGATGTTTGTTTTTGCCTTTTCCTGCCCAGATGCTCACAGGGAGTGCCAGTTTCTCCAGGGGGCAAGGTACAGCACTGAGTGATCTGAAAGCTGATTGGTTATCAAAGATCTGCAGAGTGTTGTAGATGCCTTGATTTAGAGAAGGTGTGTTGTGCAGGATTGAGCTGCTGGGTTAATATGAGCAGGGGAGGAGTGTGAGGATTCCCTCCTAGGTGCAGAATCTGTCTAGAATGTTGTGTTCTCTCATGTGTGCATGTGAGACATATTCACGTTTCTTTGTTGGACATAATTTCATTTGGTCCATACACTGGTCCAGTTTGAAAGATCCTGCCTAAATGATTTATTAGGGTGCTTTCACACCAGTTAGTCTATTTGCTGAATCTGAATCAGAGTGAAATTGATACGGTTGTTTTGGTCCGCTCCTGAGTGTGACTACCGTATTTGTACCTGCCTAACAAACCGCACCAAGGGGGAAAACCCACCACAGTCCGACTCGAACGGACTAAGCACTGCATATATGAAAGCACCTGTAATTTCCACAAACACGTTCGTGTTGTAGATCAGAGACAGAAACAGAGAGGACAAATTGGATGTGAGAGACAGGCTGAGCAAAAAGTGAGAGCTGCGTGTGGGGGAAAAAACGCACCCACAACTACAGAAATGACCCACCATGTACCAAAACACACAGGGAAAAAAAAAACATACACATGTTCTTGCTTTATACTTTATCGGCCTCTCAGTTTAAGTCAGTGAAACTAGTGATTAATAAGAAGAAAATAACCTGAGTAAAAATGAAATGTCTTGGGTCTTTTATATGTTAGTCATCAATTTCTCTGAACAGGTCAAAGCCATGGGGAGAAAGTGGCTGGGAATGCCCCTTTGTCTCCATACACATTTTTGATATTGTTTGGAATGTAATATTCATATCAGATAATGTTATAATATTATTGTTGCTGTTGTTGTTGTTGTTGAGCAATCCTGGAATGGAGAAACATTATTCTGACCATCATACTCTCAACTTAAACACCTCAAACACCCATAGTTAAATTTCTCATACTCGTATTCCTTGCCCTCGTAACGTTTTCTGCTGTTTTCACGGTAGTTACTGAATAATTCATATTAGTTAGTGAATAATGTGCTTTACTATGAATAACTGAACAATTAACTTTGATTTTAAAAGCACAAATTTCTACTGACATATAGAGTAAATGTGGATTACTGATATTTAATGAGTTCTAAAACAAAGTGGTTCATATGGGATGGCTTTAATTCAGTTATGCGCTAGGAAGATGGCAGATCTGGTAGTGTGACAGCTGTAGTACTACTTTCTTCCTGTGAAGCAGCTAAAGCAGATTTGACGGTTATTAGAACTGTGCGTCTGTAAGCTAATCACAGATAATTGACGTACATCCTAATTATATTAACTATGTGTATGAGTGGTGCCTTGAGTTTTTTTTTTTTTTTTTCACTTATTGATTGCTGATGATTGTCCAAAGTGACTTGATGTGTTGATCAGAAGCGCTTTGTATTTGTTTCGAGCCTCATTCTCTTTTGATGCTTTCAACCATGTTTTCCTCACAGTTCCAGTGTGTGGGTTCTGATCTGTGCTTAATGACTGTACTGTTCTTTTCCGTCATAATCTCAAAGTGAAGCACCGACAATAACAACAGAAGAGGAGCGAAGCAACACATATCCGTGGTCCTGATTCCTAGCGCAGGGAATTCATTTGGTTTGGAGAATTGTGGCAAGTGGCTCTCAGCCTAAATGCTTTAGGTAAATGGCATAATCATGATCTCTCCACAGAACTGAGGTTTGTTCACATGAACACGGGGACACATTGTGCCAAAGGCTTCGTGGCATACATCAACAAGTAACACTCAAGTACCAGCAGCTTATACACATCCTGTTTGGTGTATTATTGTGCTTTTTTATAAGTGCCAGTTAGTAAGCGACAGTGTTTTATCTTGGAGCTAAGTCTTGTGATACGTCCAGAATAAGACAGTCTGGAACAAAAAAAAAAAAAAAATTCTGGTACCTTTATAAAAATGGGACTCATGCAGCTTTGAAGTCAACTGTCGGACAGACAAAGGGAAATCCGGATTATTTAAAAAAAAAAAAAAAAAACAGAAAATCCTGATACAATGGTGCCTCTTTGAGACGCCCAATTCAACCTCCTACACAAATGTTGTCAGCCTTGACAGTTGGCTCATAGAAGCATTTTACAGTAAATCCACATTCCTCCATCGCACACACACACACACACACACACAAAAGAAAGAGAGAGAAAGAAAAAGAAAGAGAGAGAAAGAAAAAATACACCATCACACAAAGGAAGTAACAGAAGTAACACTCTTGCAAAGACTCAGTCAAAGAAAAGCAGACTGATGGCTTGTATTTAGGCACAAAGTAGAAATGGAACCATATAGCTGTTTAAATACATGGCTAAGCCTTGGTGTCTTATGCTGCTGGAATCTTAAGATGTGGGATTTTGTGTAGGCACGTTGGGGGATTGCTAATGGAATTAGCCTGGGAGCAGTATATGGATTTCTTCCCCTCTCGTAGATGCATTCTGCCAACAGAGTCTATTTTCTATTTTTACTTGTTGCCCAAGCTGACAAATTTTGATTATTAAAATAACATGTCATACCTTTTATCCATGTATAGTTGTGTTTAATAAAATGGAATGCGAGCAGAAGAAGTTTATAACATGTTTATAACAGCCGTTCTCTCACTAGCTTCTATTTTTTTTCCTCTCTCTTGAAGTGAATAAGACTATATAAGCTTGTCAGCTTACAGAGAGACCATGAAGCCTGAAGATCTGTCCTGAGGACTTTCCTGTGCCTGAAAGCTGAAAGTTACAGCTTTCCCTCTGATGGTTGATGCTGATGCTGAATAAATGGCTCCTCACAGAAATCTTCACCATATCAGCAATTACACATTTTTAAAAAAAAAACTGGTAATGTGGAGCATCCGCCTGCGTAATGCGTTACTGTAGAAACGATAACGTATTAAAATGAGTACCTTCATATGAACCTTGCAGCTGTAACTACTGTCAGAACTGCTGTTAAAAAAAATAGCAAACACCTACTGACCAATCAGAATCAATCATTCAGCAGCACTGTGGAGTAAAAGGGCACATGGAGTATGCTGCATCTGGAGTGTACAGGTATGTCTGTAAAATAATGACAAGCCTTTGTGACATTGGAAATAAAAGCCAACTAAAACACCAAGACCACCAACAAGACTGTCACACCACTGTCAGCCAAGTTTTTAAGCCAAGCAGGAATACACTGACTATTATAAATCAGGTACTCTGTAAAGCCAATAATCACATTAATAAGAGGCACCACAATGGCACTCTTAATAGCTGCCTTTCTACCGAGGGAACTTCAGCCCAGGAAATTTGGTACTGAAACACATGGGCTGCAGTCATTTCCATTACAGGTCTGTAAAGGCCAAAAAACATTAAAAAACATTGAAACGGAACTGGTTCAGATTGTGAAGCTTGCCCTGCCATTCATTAACGTGGGAGTTTTTGAAGAAGAAAAAAATGTTGTTTTTCCATAACCTGTTCAGTGATCTTTGGGTTTGTCAATTATAGATGAACTCCTGAACTCTCAAGTGCATTTTAGAAATAAGGAAAGTACAACCACAGTTTCCAGGAACACTTTTTTTTTTCTGCAACAGTATTAGCTGCACTGGTAATGTAAAACACTTAAAAAATAAAGTCTTCTGTTTGTTGATTGGAGGTGATCACATTCAGCTTTCCACCACTGCTGGTGCTGCTTTGTCTTGTGAAAGCAGATCCATTGAGACTTGTAAAGGATTAAGGGGTTGGAGCCAAATGTCCCTCTTTTCAGTACCTCTGTGTTGACCCTGGCTGTTTCGTCTGCCATCTGCCGTGCCTTTTGCACCTGGCACTGCAGGCCCTGCAATCTCCTCTTCTGTCCAAAACAACTATCTGTCCATCCTAGAAAAGCATGTCTGTCCTTCTTTTATATGTCGACACCAAGCTGCTTCCTTAGGACATGGTTCTGTTGGGGTAAAATATGTTGTTATGGTAATTCCCTTTAACCAATGCTAGGCTCAGATACAGCTTTTGGTTTTTTATTGCCAGCCTGCTGTTTGTCTGTGGGCTTGCACTCTGATTAACATAGTGAGTCAGACGAACAGTGATCAAGCTCAGGAACCTCCAGTGAATGCTAATAAGCCGTTATTTCCTGATAATGCAAAGCCTGCACCGTGCTGATGACAGATATGGGATAACCAAGCTTGGATAAATCTAATTATGTGCTTTAGGTTAATTCTTTGCAAGAAGAATTATTCACAGGCTTGGCTGAGGGTGACAGAAGTGGGAACATTATGTACGTACATTCTGACTGAACTTTGGGCCTGACAACAGAGAAAATGCATCTTGAGTTGCTCTTTAGGATGTTAAGGTGCCCTGTGTTGCATCCGTTGGGGTTCGCAATGTCTGAGCTCGAGCAATACTTGACAACCTAGTGCTTTACTGAATTCCTGTGCAGATAGACGACTGGCATCTAGAAGGATCTACAACAGACAATCTCTTTACTGAGTCAGGTGGAATCAACAATGCCCTGTGTGCCTTGGTACTTATGTCATGGTGGAAGAATGCAACTTTGCTAACCCTAACACTTGCTTAGTGCTCTGCTGACAACTGTAACTTCTGAGTTCAGCTGCAACCAAACCTCTGTAACCCAAGACACCTTATCCAAAACAAATTATTTTGAGCATTCCTGAAAACAGAACAGTGTAGATGGGTAGACTCCAAGGTAGTAGTAGGTGGATAATCTCCAACAAGGAGTAACTGCAGTCAGAAGGCAATGGAGACATCATGTTCTTTTCATTTGATAAGATATATTGGCTATGGCTGCCTCCACCCTGTGTGCATGGAGTTTGCATGTTCTCCCTGCGCTTTGGGGGTTTCCTCCGGGCGCTCTGGTTTCCTCCCCCAGTCCATTTCCAAATTGTCCATAGTGTGTGAATGGGTGTGTGTGTGTGTGTGTGTGTGTGATTGTGCCCTGCGATGGGTTGGCACAGCATCCAGGGTGTCCCCCACCTTGTGCCACGAGTCCCCTGGGATAAGTTTCAGGTTACCCCGCGACCATGTGTAGGATAAGTGGTACAGAGAATGGAAGGATGGATTTTATTGGTTATGTCACTTTATCTGATCTCTTCCTTAGCAAAGGTGATGTGGTTCATATGTTTTAAACATTTTGATTGAGCAGCTGAACTGAAGCATGCCAGTGACCATAGTTACTCGTTCAGTAAGCACTTTACCCATGTTAGGGTTGCAGTGGATTTGAGCCAGTTCTAGAAACCCTGGACACAAGGCAGTAACATATTCTGAATGTGACTCCAGTTCATTGTAAGGCACCAATTTGGAGTAGCCAATTCACTTACTGGCATGTCTTTGGGAGGTGGGAAGAAATTTGGAGGAAACATATGCAGACACAGGAAGACCATGTAAAACTGCGACAATAACCAGAAGGATTTCTCACTACCTGCTGTGCCAGTACACCACCCACCATAGTTGTTCTTAATGACATATACAGTAGTTGCTTCCTTAGAATAAGTCTTCATTTGTGAGCAGGAAGCTGATGGGCTACAGTGAAAAACCTAGGGTCTGATCGACTGTTTGGTACCACAGGAATTTCCTGAGTAGTTGATACAAGGGAAAAATGATGATAGGATTATTGCAAAGGCTGCCAGTTGTCCATCTTGGCTTATAGGTTTTATAAGTAAATATAATATAAGTAAATATAGTAAATAAATATTATTATCCCAATCATTCAGGAACTGTACTATAACTATACAGCTCAAGTACAAGTACAGCTCGCTGTAGAACCAAAAGTCTGGGGGCTGGGATTGGACCTGATCCAGTTCCTCCTACCTGGGCGGAGTAAATCCGAAAGTGCCGGGTGGGGGTAAAAACAAATTAGCGTGTTTCAAGCTGGATGAATGCATTTTTAAAGTGTCTTCTTCCATGTTGTAGAGCATCTTGTGGGTTAGGGTTATAGGAGGAGTTGGATCAGGTCCAGCTCCACCCCTTGGAGTTTTGACTCTGTAGTGAAGATGTGGCATGCTATACTATCCCCCATTCATGTCTCTGGAAAGTGTGTTACTTTGTGCCATGAACACATTCTCAACAGGCCAAACAGTGCTCGGGGCAGTGCAGCATCCTTTACACGAGGCTTTAATGGACCCCTTGTTTTCTTCTTGCTGTATGTTTCAGTGTGGATTAACATCATCTTTCAGACTGTTTTAACTTTTATACCTGACGGTAACTTAGAACGTGCCAGCTAATAAATTATTCTCTTAGAAAATAAAATGACCACAGCTCATGTCAGATTGTAACCAATACTTTGACATCATGCACCAACAAGAAACTTGCCTCCACTTACTGTTGGTGGGTATACTCTTCTGGGGCCGGAACTTTCCAGAAAGTTCCATATCCCTGCTCCAAAAAGAGTTTTCATACACTTGTTTTTGGGATATGTCAGTCTAGCAGAGAGGCCTCTTAAGCATGTAAGTAGGTGGCAGTGTGGGCTAAGGCAGCTCAACTGGCTCATGGCACCTCCTCCCTTGGCTCAACTGGGCTCTTTGATGATGGCAGATGGGGATTGAAGTGTACAGGCCTCACCTGTGTAATGAGAGAAGATGAAAGAGGCAAACTGTCACATTCCTCTGTAGTGGGATGTTTGGGAGTCTGGAGACAAGCTCAGACTTTCTCTGGGACATTCAGGCCAAATCAATGACTCACACAGTCTGCTCTTCAAGCAAGACGAAGGGGTGTGTCATACACTCCCAGCTACCTTCCATTGTGATGGTGCACATTATTTAAAGACATTTAAGAAGACTGGGAACGTCTGACTGAATGGCGTCACGTTTCTGTTGTCGGCTCCTCTACTGTTTCAATACAGTGTCAAACATATCATCCTTCTTAGTCAGAGCCTTTACATTCCACTTCATTGTCTGTCTTGTTATTGAGGGAACCTTTCCTTGTCCACAGTACATTTTCCGGATAGTTAGCTCGAGCATGTTTTAAAATGTTTTAGTGGTTGAACTTTGTCAGTTTAGAAGCTTCGCTTTTTGTTTCCCTTGTTGTTGAGAGAAGTTCAATGTCTAGACATGGATAACAGCAGCAATTTGCACAAATTCCTGGACAACTTGCACAAATTCCTGGAGTTAATCCAAGTTGTTTTAAGTAAGGCCAGTAAAGTTCTCCTTTTCATGCTGAAGGCACATTTCTGATGCATGTGCAATGGTTGAAATATTTGAGGTGGTTTGTGTAAAAGCAAAAAAAAAAAAAAAAAAAAAAAGACATTCATTGCCTTGTCTCATGTTTTTGGTCACTAGGTAACATAATAGTGGTAACTAAAACATAAAGGGTTGGATTTACTTAAGGAAATGAAGCAGGCATTAAGCTGCAGCTCTCAAGGTTTGGCCAGCACCAGATGCCAAATGGCTAAGCTGTTCCTGCTTGATATTAGTGGTTTTGTGGTTAATGTGATCATACAATGACAGCCAGCTACAAACGAGGCCCAGAATGCTTTGCGGGCATCGGCTTGGTGCTGAACCAGTCCCTGGAGTCACTGATGTGGCTGGAGGTTGGGAGTGGCCGTGCACATACTCGTTTGGGATGCTCTCGCACTGCTGCACTGGCTCAACCAAAAATACCAGTGTAATGCATGCACTCTCTCTTATGAAGAGATGTATATATAATAGAGGCCTGTGAATACACAGGACTTTAGAAGACATGCAGCAAAATCAACTCATACACATACAGCAGCAGCAAAGGAACGAAAAGTAAGTTGAGAGTGAACATGAGGGGCGGATGTGGCATATGGGTGATTTGGAATGCAAGCAGCCTAAAGGAGTTCTTCCCTTGTTCACTTTCCCAGCCTTCCTTGCGTCTTCAACTTTTTCTTCTTCCACAGCACCCCATAGCCAATCCCCAGTCTGCATGCTGAGCAGAGGCAGAGGGCTGAAGAGTCAGGATAAGACAATGTGTGTGTGTGTGAGAGAGAGAGAGAGAGACAAAGAAACAGACATCCTGTGCTCTGTACTCACTTTCTGTAGGTATAGTTGGTGTTTATCTGTCATGGTTGTATGAAGTTTATAGTCAAGACATCACGTTATACTATTCTGTGTACATACACAGGCTGTCCTATTGACTTACAGTCAAAACGTAGTGGCAAAGACGTGTCATGTTTCTTTTTGTTAACTAAAATTCTTCAGAATCATGAACCATCTATCAGTTTGTTCAGGATTTTATAGTTGTGAACTCCGCTGAGTCTCAGCATACTTAATGCAGAGGTGACATCTTTAATGGTTGCATGAAGACGGAACCACCTTTGTGAGTTTACAAGCTCGCATACTCTCTGCAGGTTCATATTGGCCATTGAGTACAAGTGCTCTAGTACTGCAGGAGGTACTTAAAATTAGAATTTCACGACAATTTCCATGACTACAGAAAGAAGACTGCCCACTGCGTAGTCCTGACAGCATAAACTATGGCACCGCAGTTTGTTGTTGATAGTACGTAGACAAATCACAGAACTTGAGATATAGGAAGAGCTGTTTATTTTGTTCCAAACTTACAAAGAGAAAAGGAAAAGAAAAATAGTACACAGGTGGAGGGTTGCGGATGGCGAGTTTAGCATGCAAGTGACACCAATATGATGCTTGGAATAAAACTGCTTTGGCATGGCTTGTTTGTAACACTGGCTTGGTAGCATAACGTGGAGTTCACCCAGCGACAATGTGCATGACACAGTGAGCACATGAAGTAAGGCCTGAAGTAAGACACTGTGAGGAGAAAGTTTAGAGAATGGAGAGTACCTTGAAGACCTTGATGTCATGTCAAGTTCAAACCAAGCAAGCTCACATGCATTTTTGATTCTACTTCCTCCTATTGACTCCAGCAAAGGGAGTATTGTTGCTCAGTGTGCGGTCTTTGATCGTCATGTTCATTCACACCTTAACCTCCTTTAAGACAATTACAAGACATAGACATCTCAATCCATATTAGTTCATTTCATTCATCTATCACATCATTGGCCCATGTATTGGTGAACTGCTGATCTCTGGGATTGCTGCATGGAAGTTTGTATTTAATTTAACTAGAATGGAATGTGTTTCCTGGTTAATGATGTCCATCTATTACATTTATCATTAACTAACCTATGATTTAATCTATAAAGAATGCTCAGGATTTTTTTGCATGAAAACTTTGCGGTCCTTGACACTCATCCTGAAAGTATAAAGTGAACTCCTACCATGTCTGCATGCCTTTTTTCGATATACATAAGAAGGTTTCAAAACTAGATTTTGAGCCAAACGGAAAAAGGGGCCAAAAATACTGTTTTGACGAGAATGCAAATGAATGCAAAGGTAAAAATCCCCATTGTAGTTTGTGCCATGTTTTGCAGTTAGCCAAAAGTCCCCTTTGGTATTCCCCCTACAAAAGGAGAACCAAGTCAGAGCTCCAGCCCAGCAGTCAGGGCCTCACAGGGCATGCCAAATCACCCAACAACTGGAACCTATGGTTAACTAAAAACAAACCTTTGAGCTTAGTTATCATTCAAAGCAAAAGAAATGTTTTTATTCGTATCATGTGATTGTTTTGTATGGAAAAAATGCAAAAATGCTCTTCTACGAATGACTGTTTCAACTGACTGTAAAGGTTTCGTGGAAAATCTTGACTCACCCAACCTAATCGACTGCTTTCTGTAAGTGTGTCCTCAGCTTTAAAAAAAAATGTCTTAAGGTTTAAAGTCATGTCATCCAAGATTGAACAGAATTACACTGACCAGAACTGAGCCACATACCGTTTCAATGAAAACAATTACAGAATGAAACATGCAACGAAGGCTGTTTTTTTGTCATAATGCACACTAATGAAAAAACTCTTTTTTGTATGGAGAAGAGACAAGATCATTTATACCACAGTGCTGTTGAAAGGTGTTAATTAATTTTCTCTAACAGCAGCTCTGACAATAGTGTCTTCTGTAATTCGAATCAGGTTTATATTAATGCACTCTTTCTAATACGTTATTGTTTCTATAGTAAAATAATATATGCACGGGGATTTGTATGCGGGAATAAAATGGAATAAAACATGTGTTGTTATTTATCAAAGAAAAGCCATATAGCCATTGGTATGGTGAAGTTTCCTGTGAAGGAATAGGAGACATTCATGAAACATTTACGTAAGGAGTCTTGGGTGTCAGCGCTTTATTAGGGTCTGTAAGTTTTCCGCCACAGGAAAGTCTTCAGGACAGAGGACCTTGCCTTTTTCCTGGTTTCTCTATAAAATGAAAAGCTGCATTTTTTAGTCTTATTAACTTCAAGACAGAGGTGAGGGAATGCATTTTTATAGCTGCAATAATGTGCTGTACGTGATAACAGGAACAGGTCCCGTGGATGTTCCGCAGCATTAGATGTAACTATAAATGGTTAAAAAGCACAGCATGTCATTCTTTAATAAATTAAAAATTGCAATCATTGGCAAATTGCTGTGGTATAAAAAGGATAAAACACTTCAGGATATTCTGTTATTGGAAAATAATCAGCTTCAGGATGACAATTATTTTTCTATAACAGCGTGTATAATGTATTTTATTCATTACGTATAGCCAGTTTTTGTTCCTCTCCCTATTGAAAGCGGTGGATCATGCACTGTCATCGCTGAGTTAATATTTCTCCTTTGCTCGGCAGATTGCTAAAAGGAGTACAAATGAAGGACAGCAAGTTAGGATAAGTTGTTCGTTCCAGACTTTTTATATGATTATAAGGTCACAGGTATTGTACATTGCTGCGTTGTCAAGGATTACGAGTTAATTGCAGATAGAGTGTGGAAAAGAACCAGGACCTTGGAGCATGTTGGTGTTATTCTTCAGTTTAGAAATAGATAACTTTGGGGGGAAAGTGCTGCCTTTCTCACTAATTGGCTTCTCTGCGATGCGGACAGCTTGTTAGAGCCTACAGATAATTGTGAGCACAACACTGAGCCAGTGTTGTTACAATTACACTACTGTTATGTCACGCAAGTTAGCTATGTGGATTTCACCTGAGAGTGTTGTCTTTAAATTCCCCATTCTCAGTAAGGCAGAATTAGTTGTGGTTGCTGTGGACAGGGGCAGTCCAGTGGCACTACTCAATAATACATGATACCTGCTAAAGATGACTGCTGGATTTGTTTGCAACCGCACAGAGGGCCCAACACTATTATGTCACACTTTTTTCCCCTGGCTTTTGTGCCAGTCTTTTACCTACATGTTACCCTGAGGACAACAAAGCAAGATTGTCTCACGCCCACATTACCACATTCCTCTCATAGTTCTTCCTGAGACCAGGGCGAGATCAGCTGATAAAGAGAAAGAAGGAGGAGGAAAGAGAGAAAAAAGAAAGGTCATTGAACCCTTTCTGTTGTCTCCATTGTCACATGAGGGGAAAAAGAAGTGGGAGCATGTGTGTGTGTGTGTGGTGGAATTGGGGTGGCGTGGGCGTTGGGGGAAGCTGGAGGTGGAGAAGGAGGGAGCTGATTACAGAGCAGCAGGGCTAGGAGAGAACGAGAGGGCGTTTTGGCAAAAGCACTTCCAGAAGGGCCCCTTCTCCTCCAGTCTGTGAGCTAATGCTGGAAAAATGTTTTCCTTCTCTTTTTCCCCCTATCCATTTGTGGGGCCGAGGTGGGAAGTGGGGGTGGATCTTTGCATCTCTGCCGCCGCATGGTCACCACCCACGCAGAGTCTGAGCTGGGGCTAAACTTTCTCTTTCTGTCTTCCTTCCCTTTTCTTTCTCTAACTGTCTTGCCACTTATCCCCCCCATTTCGACGTCCAACATTTCCTCAGTCCTGCAGCACTTGGTGGCTTGTGTGTGGCTGCTTTTGTCTCTGTCAGTCGTTTATCTGAGCTTTTCAGTCCCTCTCTCTCGCCCCCTTCCTTTTCCCCGCACTGGCATGTGAGCTTGGTTGAAAGAGTGAAAGAATGTAACCCCTACTGGAATGGCTTATGGTGGCGACAGAGCTGTCAGGAAGCAGGCCTTCCCTGCTGCTGTAGCTCAGGCTTTCTTTCTTTATTTTTGCCACTCAAAATGTGGTAGAATTCTCTCTGGGTTTTTGTGAGCCGCCCCCTGGCACTTGTTGATGCCTCTTGCCCTGCTTGGCATTTTCAACTTACTTTTCCCGCACTCTGCTTTTTCCCTGGAAAATAGAGGTTTCCGTATAAACACCAATTAAAGCTATTTCTGCCAACTGGGATTTCTAGCCTTGAAAAAAGTCTAGTCACGAGCACATTAGATCTTATTGGTTCTGAACAGCCCCCTGTTTACCTACCAGTTCACTTTAAACCATTTTATGTTGTCTGCACTTTCCCCTACAACAACAAGGAACTGACTGGTTTGCAGCATGGGCTGGGGAACCTTATAAATCTTTGATTGTCTCTTTGTGATTTTGTGCTTTTTTTTTTTTTAATGAAATTCATCAGCAAATGCAGATCTTAGAATAAACAGCATGTTATCCCGGAATCTTTGAGACAACTGGAACCCTGAATATCAAGAAAGGCAACACTGCTGGTATAGAAAGGGTTAACATTCTCTGCTTGGCTGCAGCTACTGGTGATTCATTCGTGGCACCAAAATAAGAACCCCCTTCTACAGGGACATTTCCCTAATTTGCACAGGATTACTCATATATACACAGCCCTGCAGTCTGTACTGACCCTGTTAGACATATTGCGTTTTTGATAAAAAAAAAAAAAAAAAAAAAACAAAGAAAAAAACCTTGCAGCATGTCTTGGTGGTAACCACAAGTGCATTGTTTCACTTTTGTCTGGCCCGCTACTGTGTTCTGATATATGCATTCTGTTATTTCTGTATTACTAAGCATCCCATCTTTTGCACTTTTACATGATGATTACACATCCCCCTAGGAGTTACAGTACCGACACCTTCGATATGAAACTGTGCGCGTTAAGAGCCTGTTTTCGAATGTTTGAAAACCAGAGCCGCTTGACATGCGAGGAAATGCAGACGTTGCAAAAAAGAGAAGGGAATGTGACTGTCCTAGCATTACTGAGGGACGGGGAGCAAGAGGTGATGACGAGGAGAGAAATCAATAATAGAAATAAAGTTGTTACATGGTGTAGAAAACTAGCACATGCTATTGTTACCTCTAGGTTGGATTATTGAAAATATAATTATTGAAATGAATAATGTATTAATGGAATAATGTAATGAATATATATTATTCATTTCATTTTATATATTCATATGTACATGTGTATGTATGTATGTATATATATATATATATATATATATATATATATATATATATATATACATACACACACACGCATCCACATTCTGATGTTTGATGTGAACATTCTCAGAATCTCTTGACCTGTATCTGCATGATTTTTTGCATTGTGCTGGTGCTGCATGATTGGCTGATTAGATAACTAGACAAATGTACATGTGTACAGGTGTTCCTAATAAAGTGTACAGTGTGTGTGTGTGTGTGTTTTAATGGTGTGTGTACGCACTTAATTCTCTTGGTCTGGTTGGTGAGATAATCCAATGAATATTTTTTCTGAAGCACACCAGCATGCACTACTTCAAAAAGCCATTGGTGGCTTTCTATTATCCATTTATGAGGTTCCACCTCAAGATTATTTTTAAATAACAATTCATTTTTATTTGTATAGCACTTTTAAAAAACTGTCACAAAGCAGCTTTACAGAAATCTGGATGTAGATTTAGATCCATAATGAGCAAGGCAGAAGCGAGAGTGTCAAAGTAAACCTCACTGGAAAGACATGCGGAAGAAACCTTGAGAAGCAGAAAACTCAAAAAGTGAACCCATCCACTTCTGGGTGACACCTGATATTGGGATTATAAATCGGCACAGTATACAGGTGCAGAAGAGTAAATATTATAGAAGAATTTCCATTTGTGAATTAGAGTCCTGGAATGAGCATACCTTGCAGTCGTTATGATGACAGCAAGGTACAAGTCTACGGTATCCAGGTTAGAGTATTGACTGAAGCAGGGGTGAGACTTGAGCATGAACTGTTTATGGGAAGTGTGAATCGGTAGGGTATCCATGTGAGACCATGCACAGCAGCAGAAATCTTTAAGCAGAAGTAGAGCATCAGGATAAATCAGGCAAAGAAACCACAGCAACAGAAGTGTCCCAGGATCAGGGAAACCGACATCGCATCAGGTAGCAGGAGTACACATACACCTCGACAGAGATAGAACAGATTATTAGTTATGTTCTTATCTGACAGTGGTTTAAAAGGGTGTACATTGTGTTCAGAGTACAAGCGTAGACTAGCTATGAAAGCATAACTAGAAAGGAGAGTCAGAAAGTAACACAGGCTTCAGTGCACCCTGAGACATTAAGCATCCCAGTTTACCAAAGCTCATTATGGCCCATGAACCCCCCCCCCCTCCCCCTGATCTGCACCTTTACCTGAGAGAAAAGCTATTTAACAAAATGCCTGACTGAACAAATAGGTTTTCAAATAGGTTTGTCTGCATACCGAACACTAATTAGATGGCTGTTCCATAGCTATGGGGCTTTGTAGGAAAAGCTCTGCCCCTTGCTGTAGTCATCATTATTCTAGGTACTGATGAAGAACCTGCAGCTGTAGATTGAAGGCATGACATGGCAGGTCGTAATAGACCAAAATATCGCTCAGGTCCTGTGGGGTGAAACCATTCAGTGCATTAACAGTATTTTATAATCAATGTGATATTCTTCTGGGACCCGATGTAGTATGGATAGAATCTTTCTGGTGCTAGTACGGATTTGTGTTTGTTTATGCACCTACTGGAACATCCAGATAGCAAGGTGTTACAATAATCCAACCTGCAGGTAACAGAAGCATGAGCTAGTTTTCTACATCATGTAAGAGGATTATATGTCTTAGCTTAGCAATGTTTCTGAGATGAACAAAAGATTATCCTAGCAAAGATTACAGGAACAGAATAAGTTGGACTTAAAGGAGAATTATGTAATAGTGTCAAAATTATGCACATGCTTTTCTTTTTTTTATTTCTCTTTTTTGTCTTCAGAATATATACTATAATATGCTAATTCATAACCAATATAGTGTAGAGAATACATCACTAGACTATTCTTGGATTGTGAAGCAAAAACTTTTGCTTTCATTCTTTTTTGGGTTTTGGTGGTTTAGCGTCACTTTTATCTAGCACTTAATTAGAATTACACATAACGTCAAGTTACGAAGAAAAGGCTTTCCAAGTACTGAGGCTGGCTTCCGGCAGCTCTCAGTCAGCTGACTTGAGGCTTCTGTCTGTCTAAGCGGCACAATCAGCTGGAGCTTTTCTTGTCTGAGACACCATGTGCGCGCGCCAATGTGTGCACTGTTTATGGAGACCCGTGGTGTGTTTGACCATTGAATGAAGCAGCTCTCGTCATTCATAGAAGTTGGAATATGTGCAAAGAGGAAATAGGATGGGGTAAGAATAGAAGTGGGCAGAGTTTGAAGGAAGGGGAGGGTTTGGTAATGGACCGAGAGAGATCACGTGATCACATGCAAGCAAAGATGAACTTGGGAAGAATGGCATTAGTGCATGACAGTAAAGTGCATGAGTTTTTGCTAAAATCCTACATGGCAATATGTTCATGTATGTGTTAGAGAGAGAGAGAGAGAGAGAGAGAGAGAGAGAGTGAAAGAGAGAGAGAGAACAAGAGAGCGAGAGTGCGAGAAAGAGCGAGAGACAGAGAGAGCGAGAGATCATGCACGCATGTGTGCAATCTTCCTTAGCCCTGCTCTTAACCAAACCCCAAGCAGGAGTGGTTCTCAAGAAGCCATTACGTTATGCTGTCCTTGTTCTCACGCTTTTATCATGTGTAGAAGCTTTGCGCCATCTGATGCGCACTGTCACCCAACCTGCTTGCTGTTTCCTACATCGTAACCGAGACCCACAGCTGGAAGAGTGACTGGAGTGATGAGTTAACAAATACACTGAAACTCTCTTAGCAAACAACCCTGTGACTAATATTGGTCATGTGACTTCCTTGCTGAGTTTTGTTTATAGGAATCTCCCAACATCGCACATTTCTTAATGATACGTTTATGTTGGTTAACTTAACCTTCGGTTCAAGTATATCTCAGGCTCCAACAGATTAGAAGCAATTTGTTATAAAGTGTGCAGCAAGTAAATCAGTAATATTAGGAAGCACTTAATAGAAAATGAGAAAAAGGATTGAGAGAGTTTGTTTCAAAATGACAGTGTGCTTGCACAATTTCTGTATTTAGAAACAATTTTATAGCTTCATGCCTCAGCCCTAACTCTAAGAATACCGGTTGTGGTGAGACACATTCTAAGAACTAGGCTGAGGTTTCCAGAGAATCAAGCCTATGACATTTCACAAGATTAAAGGGAAATCAAAAGCAAACACAGATACGTACTGACATTATTGCCAGAGAAAAAGCAGGGCAGTAAACCAAGCAAATCGTCACCTTCACATCACCACCCAGATGTTAGGTTCAGATGCTGCTGTGGAAACCATTCCTTAATGCACAAACATGCATTTGGTACTCATTCAGTTCTGCAATTACATTTTGCTGTATCAATGAAAATGTTCTCTCATGCTGTTTGTTAAATATAAATTCTTGAGTGATGGCTGAGGTCAGTGGTTTCATGTTTCCTCTTGTGCATGTCGTGTTTTTGCTGAGTGGACAGTGTCCGTGTGAAGTATGCTTCAGTGTAGTAATAGTGGAGTTTAAAAACAGCACTTTCCTAAAGCCTCTTAAAGACCAAATTATTTAGTAAAGTTTAAAATAATATTTGACATAATTTCAAAGTATTATTATTTGAAATTATTTTAAATTTTAATGTTATCTATATTAAAACTTGGACCTAAATGGTACAGTATTTTCTGATTACAGCTTAAAATTTTGGCACACTGTTGATTCAGCTACTTAATGTGACATTTAACCAAACAAAACACAGGATTACGTTGTGTTAGTGATGTGTTAGCGTATATATACACCGATCATAACCATAACATTAAAACCACCTCCCTAATACTGTGTAAGTCCCACTTGCGCCACCAAAACAGCTCAGACTCTTCGAGGCATGGACTCACCAAGACCTCTGAAGGTGTGCTGTGGTATCTGGTACCAAGATGTTAGTAGCAGATCCTTTAAGTCCTGTAAGTTGCGAGGTGGGGCCTCCATGGATCGGACTTGTTTGTACAGCGCATCTCACAGATGCTCGATCAGATTGAGATCTGGGGAATTTGGAGGCAAAGTCAACACCTTGAACCCTTTATCATGTTCCTCAAACCATTCCTGAACAATTTTTACACTGTGGCAGGGAGCATTATCCTACTGAAAGAAGCCATTGCCTTTAGGAAATACTGTTGCCATGAAGAGTGTACTTGGTCTGCAACAATGTTTAAGTAGGTGGTATGTGTCAAAATAGCATCCACATGAATACCAGGACCCAAGGTTTCCCAGCAGAACATTGCCCAGAGCATCACACTGCCTCCGCCAGCTTGCGTTCTTCCCATAGTGCATCCTGGTGCCGTCTCCTCCCCAGGTAGGCGACGCACACGCATCTGGCCATCCAAATGATATAAAAGAAAACATGATTCATCAGACCAGGCCACCGTCTTCCATTGCTCCATGGTCCAGTTCTGATGCTGACGTGCCCATTGTAGGTGCTTTCGGTGCTGGACAGGGGTCAGCATGGGCACTCTGACCGATCTGCAGCTACGCAGCCCCATATACAGCAAGCTGCAATGCACTGTGTTCTGGCACCTTTCTATCATAGCCAGCATCAACTTTTTCAGTGATTTGTGCTACACTAGCTCTTCTGTGGGATCAGATCAGACGGACTAGCCTTCGCCCCCCACGTGCATCAGTAAGCCCTGGGTGCCCATGACCCTGTCGCCGGTTCACTGGTTGTCCTTCCTTGGACCACTTTTGGTAGGTAATAACCACTGCATACTCGGAACACTCTGATCGGTGTATATATACATATGCATGTGTGTGTGTTTAAAATGCAGACAGACCTTTACCTTGAGTATTTGTATGTGTGAGAAGAGACCAGTGCATGTTTAGGTTCTAACTATCAGTCCATCTTGCATTCCATTTTGACATATTTTTGTTCTCTAGCTGTTCTCGGTTCACGTCTCTAGCCAAAACTGCTCATTTGTTTTGTTTCTGTTAAAGCTGACTTAAACTGGGACAAACGTCACTAGAGGCAAAGACAGGGCTGACTGAAAAGCTTAGGAGTCTGTTACTGCTGTTTCAAAGGGGAATAAAGTGATGAAATAAAAAAAAAAAAAAAAGCCTCTCACTCTACTTGTTACATTAAAGCCCCTTTAAATTTATGGACTTTTTGTTTTTCCAAGAAGCTGTAAGGTTGTAATGTTGATATTGGTCTTATATGTTTGTGGAACAAGTCAGAGAATGTCACCTGTCATCTATCCTGAACACAGTTTTTAATCATCCATGTGCACACAGTGATGGTAATTTTGCTCCATATGGGTTCTACTTTGCTTACTGCAGCCAGTCTGTTAGGTGCAACACTTCAGTACTTCAGCGCTAAACACCTTTCTAAGGAAGAAAACTCACAAGAGCTTTGCAATTACCTGCAAGAGAAATAAACACCCATCTCAGTGAGGGGTCTCAGCAGTGCGTAAAATGAACACATACACACACAGCCACTCAAGGGAACTTGTATCTTATTTGTAGCATTTATGGAGATTAAAGTGCACTCAGCAGTAGACCAGCATCAAAAAAAAAAAAAAAAAAAAAAAGGAGGCAACGGAGTGTCTTGCTGTACTTATACAGTCAGCTCTCCAAAACAGACACAAAGGAACACTTTGAATGCCTGGCCCATGCATTAAAAAACATTATGCAAATTCTTTGAAGAATATTCTCTATAGAGTGTGACGAATTGCCTGCTAAATATGCAAGCGCTCCTTTATGTACATAGCCCTCACATCACTCAGCAGCAGCAGCATCCTAACTAGCACAATCATGTTTTCTTTTCTGCGTCACACCACAAGTGGCTAGCTGCTAATGAGTTCAAGTGCTGAACACATGCCTCAGAAGGGCCTGTTTTGATCTGTATTTAACCGTCCAGGTCTACAGCGAGGTGGACAAATTACTAGCCCAAAGGCCCGAGACAAGCATATTTCAAGTTCAGGCTATTCGTTTGTTTAGTTATTAGTTGACCACTGAACTAATAGGTTCAACCAAAAAAAATTAAAAACCTTGATCCTTAGCAGCTTCAGGGAAAGCAAATTTTTTTATTTGGTATGTAGGGTTCATGGTGGTGTGACACACTTCAAATCCCACTGCCTGCTGCGCTACACACTAGAGATGGGCGATTTGCGCAATTAATTCGGATGAAATTTGAAAACTCAGTTTTCAAAATGTTCTACTCGAGATGTAGATGTACATGTTAATATGTACATATTTAAATTTTTAATTCAAAAATCCATAAATGCTTTTTTTTTTTCTTTTTTTTTTTTCTCACCTAAATGCAGAGTGTTTGGGAGTACAGGCATTTATGAAGCCTGTGTTTTGCCTTTAAAATTTTAAAAGCAAAACACAGGCTTGATAAATGCCTGTACTCCCAAACCCTGTGCATTGAGGTGAAAAACAAACAAACAAAAAAAGAAATGCCGAGATAAACAAGCAGCACTTCACCGAGCACTTAGGTCGTAGGAAGGGTGGAAATATCACTTTAGAGATATGAAATTGGTACAGGTTTGAAAAGTCAGATGAACAAGTTCATGTAAAATATAATGCTGCATTCAACTTACCTTAGTGGGAATTCGCCGGTTAGAATCGCGCCATTTTCGACCTCGGCACGTTCAGCTGACGAAGTGGAAAAATGTTGGTCTGTGTTCATCTTTTATTAACGACAAGTTAGGCAGCTAACTGTGATGAACGATGTATTAAACAGTGAAGTGTATAGTCAGCGTTTTAGATTTAACAAGTGATTATATCGGTATGTTGATCGATCTAAAGTTTATACTTGTATATACAGTATAACGCATTTAAAGATAAGAAGTGCTACTTTGTTTATTTCTGATGCTGTGCGCAGCCATGTTGGTATGATGTCACTCCGTAAATGGAGAAGGAACTCGGAGTTGAGAAGAATGCCCCAAGGTGACTTCTCAGTTGCGGTTGGAATTTCATGTTGTGAAAGACATAGTCCTTAATTAATCTGCTGAGAAAGAAGGGTTCACTAAGCACTATCTATAGCAAATAGTGCAAACAACAGTTTTTTTTAGTACCCTTTATTTAAATATCCTTTATGTAAAAAAAAACCCTTTGTTTGTTATAGTTGCTATAAATGGTGCTTCTACAATTTTTGCACATCTACATTTTCCAAAGTCCATTCTTATATTCAAGAATCGTTCATAAATTTGAAAAAATTCAACATTTTTTTCCCCCTAATATCACCCAGCCCTGCTACACACATCCATCGAGGTTCAACCTGGATGTCAGTACAATTTTTTCTTCCTTTTTTTTTTTTTTTTTTTAAGTTAACAGATTAATTAGTGTGCACAGATGACAAACAATCTCTCAGAATCAGGAACATGCACTTACTTGGAAACACCGATGAAACGAAGCACCATAAAGTTCAGCTCAAAGCTGTCAAATAACTCTCCCACTAGCACAATATGTTAATCATATTGTGAGAAAATACTGACTAGACCAGAATAATATGCTTGCATGTCCATCTTGAGGACAGTACACCACAGCTCATAGCCGAAACATTGGTCAGTAACTTGCTCTCTCTTTGTCAAGGATACAAACGATGTGCTACATGATCATGTATTCATTAGTTTAACTTAGTCATGACTAGCTAACTAGCTCACCATGTATTTTTATATTGCATTACCTACCAGTTTGTAGACTAGACAATTAGGTTTCCAGGTCAAAACATGAATGGAAAGTATAACACCTGCCTGGTGGGCTAGCTAATGAATTTATGATTTGTCTACTTTTGCCGTATACCTTACTTCATCGGTTGAACCCATGAAACAAATTGGATGTGAGACAAACTGTTGGTTATTAAGAACTGGAAAAGAAAGCAGCTAACATCGCTTATATGGCAACATATAAGCAACATCTGGACCGAGACTCCTGAAGTTTAATGAAATAACCTCCACAGTTTAAGCTCCAGCTTTGAAGCAGAAAAGCAGTCTGAGGTTCTGACTATGAGTGGATTCACGCCCAATTCCAACGTGGTCACACGCTGAGCCTGTTACTTCAGCTCAAACTGTTTCTACACAAAATGACTACATCTGGAGCTACATCTAAAGTTAAATGCTAGTTTTTAGCATTTAGTTCTTTTGCTACTTTGCACAACATGCCTTAGGGGGCTAGGATATTGGGTCGTTTGCTAATCCAACAGCAGTTCTTTGCAACCATGGTGCAATGGCTTTACTTGTTTGGAAATGCCTGCTTTTTTGGCCTTGCTTCCTTGCCTGCAGTTCATTTGGCATTCATTAAGTGAGGCTGCCGCATTTAGATGATGAGTTGGGTTGAGCGTGGTGGCCCTGACCCGAAAGGAAGGATCAGGGTATCCAGCTTAATTGTCCATTATATATTACATTTTTTTTTGTCAGTTGTTGACCTTGATGCTTCACACTTGTAGTGTATCATTTGCTTTAATCACAAACTAGGCTGTTGGAATTACTGGTAGCTTTTCTTTTCTACATTTGGTACCGTATGTCTTGTGTCTTTTCCTGATTGCAGTGCTGGAGCACTGACTAATGCCATTAGCACAGAAACTACGGCTGCCATGGTGTCTTTATATGTGCTGTGATGTGTAGCGGGGGAGGAATGCGTTTTGACACGGTGCATCATGCCTGTCAGGGCTCTACACATCTATCCCACTCTGTTCCCACACTGTTTGAGATCTGTCTCAGGGCCAATCCCATTCCTTGGCCAAAAAATCACCCTCGCCTCTCCTCCTACAGCCACCGCTGCACATTCCTACATGCCAAAAATGCTGCACCCGCAGCTAACTCCATTCCTGAGGTCTCAGGAGCACAGCCAGGCTGTACCACTTTCTGCCCTCTGTGCCATAAATGTGCTAGAGTTGTGCAGTCACCGATGCATTGCAAGCTTTTTTTGTCGTTTTAACTGGTCTGTCTTTGTTCCGTTTAGTTGCTATGCAGACAGATGTGCTTACCTGAGACACATCGATGCAGTATCAGACACAGCGACAGGGGATCAATCAGCCTGCAGCAGTCAGGGTAACCAGTATTGATAAACCCCAAAAGAGAGCTGACGCACAGGACTTGACTCATTCTGACTATTGAACATCACGTCACGGTTTTTGTGTGAGAGAATTGTGAAAGTAGATGACACGGATTGGCCAACAGCTGAGTTTGGAAACAACAAGAAAAAAAAAACGCATGCATAATGTTTTCTCCTGAAAAACAGCACAAAGAATGACTGAGTGCACAGGGATTGGGTGTCACTAGCCAGCTGCTGCTGTTTTTGTCCATTCTCCATCAATTCTGTGTGACTGTGTCTGTGTGCCACTGCAACTGCCTCTCAGTGGCCTTTGTCTGTGTGTGTGTGTGTATGTGTGTGTGCGCACATGTGTGTTTTAATGTAAAATGTATATGTGTATGCTTGCTGAGTGTATGTGTGTTTAAGGCTCAAGGTTCTTTATTTGTCACATACATATTATGTACGTGTGTGCATGTTTTCATATCTTGGTGGGGACCAAATGTCCCCACAAGGATAGGACTTTTTGACAGTTTGACCTTGTGGGGACTTAGATGTATTAATAATTATGTCATTGGAAGGTCCCCACAAGGACAATAAGACAAACGTGTGTGTGTGTGTGTGTGTGTGTGTGCGCGCTCTGGATGACTTGCTATTCCAGTAACTCTGGCCTTGTATGATCTGGTCTTCTGGCTAGTTCTCAGAAGGACATCGTGATTATCAATGAGTCATCTGTTCTTGGAAATGTGCAGAGCAACCATCAATTTATATTGTTTGCATCATTTCTCTCATAATGAAAGGGTCTCTGATGTAACTTTGGCAGAGAGTTACGAAACTTGAAATTGAGAAGTACAGGACACGGCTCGGTTTGTTTCCACTAAAATATAGAAACAACGTTTTAGACCACTAAGTTATCAAAAAAAAAAATAAATGTAATGTAATACCAACCCATAATGGGCCTCATTTATGAAGCTGGGTACAACCTCATTTGTTCATAAATTGTTCAGAAGAGCACTGTATTCCTAAAAACACTGTTAGTTACCAAAACATTTGTATCATACAAGATATGTAGTTTGTAATCTATGTACAGTATAAGAAGACTTACTAATGTGAACACTGACTGATAGGCGTCAAATCGTATAATTGGCCTGTGTTTAAACACAGATTACCTTGTCACGTTTAACTTGGTTATTTAATTCAAATACACACATAAATTTAATGAGACTTTTGTGATATTCATTTATTTCATATTCATGAACTGAAGAAACAATCAAAAACAAATCCATAAATTAAGACAAATAAGACAAGTTATTCAATACGACAAAAGAAATGGCACGCTCTAATAGGAGTAAGAGTTAGCCTGTGTTTATGGTAGCTGAAGCACTTCAATGGCTGAGCTCAATTAGTGGATGATTTAGCAATTTAGTTGTCATTTTGTTGTTTTCAGCCCTCTCTTTTTTTGGAGTTTTGTGGCTGTCACTAAATGTAAATCAGCTGTGCTATGAACATGCTTGGCAATTTACGGCTGATTGGCATTTATCAGCATACACACCTGAGGAAAAAAAACCTGTGTTACCGAAACGTTACTGGTTCTGGCAGGGATTTGAAGTTTGGGTTGGCCTACAAAAACATTTACACACAATGTTAATAATAGATTGATAAATGAGGCCCAATGAGGCCCCCCAGGACAACATCTCAGACTATACACTCTGCTGCAGCTTGACTCTCCAGGACCTGGTCCTCACAACAGCCACCTGATCCCAATACATGTTCACTGCCAAACGGAAGTCCACTAATGGCACATTAATGTAACTGGGCCCCCACCTTGAGAAAGGACTGTGAGGTTTAGTGTTATCTTGTAAATGGAATGGCCGTCTGGGGGCTAATGACTCTGTGTGCCAGGCTGGTTTCAGCAGGCTTCCTCTCCTTAAGCCCTTCATCTCTGGCTGCTCTCGGCTTTCCGGACAGATAAAAGAGTCTTAGTCAGAACCACCTGCTCCCTTCCAGAATCTCTGACGCCAGCCATATTCTACCATGTCATTCGACTCAGCAAAGCCTAGGGAAACTTTACCCACGTGGTGCACTAAAGCAATGAACTTAGACCCTAGGATGCTAATCTACAGCAATGGTTTGCAACCATGGTGCAACCAAGTAGAAATATCTAAATTTTTTGTCATCTCTTCTACTGAGTCTTAGTCAGCTCCAGCTGAACATGACTCATTAGTCCTGGTGCTGCTCTCAGTCCCACCACCTTATCTGTCTATCTGTCAGAGAACAGCCATCCTTCTCACCATGGATGGATGTTTAGGTGCCTAGTCAATTGCAGAGGTGTCTAAAATTCAGGAAATGGGTGCTCTGCTTACCGGAAGCCTAGCCTCCAGGGTTTATTCGCAACATATTTGATATATTGTATGTAACACCATCTTAATCCCTCGGCAGATGAATATTTTATGCATTTGTAGTAGTAATAAGAGAGTATGTATTTACAGAAGCCATTGAGCTATTAAATTATGCATAACCCACACTGATGCACATCAGGTTGGGTTTCATGACTGTTGTCTACTTTGGGTGGCTAAAACAAAAGTGTATGCTGGAAAAAAAACATATAAATTCATCTCAGATAAAAAATCAATTGATAGCTTTTAGCAATTAGAGAAGGTTAGAAGATATTATTTCTTTGTAATTGTATGCATTTCATTTCTTAATGTAAGGAATTCCTTTGTGACAGAAATGATGGCAATCCGCATTAAATTCTATAAAATTATTAAAAATCATTTTATGAAAATGAATTCATTTTATCTTTGGACAAAACCATTGAAATGCGAGTGCACACTTCAAATTAGCAGATATTTGTGTGTATGAGATTTGATGTTTGAATAACTCTCTTACAGGTATTTCTTATGGCCCTGCTTCTGGCAAAGTAACCAGCAAGTCATCTGCTCGATGAACCCCAAAAATCCCCTCACAGCTATTTCACGAGCCATTGTGCTTCAGCATTCTGAGAGTGTCCTGAAAAATATTTCAGTTTTGTTTCTTTCATTGTCAGGCTGCAGGCCCAATTCGGTTGTTCAACTGTTCGATCAGGGAGCGGGAGAATCTGAGAGGTGATGTGAACAGAACATGGGACCCTTGAATCCACAGCTAAAACCTAAATTGCCCAGCATGCCATTGTGCCATTGTGCCAGGCCTCACATGCCTTCTCAGTGTCCATCCCTCCCATCTGTCGCCCTGCCAAGCTGACAACGACCGGTCATCAAAGCCCAGCTGAGTGTGTGTGGCTAACATTTGAAGCGGTCTGCAAAAGAAGACAGATGGAGTGAATAAGTTCAGAGAGAGTGAGCAGGCTAAAGATAAATAGAAATAGAAGAGAAAAAAGATGGATTGAGAGGAAAATTAGCCACAAGGCGGTTGATTCATTTGTTGAAATAAATGATATAAAAATCTAAAGACTTACATTTTTTGGCCTTCCTCCACAAATGAGTCTTGAGTGTCATTAAAGACAAGCAGGCTTCATATAACACCTCGCCCAGATGATGAGGCTGGCAGTAAGCGTGTTGCTTGAGTGTGTATCTTGGTTTGAGTATCTTTTGCTAGCGCTCGCCTTGCTGAGCACGCATGACCGTCTGTGCAGGGATTTCACCTAATGCAAATGCACCGCCGGTCCGCTGATCCACGGCGTGACTCAGAATCTCCACTGAAACGCCCACACCCCAAACACACGCACATATATACATACATGCACTTCTCAAAAATACTGACTAGATGGAATCCATGTCAAAACTTCTCATTTGCTGACATGCGCATTTTTTGAGCCTTGGTCTTGCTTGTGGTTCATTATGCACTGACACAACTGGTCATTTTGATGTACATCATGGCTTTTTTTTTTTTTTTTTTTGAAGATAATAGACCAGAGCTGATATTCAGATTCCTTCAGTACTTTTTTTTTTTTTTTTTTTAAATAAATCTACACATGAGTCAACTAAGGTGTATTTTACATTCATTTTATGCCTATGTATCAGCAGTGAAGCATAAAAACAATAATTTTTAAAAAAAAATCAGTAGCGTCTTCCATATCCAAATCCACCCTGTAATATCCCAGTGGCAAGTGCAGTGGCAATCAAGCAACTGTGATGCAGTCGTGGGTGATTATTCAGGAGCGAGCACTCCTTCCACAATAGCTAATAACATTTTGATTATCTTGCTAATCCCGTTCATTTGGTTAATCCGCGTGCATTAAGGTAATTTGCATGAGACGCTGATTACTCTATGGAGCTGTAAGAGGGGAAAATGCTCATCAAGGGAATTTTTTCAGTTCAGCTTTGGGTCAGGCTGGACCATAATATGCTCAAGAGCTCTCCCTCTGTTTCATGTTCTCTCTCTTAATTTCCCTCTGATGGAGAAAGCTCATCTTGGCTGTGTTCCCACTTCTGCATTTAGATAATTTTACTATTGGGTTTCCCTGCTGCTTTTTTTTTCTATTTGCTATGTTTAGACAACCATCTTTTATCTCATTATCTTTTATTAAATATACTCCCAGACTCTCTTGTTTGTTTATGCCACACCTGGAAATCCCCTTCAGTAACTGATTCGGGGTGTCTCCCCAAACTCATCAGTGGCTAAACTTCAGCACTCAGTAACACCTCCTAAATTGTTTCCTTGCTCTTCCTCTTATATAGTACCGACCACCCATTTAGCGTTCAATTTAATTTAAACGATCTTGGACATCCACTTAATTTGAAGCGCCAAAGATCCTAATAGCTTTTATAATCTCGCATCTGGAGTACAGCTCTGAAGATACACATGCTGTCTCCTGGTCCTTGGACACAGGCCTAGTTGATGAGAAAAGAAAATCTCCTAAAGCCTTTTTAGTCTAAGGAAGAATGGCAGGAGGAAGTGGTTGAAGAGTTTTATAGGAGGGGGTGCAGGCAGTTATGCTGTCATACCCAAGGGCACCTGGCAATTCTTAGGTTAGCTTCCTCCCCCCAACCCTTCACCCAGACATACTTCTACAACAGATTTTTTTTTGCTGGCAAGCTTTCAAGAACGGCTCAACGGTTTTTGGAGTATTCGAAACGTGTTGCAACAGAAAGACGAGTGAGGGGAAAATAAGTCTACACTTATCAAAGCAACCCACCCTGTGGCATGGCAGTTGAGCTTCCACTTATCACAGTCACAAGCAGAGCTCTTTCATAGTTTAGCAACACAAAGAGTCAACCCTCAATGCTTGAGGTTATGGCAATCTTTTTCTGTACTCGTAGCTTGTATGAATGTGACTGAAAACCAACAAATAGTTGTTGGTGATACTTTTGTCCATTATTTACCCTCAAGTTGAACATCCGCCTCAGCAAAGTGATATTCTGGACCATATGTGAATGCTTAGACATTGTACCAAAGATAAAGGATAAAGTTCATGAGATAAAGTGGAAAAAACCTTTAAGGATTCTTCGGATAGGTAAAGATTCAAGCATTCTAAAGAGTAGGGATGCACTGATACTAATTTTTTTCGGACTGTGTACGAGCACGAATGCATGTTTTTTGGTACTTGTTGATACTTATACCCAAATGAGTAACTTACTTAGTATTATTCAATCAGTTTGTGTGCTTGAACACATGTGCGTTCATGCATTTAGGCTGCTCTGCTCATTCAGCGTTCAGCAATCGTTAGTTGATTTTTAGCTAGCTGAATTAGTTACCTTGGATCGTGTAGGTTTGCAGTGGAGGAGAGCAGGGTTTATTTGCTTGCTGAGTTTTATGTTTAAGAGGTTTTATCAGGTTACTTGTATTAAGGGGAAGGTGCTGTGGATCCTTCTCTTGATATTTTCACAGAGCACAGTCTGCAGTCTTCTTTGATTTGATTGCCATCATTAAAAGTGAAAAGTCCAGATCACTGTCGTTTTGTGTTGTTCGTTCGTTAGTTCAACAGCATACATTAGGCTTGTGATCACATGTAATGATGAGTAAATGGGCACAGTATCAGACCGATAGTCTATACCGTGATCAGTATCAGTGCATCCTTACTGAAGAGGTTCTACTGTGAACCTTTTCTAAGGAAACCTTCTGTAGTATGATCCTAGAGGGACTAACTGAAGACACATTAGGATGCTTGATGGATCCATTTTTTTTCTGTTCTGGGATCTTGGGTCTTAGACGATTAGAATGTTCTAATTGATAATGATGGGGTTTTCCAGGACAACAGTCTCAGCCAAACGCTTGGTACGTTTTAACAACACATGAACCCAGAATTCACTCCAGCTCCAGGTTTCAGAACGTGTCAGAGACCTCGACTCGAACAGAGGTCAGAATGCCTCAGCTATTTCCCCTTTTTAATTCAGTGGGGTTTGGAAGCATCAGAAGGGTTGAATTAGCAGACCACAGATATAAATGCACCCTGGGAAAGTGAAGTTCACTTGGTTCACACTGAGAGCTGAGAACTAATGTGTTTACAACTAGTGCATGTGGGCAACAACTTAAATAAAAAACAGGACATCACAATAGCTGAAGTCAGCATAGGTGCATGGGAAATAGTTGCATAGCAGTGTTTTTTTTTTTCTGATATGATGTCATGATGACATTTTGTTCTTTGATTATGAGAAGATATCCAAAATGGCAACTTTAGTGGGTTTAACTTCAGTGCCTAAAGTCTGCCTAGAGGGCATGAAGCTTTGTGAAGAGAGATCGCTGGATTTCTCCTGAAAGAGTCAATTTGGAGAGTTACTGTACAACTTCACTGGTCATCAACTGTTCCCTGACAGACACGTCTAGGTTGTGTGTCATTTAAACAAATGCAGTCAAGCAAGAAATAAACAAAGCATCCTACACGGTATATTGCCAAAACTGGATGCTACAGATTAGGGACATTAAATCTATTTTAGATATTAAAATCGAGACTTTACAATCCAGTCTTGCAAGCCAGACTTCTAGCTTCACTAACGAGTCTGGTACATTTAGTAAATAAATGTGGCCAAGAACCGCCTACTTTGGCAGAAAGAGACATATTGATTGACATGCCAGATGACCAACCACAGATGTTTTCCAGTAGCCCATCAGCAAACATGGGGTTTGCATGGGGCTTGTTTGCTCACTGCTCACACAAATCTTTTTTAATAACTTTTAATGACAGGATTGTGTGAATTATTATTATTCCAGTGACTATCTTGCTTCAAAAAGCTCATTTTGGCACAATGTTCAAAGTTTTCATACTGTAAACTAACGTGTGTGTGTGTGTGTATACATGGAAGTGCGAAGAGCCAATCAGATTGCACCCTTCAAGACTGAAGATTGTGACCAGAAACGCGTAAAAACGATATCAGAAATCGCATAATCCTGTGGGTGGTGCATCTGAAGCTAAGGCTAATCTTTAAGAGAAAGAAGCGCGGAAATGAGTGGCCAAGATATTTTATGGGAATTTTTGTGGTTCTTTTAGCTCATGGTAGCCTCAGAGGCCCTCGTCTTGTCACACACATGCAACTGAACTACAAATTATGGATCGTACCGCCAGCAATATCTCTGCTCTTGGCTGTGTTTCTGCAGAACGTGAGTCCCACTTTGATGTAGAAGCCAAGGAGTCTGCTGTTCTGCAGAAAACCCACAGGCCCTGCAGTGGGATTGAGTCCTCTTTGGTCCATGGGAAGAGGCAGGAAGTGTGTTTATCCCTGTTAAGCAGTTTGTAATGGATAGCGTGTCATAGCTGCATGTTTGTATGGTGCCACAGTAGGCAGTGCTCTGTGCCATGGGGAAAACATTGGTGCTCTGAGGAACTTGTAATAAAAAATCGATTTGATATTTCCTGAGAGAGAAAAAGGAGAAAGCCTATGAACAAGAAAAAGTGTGTGTATGTGTGTGTCTGTGTGTGTGGAGAGTACATGTGCTACCTAATCTGGGGTCGTATCATCATTGTTTTTGGTCACCAAAATATTGGTGCTTTGCCAATGAGAAAAAAGGCAGTGCCCAGCACCTCCTCTAAAACTGCTTTAGAGGAGTGTGTGTGGCATACATTTACTCATACTTCTGATTGCATATCTGTTTAAAACGAATTCTACACAGGTATTACTGACTACACAATATTTTCGTATTAAACCACCAAAAAAAAAAAATCCTCTTTTGAATCTCTTGTTCTGCTTTTAGTCCCCATGTAAAAGTCATGTATACATTTCTTTAGTGCAAATAAAAATGAACAATGTATATGTCCTGAAAGCGATACATCTCCAGCCGGCGCATACTGAAGTCTCTGTTTTTTATTTCACTGAATCTGAAAGGGTGGTGCAGCAGGTAGCATTGCCACCACACAGCTCCAGAGTTACTGTCTGTTCGGAGTTTCACATGATCTTCCTGTGTCTGTGTAGGATTCCTCTGGGTTGTCTGGTTTTCTCCCACCTCCAAAAAAACATCACGATGCATACGAGTGTGTGAATGCGTGTGCATGGTATACTGTGATGGACTGGTGTCCCATCCCAGGCGCATTGCAGCCTCACACCCAATATTCCTAGGATATGTTCCGGATCCGCATCCCTGACAATGAAAAAGCGCTTATTGAAGATGAATGAATGATTGAATCTCAAGGGCAATGATAGAATTTCATCATGGGCTAAGGCCCCAAAAAGAACATATTCTGTGCAAACAGTGGAGTAATAGTAATATTTCTGCAGCTGAATACAAAAGGACAAGGCCAGTTTTGTGTGTTCACGTATGTGTGTATGTTTATGTGTGTTTCTGTGAATGCTTTTAGGAAATATGCAATGTCAGGTGCATATTAAAAAGTGAGTTAAAAAGTGAGAGGTTTAAATCGATTAACATAAATTACAGTTCTCCAAAACAAAAGCACTACATGGGTGGTTTCTCTCAAACTGGAAAACACTCCCAGTATGCACTGCAAAGGGGATCAAATGTGTTTTAAATCTGTTCTTGTAGGTTGTTTTACTAAAGATAGTACACTGCTGGTATTTATCAGGCAAGCCCTCTCTATTTACCATCTCCCTCTTAGAGTTTTGGATATTTTTCTTGACTGCCACTCACCTGGAGCTTGGCTGGGTGCTTTCTTTTGTTGTCTTGTTTTCTCTCTCTACGTTTGTGGCCTCCCCATCCTGATCTTTCTCATTTCACCCCCTCTCTCTGCTCTGTGTTTGTGCTATCACACCCAAACAGACATTTTGACTTTTTATGTTTGCATTTTCAGATTGAATGATTTTTAAAGGTAAAAAAAAAATGAAGGGCTGGAATCAACTTGACTTTTCATCCTGCCCTTCTCTATGTCCTCATGCAATGCTACATGCAATACCGGTTGTTTTCAACATCAAGATATACACAGGTACTGTATTTATACAATGCTCAGACCATTACCTATGGCTCTTTTTTGACTACCTGTCCATTTTCTCACCTGACCAAAATAATCTTAGCTTCCTAGTAATCATGATGTAAGGTGGAAAATGTCTTTTTTTTTTTGTTTGGGTGACCTGCAGAGATACAATATTAGAAATGAGCACAGCATTGTCAGTCAACACTTTTGTTCACTAATCCAGATCTTTGCTGGGTAGCTTATTGTAAAACATTCCCGTAACTCCACCTCACCTGTAGTTCTTCTGGTTCATCAAAAGTTCCGCTAAACTCGTGCGATCGTCAATCCGATGAAGGCTTCATGAAGGAGAAGACGTTTAACTCACCATAAACATCCGTCAGCAGTGAACGTAGAGAGATCGTGTGGCAGCACACACCGAGTGGATTCAAGACTTGAGCAATGATTGTTGTAAGATGCTTTGGTTTAGTTCAAACCAAGAAATCGTGCAACGAAAAGGAGAAGTCTGGGTACAGTTTGCAGATTGCTTACTGCTGCAGCACCGATGTTGTCAACTATCATGCTTGGAAAAACAGAGTACAAATTTATATTTAAAGAAAGATTGACCAAACTTTTTAAGGGGACTGGGATGAATAAGAGGGGGAATGAAACTCTGACTAAATAGGCGCTAGAATCTCCTGTACTGAATATCATATTCTGTTGAGCATGTAGTGTAGCTTCTAGAACACTTTTATATTATGCTCTACTATGTAGTGAACATATATAGTGAATGAAAAGCCATTTCGGATTCAGCCTAACTGTGTGTTTGTTCTTGCCTGAAGATGAGTTGGCCGACCCTGGTATTGTAAGAAATATAAATGTGAGCTAAACTTAAGAAACAAAATCATTACTGTAGGTAAATAAATACAATTACCATATTCCTCCTTGTTTTTTTTTTGTTTTTTTTTAAGAAAGCAAAACAGTTGTCATGTCCCATGGTTTACAAACTCAGTGTAGTGTATGAATTTGTTCTGGTACTAAATCTTTTATTCAATCATTCATCTTCAATATTCGTTTTATCCTGATCTGGATCACTGAGTGTGAGGTGGGAATACACCCTGGATGGGATGCCAGCTCCTTTGCAGGGCACCATACACACACTCACACACTCGGTCACACTTTAGCATAGCCTATCCACTTACAAGAAGTTTTCTGGGAGGTGAGAGTGACCCAGAAAACCTGGAGAAAACCCATGGACGCAGGAAGAACACGCAAAACTCAGGACAGACAGTAACAAACTGAGTTCAGGAACAAACCAGGGACTCTGGAGCTGTGAGGCAGCAACACTATCCTCTACACCTATTAAATCTTTTAAGTAATTAAAATAGAATGTAATTGTTAAATAAATTTGACAGCTTCACTCTTCATTGAGCCTGTAACCCATTTTACATTGCCTTCAGATCTACAGCTGAACAGCACTGTTCTGTTTATTCTGGTTGTGGCGGATTTAGGCAGATATGACTTGGTAATTGAATAGTGAGATGTGCTGCAGGCTCTGAGCATGAAAGAGTGTGTATAGTAGCTGTGAGGGGACTGAGAGTGGGAGAGATGCATGAATAATGCTGTTCAATGAAGGAGGCCCGAAGGCTGAGGGCTTTGCCTTTTGTCTGTGCTGCACTGTGTTATGCCGGGAGTTGAACACAGAGCAATTACCTTTTAAGGATACATTAGAGTAAAGGGTCAAGGTGCAGTTCCTCTCCTTCATGTGTTCCCATCTACAATTGCATTTCTGCTTTTTTCCCCACTAGATCCACTGAGGTGTTTGGGAGCTTATTTTCTTCCACACAGAGGGCTATCTTGGTCTCGGTCTAAACTTTACTCTGGACATTATGTGGGTTTAGGGTGTCAATCGGCTTGCTGCTAAGCTTGTTGGTTGGCTTACTCGTGTCACCTTGATCAGAGACAGGGGTCAGTTGTTTCCTTCACTGCCAACCTGGTGAGAAATGAGATTCTGTTCAAAGAGCAGGGCCATGGTGACAGTGTCATGCATAATTAGAGCCTCAGTTGTAATGAATATGCGGAGGTGTGGATGTGCCGACCATCACAGGTGGTGAATGTATTTCTGCAGAGAGTGTTGGGGAGATTTGTGGAAGGAAAGGTCACAAAGCCCAGTCTTACGTTAGCCCAATTAACGATGAAGCAAGCATTTAAATTAGGGGTGGGCAATATAGAAAATATCATATCATAATATATAAGTATGCAAACAAACTGCCAGTGAAACAGTAGTGCTGCATTTTACGTTTGATGACTTTTTAACTTAATGTCTTAAGTTAAATGATAAATGATTCAACAGAAGAAAACAAGGAAAATAAAAATTCTGTAACGTTGCAATTTTAAAGATTCAGTACAAAAGTTTTAACACCTAATCAACTACTTTGAATCAGAGTTTGTGTTACAAACATGTCCCCGATTTAGCAGAAAATTGTGATATAATCATGACCTAATTTACTCATACTCCTCAGCCCCAATTTAAACGCATATATTAATATGCACTTCCGCAATATTATTATAATATTGTCAACAGTATATGAAATTGATTGCCGTAGCCTACCAAATCTAGCCTTCAGGTAATTTTTACAGCAGCTGTGTTTGAAGATCATTAGTTGGAAGTAAGATAATATATATTTCCGTTATATTGGTTATGTATTATTTTATACTTGTTGGGAAATATGCAACTATAAAAAGGGGAAATGTGGAGTATGAATTAGAATTGGAACGAATTATTTATTATGTTTCCAATTAAATATATAGTCATGTTAAAAATTTTATATCACTGTCACTCTCATAAAGTGTGTGTACATGTGTCCCTGTGCATGTGTGATAGTTTTATCACCCATCCTTTTGCATTTGTTGACCAAGTGACCAACAGATGCCCTATACATAATTTTGGAATGAGAAAGAGGGTGCAAGTGAGCACTATTCCCGGCCAGTGGCGATCTTATTTCATTCAACGTTTTGACAGTGGATATCCTGAACGACCTATTATGTGTGGTGTGGGGGGTAACGGAAATGCAATTATGTCTATGTCCAGCTGTGGCCTCCTAAGCTTACCCCTGCTTCATTATGTCTTAGGGAACAAAGACCAAGGCCATGTGTAATACACTAAACCCTAAATGGAGACGTCCAGAATATTGTGTTTGTGTTATGTCATAAACATTACATATGCTCACCATACATGTTGCATGTCAATAACTGTATTCTTATAAGATATAAGTGTCTCTGTGTGTCATAGCATGCACGAATCTTCCTCTCCTCCTGGCTAATTGAACTGCTTGAGTGGGTAACATAAATATGCTCCTCAAAGTGAAGGAATGAGGAAGTAAGTTGGCTTGATATTTCTGTGAGATTCATGAGATGAAGCATCCGTTCCAGTCAAACGAATCAGGTCGCAGATGTTCTTTGGTGAATTGCGCCAAAATACACTTCAGATTGGCTTTTTGAGCATGCACTCATTTGTAAAAGAGAAGATCGAAGAAGTAGTACCCCCAGGGTGAGTGTGATTGGCTGATAGAGGGGGCGTGAGGTCATCTCCTGGCCATTTGCCCAGTGAGGAAATCTGGAGGATGTGATGACAGCCAAGCTGACACTGAAACCTAGCACTCTACTTCTGCTTTCTTATAAGGACACAGCCCTGAGTATCTCTTAAGTCAAACGGCCATTCACAAAGTTGGCTTGGTGAATCAAACTCTTCCTATGTTCAACTGATTGCAATTTGTTGCTATAGTCCTTGGAGATGAAAGCACAAATACAGATGACGGTAGGCCGTGTGGCAGTCTCAGAATATATCCTCACGTGCTTTTCACACAGAACAGCAAGTGAGAGTACTGCTAAATATCATCAAAAACATGGGGTGTTGTGGCTTGTCTTCTTCACAAGGCACATACTGAGCATGAGACACACCAAGTTAGTTGTAATAGCAGCATGCACACCCAAATGAAGCCAAGTGTGCTAATATTTTAATATAGTTCCAGTTAGGCATATAATGCCCTGCATACAATCTACACCACCATATGACACCCTGTGTAGTAATCAAATGGTAAATAGGAAGCCATTTGGGATTCATCCTGGCTTGAAGAGGGTTGAATTTACTTAGTTCAGTGGTAGATAAATCAAGCTATATATATATATATAAGGGCAACTCTGTGCCCAGTGAATGGACTTCACCATTTCTAGCTACACTCATATATCACTGTTCAGTATGTAAGGTATCTGAAGAAAAATAGGAAACCAATAGGAAATGGGCACTTAGGTATGGCACGGGTCACTTGGCAATAGAAACAACATTATAATGTAGGATCGCAGATTTGTTACTGTACAATAATATGCTAGAAACAGATGCATAATAACTTTATATTAAAGCCCCCTGTTTTATCAGTCATTTCTCTCATTTGTGAGAAAAAGTCCAGCTCAGGGAGCTTGAGCTGCTTTTGATTCTCCATATACGAGTGTAATTTAACTCTTGTAAAAATAATCCTACCTACAAGCTGTGATGGCTTGTGTCAGGCTTGCTCACACTGGTGAATGAGGAAGCTTTTTACACCCCCAAAAAATGCTATTCCTCATGCCAGTGGTGTAGTCAGGAATTAATTTCAGGGAGGGATGAGGAAATATGCTAAATAATATCGAACGTTATCTGTACAATTAAAATGATAAGTGGGATGCGCTCATGCATTTTTGGGTGGATGCCAGAAGGAGTGGGGCATTCAGAATTTGTCATTTTATTATTTAAGGCACAATCTGCTGTCAACCAATCTAGCCATATTAATAATATTAACAGGCATAGGAAACAAAATAACTTTATGATGGTTCCACTGAAAATGATTAAAATAACATGGGGAAATATACAGGGGAATAATAGGGAAATATCTTACCTCATAAAACCAACCAGATCTACCCTTCAACCTCCGGTGCTTCTCTGGGTGTCACCTTGATATCTGGTTAGTAGCTTTCAGTATTGTTTCTCATCATAGCAGGTGGTAGCCTATTAAATGTTATAAAACAAACTAAGTGACGTATTCATTTGACGTGTGGGTTGGTCAAATCTGGAGAAACCGTAATGATGAATTTGTGAACTTATTTATGAACATCATTGTAGAGCAATTACTGCGCAAAGTAATGTTATTTGATGCATATATATATGAACAGTAGTGCTGTACATGTGTTATGTTAACCACCCACAAATAAGCATTTGGAACCATTATAAAATATTTCAAGGATGTTCATATCCTAAATCCATCCCTCCTAGATACGCCTCTGCCTCATGCCCACGATTGCTATTTTTCATGCCATGTTTTACATCAAGCCCACAATCTGCCAATACCTTGCTTGAGTTGCACTTTCCCATAGTTCATTTGATAGATAATATTTGGATCTCTGGAGCAATAGATGAGCAAAAGCTCAACCTGATGAACAGCATATGATGGAAGTGTGACTAACAAGCCCTCTGTGCTCCCTGCTCCACCTTCCCTACCTTCCACTGTTGCTGAAAGCAGGGGTCAGAGACAAGGCTGTGTTACCGAGGCCATTAGCAGAGGCCTTGGGCAAACATAGGCAGTCTGTTCAAACACGGGGCGGAAGCAGCTCTAATGAGGATGTTTACTGAGGTGGAAAAAAACGGCATGAGCAAACAGGGATGTGGACACACATCGACACTTCATTGCTGTCACCTCTCCTGCTCTGGGGCCTGCCACAGGCCCTAATCACACCGGCAGGCAGGAATGCCTGTAAAAAAAGGCACCTAGCACCGCCAGGTTGCCACTGGATGACATCTCAAATGGTACAGAGTGCTCCATCTCTTGTTACTGCTTATCTCATAGTCTTTTTCTCTAGTTGGACCTACAGAAATTGTCCTTCAAGCTTTGCTTATTGCTTAGAGCTAGGTGTATGGAGCAAATGAGATGCTGATTTACCTGCAGGAAAGTGAGGTGGCCAGTCAAGAGATAGACAACGCAGATAACAGCGAGGTATAAATAGAAAACGGTAACGGAAGCATCTTGGGAGATTGCTGCTTGCTTTTTGTCTGTGTAACAAGGCTGGTGGCCATTGTTAGTGGTGTAAACACACTGTAGGCCTGGCTCTTGTGTCATCGTTAAATACGTTCTGCTGGCTCAGCAGCACATGGTGGAAGAAACTGTGATCTCAGTCCATCTGGGCTGATAGCTAACAGTCATTAAATGATTGGGGTGTGACCTAGCTAACTGTTGGTGATGTTGATGATTGACACAGCTGATGACCTGCTGGTGTAGATGTGTGTAAGATGACTCAATAGGATGATGGTGCTAGGTGTCAATGGTAATTTAGTTGGATAAATTGGTAAAACCTGCCATACTGCCTGCCTTTAATACTCTGTGGCTGTTTAAAAAAGGTTGATGTGTATGTGTGTATGTGCCGGATGTGATTATAGAAGACAGTTGTGCAGTGCATTCGTAGTGTGCTTGGTAGAATAGCACCTACAGAGGCTTACACAAGTATTCACCCCCTTTGAACTTTTCTGTATTTCGTAACGTTAAAACCTGGAAGTGAAATGGGCTTAATTGTGATTGTATGTCATGAATTTACACAAAATATCCCATAATAATGGAGTGGAGAAAAAAATAATATAGTCTGCAAAATTATTTCCGAATAAAAATCATAAAAATTGTGACTTCATAAGTATTCACCCCCACTGGTGTGAAACCTGGTATAACCAGTTGCCATCAGCAAACTACGTTGATTTTTTTCCCCCTCCCACTTCAATATGATGGGGTTTTTTAAAAAATTTTTTATTTTATTTTATTTTTCTTTTGTGATATATAATCACAGTTAAGTGCATTTCATATCCAACACTACAACATGTGGAAAAGTTCAGAAAGCACTGCAAGAGGAGTACTTCTGCCTTGTTTTGGTCAGTCTTGTGAAATGGCTCCTTCATACATTAGACCTTTTCCTCACATAGAGCTTTGTGCCAAGTGCAAACAGAAGCTGAGCGCTCTGTCTTTCACGAGGCGCCAACTAGTTAATATTGCATCAGCACATTTGAAGAAGCTGTTGAAGAGAACACACGAAACCCTTTTGTGCAAGAGAAATAGAGATGCTTCGGTACACCTACACACACCGAAAGCTGACCACCTGTCTCATCCTCCCATGCACAGTTTGATCCAATGGGTGTGTACCTGAGCCTTCTCCCAGCATGTAGTGCAGAACGCCTGCAATGCAGTTTTTCTCCTTCCCGCCCACTCCCTCCCTCTCTATCTCTCTACTCTGTTTCTCTCTTATCTATTTGTTCCTTTGTACAGTCTCTCTTTCTCTGCCTCTTTCTTTCTGTCTGTCACTTTGTCTTGTTCTCACTCTGCTTTGTTTCGTCTCTTCCCCTTCCTTCGCTGTTCTGTTTCTCCCTCCATCTTGACTCTTAGTTCCTTTGCTATCTCTTTTCTGTATTTCTCACCCTGTCTCTCTCTCACCCCCATGTCTGCTTTGTTTCTTACTCTTTTGAGCTTTCTCTTTCTCTCCCCATGGGCCATTCCAATGCCCATGAGACATGGTTTCATCCAAATCAAACACTAGGGCATAGGGCGGCACCTCACTGTGCCATCTAGAGGCCGGCAGCAGGAGGATGCTCTGGTGCCAGCTGTCATAAAAACCTCTGCTTTTCGTATTAGGGAGCATGCATTACACTGCACTGGGCTCTCGTAGGCATGCATGCGTAAGCAGTTAATAATCTTCTCCCATATTTGCATCAACAAACTCATTTATTTTGCCACTATCCATGCATGGATGACTTATTACTGAGCAGTCTGTATCTGACACTAGATGCACTATCTCAGATTATCTGCATATATTGCAGGCATCTAAAGGTACTTGGGCTAATTATTTAAAAAAAAAAAAATGTCAAGGGACAACATTGGATCGTATAGTGTCTGCGCATTTACCCTAAGAAAGAGAAAGTCAATGAGGCTCTTCAGCTCATCTCCACTGCTGGGAGCCATGTCCTCTATATCCACTAAATGTATGATAATATATCGCTGAAATAGTGCCATTTTGTCTCAGGCCAAGCATAATTTATTTTATTTCTGGGAATGGTGTTTAATAGGGGTTCTCCCGCTATTAATTCTCAGTCACCTCTCTGGGGAAAGGAGGCTCATTATTTCCTTATAAATGGTCCAGCGAGCAGGAAGGGACGATGAACTCGGCTATTTCCTCGTGCCAAACGCTCAGATAAGTGGTGATATTTTGGGTGCCGAGCGACAGCAGCCTGTAGAGCAACACATGCTGTGGGTTTTGGCTGCACTGTTCTGGGTTTTACCTTGTGGCTTTTCAAGCCTGCTGTCTGAAATGCTACAGGACAGTGAAGCAACAGATGCACTGTGGGTAGGAGGGAGGAGACAGAGGACAGACTAAGGAATAAGAACACCTATTCCTTATGGGTATTCTTTAATTCAACGCCCCACCCCCATTGTGGAAAAAAAAAGAACAGCAATAGTAAAAATAATGATAGAAATCATAATATATGCCATGTTTGACATTTGTTCTCTGTTTAAATATTGGTAAGTTTATTTAAAGTGACAAATTCAAAAGAATCTCTGTCTATATTTCTCGATCTCTTTTCATCCTTCGCTCATTGTATCTTTGTTGGGCTGACTGGTGGCCTGCAGGGATTCTAGTTGCACAGATGTGAAGTGTCTGGTTTATAAAACTGCGAAAACTGGGTGGAGCAAAGAGGGAAGAGATCCCTAAGTCCCTGAAAAGGGCTCTCACACCATCATTATCTATAGTAAATGATGCCCTACCTTTATAGTATATAAAGCTATAGAATAGGATGTGACTCAGTCTTACTCATTCCGTTCCGTTTTATTTTATTTGTATAGTGCTTCTAACAATAGACATTGTCACAAAGCAGCTTAACAGAAATCCGGATGTAGATGTAGATTTCTAATGAAAAAAAAAAACCAGAGCTGATAATGACAAGAAAAACTGTCTAACACAGCATGAGGAACAACCTTTAAAAAGGGAACCCATCCTCTTCTGGGTGATACTGGACTTATATGTAAATCATTACTTTTGTATGATATACTATCATAGGAGCTAGAATGGTTTTGGAATGTCTTATGTTTTAAAGGCTGACTCTGTTTCTCATATTTTCTTCATATTTTTTCCCTCTGTCTTCCAGGATGCCTTTGTGGAGCTCTACAGTCATCAGAGAGCATCCTTGTTCCACCCCTGGCCCTATTTAAAGACAGTCTTTGGCCTGGCAGCACTGGGAGCAGCAGGAGTCACTATTGGCGCGCTTTTTTCTCAGAAGTGATCATCTGGATCGTCAACACCTGTCCTTCTTTTTCTGTCTGTCCTCTGGCTTATGAAGGCACTTGGTTTAACAGCGTAGCACTGCCCTGGTGTTCCGTCCATGTTATGGAGCTGTCCTTGAAACTGGAGTGGGAGAAATGCAATGATTAAAAAAACAAAACAAAACAAAAAAAAAAAAACAAAAAAAAAAACAAATAGCTCCTACACATGTACTATAACTATCACTGCCATGTATAGATCTAGATACAAATATATATTTACACATATACACACACACACACACACAGCGAACACACAGAATGTACAACTCCCAAATTCATGGACCACATCAGCACACACAAACGACATTTAGTTCTTTTATTGTAAACTTTATTTACATTTGAACTTCTATGAACCTGCAGCGCCAGAGGTCCCCGTATGATCCTTATTATGGTTTCATTACTTTGTGTGTAGCATGGAATGAAATGTGTATAACGTAGGAGTTGGAAAGCAAAAAAATGAAATGAACCAAGAGACTGCTATGAATGCTCCACTGTCTGCATGCATAGTGGCAAGCTACTTTTTTTGCATGATGGGCTTTTCAGCATGGAAAAGCACCACCTGTGTAGGACATTGTTGGGTGTTATTTTTTTTTCTTTTTTATCTGTCTTTCTCCTTCTCAAATGTTTCTCAGCGTACCTCCCAAACGTCGCAAGTGCTGCTCATTCCTCATTAGGCATGCTCGTCTGTTTGAATGAGGGGCGAATCTCTGGGTTTGTCCTTGCTGGATAACCGCTAAGCACTCGCTTCACTTGCTTTCAACAGCTTAAAAGTTGTTTTCTGAGGTATACCACACCTGAATGTATAATATGTGTCTCTGTGTATGGTGTGACTCTAGAGACATTTAACCTTTCTCATCTCGTCTGGTGTCACTTTGCTTTTATTTCATGTCCCTTTTATTAAAAAAAAAAAAAAAAAGGAAAGGAAAATTTGAGGGCTAAAAGCCTCAAATAAGATTATTTAAGGGGTAGCAGCAGAAAAGCAGGATGCAGGTAGAGAGATGTAAGAGTGTGTGTGTGTATGTGTGTGTGTGTGTGTGTGTGTGTGTGTAAGTAGAATGTGTTGAGAGAGAGCTTAGCCAGAAAAGGTGGGTATCTCTTGGCCCATTACAGCAACCAGAGATAAAGCAGGGCAGCTGGGGTCAGCCAGGTGTGGTAGGGAGGGGTTGGAGGGACGGGGAGGGGGCAGCTAGCAACAGAGGCTTCATTCAGCCTGGCACAGCGAGCATCCAGGGAGCAGAAGCTCCACACATAGTAGAAAGTGAATAATAATAATAATAACAATAATAATAATAATGCTTATTATTATTATTATTGATTTATTTTCTTTTCTTAATTTTATACATTATTTTCACATCATTAGAAAGTTAAATGTTATGTGAAACCCCTGGAAAATTGAGGCAGCCCAGTGGGCATCTACTGACCCAATGGAGACAGACCTAGAATTTGAACCAACCTTCTGGACCATTCAACAAGTACGGAACCATGACTGCTGAGTTACCATTGCTCCGTGTGCTCATGTGCCGAAGGAGTTAGCTTGAAACTAGACAACTGAACCTGTGTGCTTCTGCTGCTGCTTTCATCCTGAGCAGAACCCAAGCGGTATCAGACATCCCAGTGCTCTCTCTGTGGAGGATTTTAAGACATTGAGACATCTGTCTGACACGTTCAGCTAGGGACCTATAGTTTCCCCTGGCAGGTAGAATCTTTGACAATCATGGCGTAGTAAAATATTATGTTTACTTGTTAATGTTTTACTGTCATTTAATCTCATCTAAGTGGTGTAACCAGTCATTTTAATATGTAAAGATGCAAGTCATCGAGTAGTCAATCAAATCTGATGGCAGAACTCGTGTTTCATGTTCGAAAGGTACAAAAACGTGGACATAATGCAATGTTAAGCTTCTGCGATGAATGCAGAAGGATCATGCTTATTACGTATCTTATGAGTATCTTACGGGAGAGAGTGGGAGACTCGCACTGTAACATCATGTATTTTAATGGCTGCTAATGAGATGTGTAGCTCTCAGCAATGTAACATCCTCGTCATTGAGACATCATATGATGCTGCTTTACGATACAGCAAAAACTGCCACTGGTGGGGAGCTGTACTGAAATCTCCCCACTCTGTAAGCTTCATTCATCAGGAAGGGTGTAAAGACTCAGACGGCCTTAGTGTGATTGTATAAACACTCCGGATCAAGAGAAATTGTTGTTTGCCGAGTTTGACAAATGAGGTCAGGGCCAGAGTTTCCCAAAAGAAACATTCTGTAGAACAGTTAAAGTAGTGTGAAAGATGCATTGAGTAGTTTATTAAAACCAGCTTTTTCAACTGAAATCATTATTCATTTTAAGATTAATCTGTAAGACATTTTTGGGAAATTTTTGGCTCAGATGGTGATACTCCAACCCAATCTTACGTAAAAATTTACAGAAATGGCAGCAATCTCAGATGTAACCTTAACCCTGGGTGACTTGTGGTAACTGTTACAAATTGGCATTAGTAAGGTGTTGGGTACACTTGATATTTCCATGATCAACGCTTTCTCAAACAGAATCTGAGACAGGATTGTGTCTCCTCTGTCTCCAGGAGCAATTATAATGCAACAAATTGAGGTTTAAAAAAAGAAATTGATCATCCTGCCGCAAGCCTTGAGGAGACACTGAGAAACAGAGAGTAGAAAAGTGAAATACCTGCAGAGGATTCCAGTGCAATCTTGGAGCCGCTAAACATGTGAAACTTCCATGCTTTGCAGTATGTCAATGTCAATTGGTGCGAACTTTCTCATAGTTTTGGGGGGGGGGGGGGCATTTTGAATGAGCTAACTGGGCTTGGTGTTGGGCTTGATCCTGGGTTAATACCTTTTTGTTATTTAATATATGTATATTTTATTATATATCATTGGTTCTCCTATTACCAAGAAATTTCAAAGCCAAAATGGGAAGTTTTCCGGCTTCTTAATTGGGACAATGCTGAAATGGCACAACAAAGGTTCATTACAATGAATTTGAATGTCATATCTATACTGTATATGTGTCTCCTCCTAGCACTATGCATTGTTAATGTTTATGTCCATTGATAAAGCATGAAAGCATCTCTCTGGGTTCTTCATCAGTTTAATTATCAAGGAGGGAGTGTTTAACTGAGTGGGAGGCTTTTCCTCTGTGTGAATTGATCTGTTGTAATTTCTGTGTTCATGACAGCGCCAGTTGGTATTTAACCTTGTTATTTACATTATGTATGAGTGTGATTGTGATTTTTTTTAATTTTTATTATTATTATTATTTTGGCTGCAGCATTTTGGAGTTACTTTCAGCTATGTGATTTTTTTTACATGCATTTCTGCAATGTCTTGTTTTCTGAAAAATATGCCCCAATCAGTTCCTCTACATTATATATAATTGTGAAAAAAAAAAGGTTAATGCACTTTTTTTGTCTGTTTAGGCAGCTAATATCATAGAACCATTTCCAAAACATGCCACAATGAAAGAGCCAAGCCAGACACAACATTCATTTTTTTTTTTCTGTTTTGTAATTTTATTGCTTTTCTTATTTCGTACCTTTCATTTCACAGGGTAGCACTAAATTTAATTATGGAACCTTTAAACCTGAACAAAATATCCACGGTATTTTGTATATTAAAAGATGATACCTAGAGGATCATGATTTACACAGTACTTTATCAGATCTTCTTATTGCAGTCATTATTTGTTCTGCTTTCGAAATGTAGCCTGCATAAACCACTGTTCAAGCTGTTTTTGTTGTATTTTGTTTTAATTTATCCTCATAATCCTTAGGTGTTCTGATATGCCCATACTATTTTGTCTACTTCTTCCTATCATAAGCTAACAATGATGTGTCCTAATTAAAAGAAAAATCTTGCCTTACCATCTGCGAGCTGTCACTGAATCACTGAATCATAAACGTAAACCATAGCACTCCCTCTGCCATAGTGTGCCACATTCTTCCGTATTGCATATGACGTGAGTCAGTGGAAGAGAGACGTTTTACACACAGGTTGTGTTTCAGAAAAGAAAGATCGGATTGAGACGTCATCTCTAGAGAAAGCGGTTTTTAGCATTAAATTACACTCTGAAGAATCGCCGCTGTTTATCCTGTTTAACTTGAGAATCCATTGTGAGACTTAGATGGAGTGTGAATAAGAAAATGTGTGTTATTTACTTCAGTCAGCACATCAGAAACACTACAGAGCCCTAGCGTGAGGAACTTGTGTGTGTTCTGTAACCTACTGAGAATAATCGCAGTAGTTCTCAGTAGTTTCCATCACTGTGTCATAAGCGATACAGCAGGAGTCCCACAGCTTGTCAGACTCCATCTAAAAATCCAAAGGGATGTTCCCGAAGCCTAGTGTTACCTCCGGACCCGCTGGAAACGAGGAATATGGTCACAGTAACGCCAAGGCTGATGCTCACACTCTAAGCATTCATTTCTTCATGTCAGTTAGGACAACTGGGGCAACGTTTTTAGCTGCAGGGCTCAAACTGCACACGGCGTTCCCTCTGGAAATCTCCATCATTAGACATTACACCAGATTAACCTCCTCCTGCATTCAAAGCCCCACAGCCGATTCACAACATCCTCGTTAGAGAAAAGGAATGAAAAACTTGAGCATGGAGAGTTTAGCCCACGGGAAGGGTAAGGCTAAATTAGCTCAGGTTTAGAGTTCTGTGTGCAAAATACTATCCTCTCAGCACATTAAATATTTGAAATGCTGGGAAGAAGGAGAATTTTTAAGGGTTTTTTTTTTTTTTTTTGGCCATCTACATGGACTGCCTGTGTGCACTGCTTGGTAAATGTGCACAACTGAGGGTAGATTTTTTAGCTCTAAGTATCCATACTTGAATATGATTACAGAATTTAAGTCTAATTTGAGAGATAGAAAAATTTCTAATAACAAGCCATCAATGCCTGTAATATGTTTGAATAGGAATTTCAATCAGTAATCGAACATTTTACAATAACACATCAGAAATCAGTCAGGTGTTGTCTAAAGCTATTACACTGAAAACTATAGATCTCATATTCAATATTCTCATAAGCAGGGTTACTGTTACCAGTACCAAAGTTCATTATCTTCCTTTAACAGCATGTCCAAAAGTGTTTTATGCCTCTTATACCACAGCCATTTGCCAATGCTAACAGATTTTTCTTTGTTTGTTTGTTTATTAAGGAATGGTACAGTACGCTATACTTTTAACCCATGTAAAGTAGCGGAACGTCCGCAAAACAAATCTGTTCCTGTTATCACTTATGTAGCTATGAACTCTCACTCCTTCACCAGCCTCTATTAATTTTTCTCCTTCTTGAAGTTAATAAGACAAAAAAATAAATTGTAGCTTGTCAAGTTTCAGAGAAACTGCAAAGTACAAAGCCCTCCATCCTGAAGACTTTACCTTTACCTCTGACTGTAACAAAGCTCTAGCACTGCAGACTTCTTCCAAAAACGCTACATAGATGTCTCTTCACACCGTATAAACAATTAAACGTTTTTAATCCGTATAAGTGGAACAGCTGCCCTACAAGTCTATGTAAGTTGTTACGATAGAAACAACAACGTTTGAGTATTAGTGCATTAATATTAACGTGTGACTTAATTTACAAAAAATAGAAAATTATTTAAAAAAATATATAAAAAATTATTTAAAAAAATAGAAACACATTCTTGGCATTTCAAAAAAGGTTCCATTAACATAATTTCTCAGTTTAACACTATATCATAGATACCAATTCCATTACAGTTCAGAACACTTTTATTTCTGACAGGTTTATAGCTTTATGACTAATATTAGTACAACCATATGTCATTTATCTTATCCTCTTGATGTGGTTCTTCTCCATTCTTTAATTGCTTTTCTTCATGCTCTTTTACGTTTTTTCTTCCTGTCTTAGCTCCTGTCTCTGAGGATGTCAGGAATGGATTAAGAGGAACGTACAAAGGCTTGACATATTTACCAGAAGAGCTATCCTTGGTTACAAAGGAGTCGATTTAAAGTGACTTATGGATCATTTATTTATGCAGCTGAATCACCTCTTATCTGATTTTGATTCATCAATTCATTTGTACACTTTGCTTGTTTATTTAAGTATTATTATTTATTTTGTATGTGTTATTATCTTATTTGTTATTTGCTTATTACACAAAGCTTCCAACACTGACAAAATTACCCTACATTTAAACTAAGAATCGTTACTAACGATTAAATATAAAAAAGTAAGTTTTAAAAAAAGTTTCTGTGATGAGTAAAATCACTTAATTTAGATCAATTTTAAATAATGATTCTATTCATATGGGTTTTTCATTTTTTTTGCTTGTTTTTCTTTGCATAACCTGTACTAAACTGTGCCTTTCAGAGTACACCTTGTCCCTGGGGTTTAAACTAATTTAAAGTGCATAGAGTAATTCAACATTACAGGCAGGTATTGTAGCTCTGAAGGTACATTTACATTAATTGTACATAATTACTTACATTAATTAAAACAGCTTGGTTGAACAGAGATTTACCCTAACAGTACATTTTTAATGGACAGAGTTGTATTTTCAGGCTTGTTCCAAGGACAGAGTGAAAAGCATCTTTGCCCTGTAATGTATACTGTATGTTTTAGACTGTAAAAAACATCAGACACATCAGCCAATTTTTCATTATTGCTTGACAGAACCAATGGCCAGAATTTGATTTCTTAGTCAGAAAAAGAGGCAATATCTAACCCAGGTCATGCTCCTCCAAGAGGTTTGGAGTGGCAGTGTCAGCTCGGTGGTAAAGGCTTTGGGATGGTGATCCTGAGGTTGTAAGTTTGGATCCTTGATCAAGACTCTTAACCCTATTCTGCTAAGCTATATCCTGTCTCAACCTTAAGTTACTTTGGAAAGTGTCATTATTAAATGTAATGTGAAGATTACATTACAGATCTAGAACAGTGGTTCTTCCTGCAGGGTGTTCTCCTGGTTCCTCCAGTAGCAAGGCAGAAAGATATTTGGAGAGGCGACTTCCTACATGGCAGAGGTGAAATCTGATGTCACAAGGAGTGAATGGAATTTTAACTAGTACTTTACGTGGTGAACATGTCTGTGGATTGGAACCGATTGTATTTCTCACCTCTCACACGTTGGATGGTACTAGCGACTTTAAAAAAAAAAAAAAAAAAATCTGTCTACTCCCAAAGGAATTGACTAAACTCTCCTGCTCGTGCAGAAAGTTTAACCAATCCCGCCTGGTCTCACAGTTATTATTTTTGTTTGCACCTACTTGCAGTATTTTCTAACAAAGTTTGGTTCTTATTTCCCCAAAATATAATCCAATTAGTCATCAAGACCCTGACCAGATTTGAGCAGTTACATGAGCATCCAGTACACTCTCTTGTTTGTCTTGTGAGCTTGAGCACCTGCAGAAAGAAGGAGCAGACTGAGAGAACAAGCAGGAAATGAGTGAATGTCTACACCTGTGCACTGATAATGACCGCCTACTTTTGTGGCAATGAATGACCTGTGACAGACAAACGTGACACGGGGGTCATTTAAATAGGGGCAGACAGGAACTAACCAACTTTGAGTGGCACTGACAGGGCTGAAAAGCACAAGTTTTCAACTAATGATGGCAAAACAAAGCTTCATGAAGTGCTGAAGCTTTCTAGCCAAGTGTATTGAAAACGGTTCATTTCTCCAGGCTTCAAGTATCCACTAGGGGCCTCTAGTGGTCAAAGAAATATAGGAATTTGTTGCATAAAACTGTTTTAGATGACATCACTGTGTGTAAAATTTGGACAAGTAAACTAAAAAGAAATAATATACTATAAGTATTAAATAAAATAGGTGTATTATATATTTTTTTAAAACAGCTTATACATTTCTGTATCAATATTTGTGTATTTATACTCATTTCAGGGCACAATCGTACACACACTACGGACAATTTGGAAATGCCAATCAGCCTACAGCACATGTCTTTGGATTGGGGGAGGAAACCGGAGTACCTGAAGTAAACCCCCGAAGCACGGGGAGAACACGCAAACTCTGCGAGGTGCGAGGCATACAACATATGTGTGTGTGTGTGTGTGTATGTAATATAATATAATATGTATAATTTTCTAACAAAATTAGAAATTTAACAATATTAGAAATGACAAAATTAGGGGGCAGTTGTGGCCTAATGGTTAGAGAGTCGGACTTGTAACCCGAAGGTGAACCTGAAGGTCGTGGGTTCGAGTCTCGGGCCG